>JAKOGI010000435.1:0-47500 GCA_029747015.1 Carnegiea gigantea | reverse complement strand
CCACTTCGGGATTAAATTGGTACTATTCAGCACATCCAGAATTCATGATTTTTGGCATAGTAATACCGTGATGAGTTAGCTTTCAATAGGATCTGAAATTATGCAATTTGGAGATGTGTGGACAAAGTTATGACCAATTTTCTCAAGACTATGCAGAATACATTAAAATTGGGAACTGAACTAGAACAGTGACTTTACGGAGAACCTGGTATTGATTGGGTCCCTCCAAAATTGTGATTTTTGGTATGTGGATAGGTCAATGAGTTATCTTTCTAATGCCTTTTGAATCGCCTTAATCCGAGTTCTGTGGAAAAAGCTATAGTCATTTTGCTACGACTGCGCAGATTGAACTGAAATTGTGCACGTCTGTGTTCTACCCTAATTTTAGGGACCTTACTATATGAATCATGATTTGTGTCCTAAATGAAAGTCTTAGTGGTCATTATGAGATTTTCATATTGGGGTTTTATATCTCAATTGGAGGTCGGCAGTGGAAGATATGGATTTTCCAATGTAGACCATCAACGGTAACATGAGTGAATGCAGAAATTGAGACATTTGGAAATATTATCAGAAGTTTCTACATAATTATGGGTATTTTCAGAAGTTCAACAAGTTTGATTATGTACAGAAGCTTACTTGGGTTGATAACTGAGTTAAACAAGTATGAAAATGAAATTTGGGAAGTAAGCAGCGTAATTACTCAAAATCAGTATCCATTGGACCAAGTTAGGGTGTTATATAAGCTTTTATGAACCTCACAGTACCCCTTATGGCATAAACCATTTGTCACCCATTTCAGAAGCATCACACTTTTCATTATCCATTTTAGAAATATCAGAAACCCATATTTCATTTATATCAATTAAAATCTTTTCATTATCACCTCAATCATTTCCATTTGGTCTATTTGGCTTCAATTTAACTTGTCTTAACCCTAACTGATTTAAATCAGTTCATTTTGGTTTAACTTGTCTTATATTGCATTAAAATCAGTTTATTATATTGAAATGCATAAGTTATGTATCCCATTTCATTACACAATTTCTGTTACACATATTTTTACTTACTCAATTATGCGAGTAAGGATCATTTACTGACTACACATACTTACAATGATATTTATGAAACAGAGTTGAGGCCTAGTTATCGTTCCCCATTTTGCATAAGCGTTATCAAGTTAGAATATATTTATCAGGTCCGATGACATTTATGAAACAGCTGACTTGTATCAAGTCAGATGATATTCTTAAAGACTCAAGGTACGTACATTGCCTGTATCTTTAGAAATCACAGTGTATTTATCAACGTTATCATGCTGTGGTAAGTACATCAATGAATAAGTTACACAGTGATTTATCAGATAATTAGTGGCCCCGTCAGTTATCATCTATAGGGCATTCGCCCTTCAGTTACCCGCGTGGCTTCAGGCCAGGTCCCCCGGTCGGCTTGGCAGGTGTACACCTATCCATAGAACGTAACAGTATCAAGGGGTTTACTATCAAATAATAACTAGCAATTTAGCTTTCTATCATCTTATTCATTGTTTTAACTAAATGAATTGCAAAGCGGGCCCAATCAGTGTTTCAATGATCATTTAACATTACCGGAATGCATGTATTGAGCTTCGGCTCACAGCTCGAAATTTTTTTATGTTTTGTTTTAGGCAAATGCTCAGAGAATCATCTTCATGCTAGTAAACCAGCGCAAGAGAATAAGTTGAGCAAGGGAATCCGGATAGACCAACACTGATACAGTGTATGCATATTTTTAGAGCAGTATATTGAAATGTTCAATGGATGGAGATATAGATGACATGGTGAATTGTTTATGCTATGGTGTAAAAACCTCATGTTGATTAACAGTTGGTTATTTATGGATTGATCAAGTGTGTATGTGTATGATTGAAGTTATGTGTAACTGTATTATTTATAGCACTCATGTTTCAAGCCTGGTCCTTTTGGACGGCGGTAATGCCCCTATCATTGGGTTGTCTAAATGATAATTAAGGGATTTATTAAGGAAAATACAAGTAGTGAAACATGTTTAATTTGGGGGCATTACAGATTTGGTATCAGAGCCAGGTTGAGATTTTCTTTATGGGATATAGAGTGGGGAGTTAAGGTACTGAGAAAGTGGTTAGTGAGGAATGAAGATTATTATGATATCATTGGAGATTTGTGGCAATTGTAATGCCTGCTTATCTCTCACATATTCTACTCATATATTCTTCTTTGTCAGATGGATCCCTACAATGTATATATAGTTTGATCTCAAGCATAAGACTCGAGGATGATTTTTAACAACAAGTTATAGGTGTTCTAATGCATTTAGATATGTATGGTCATATGAGCCAGCCATCTGATTGGTATGCCGTTCCTTTAGCTTGAATTGTTTATTTTTGGATGTAAACCTTTGTACTCCGGGCATGTAGCCCGTAGAGTTGTGGTCTCCGCCATGTAGCCGTTGAGCTTGATTTGGTATCCTTTTATACTTCTATTCAATGCAGATGATGTGATGTAAGGCTTTAAGCCTGAAAATTGGCCAGTTTGTTGGCGAAACTCTGTCCGTTTCGCCCCAGAAATTTCAGAATCATTAACACTCGTAGCCCTAGGGTTGGGAGTTGTTACAAATGTGTTCTATGAAATACCCTTGACTCATTTTGGGGTTCAATGTATAGGGAAAACCAAGTATGGGCGGAATACACAAGTTCAATTAACTTGGCAGTTTTGATCAGTGCACAAGGATCGATCTTGAAGTAACTTTTGTCTATGATCACCATGATTTACGCAAGGAGTTTCCATCCTTAGTTTAAGTTTAAGGAGATATCTTTCATATGAAATAAGTTTCAAGTGGCGTAGAGGTCATTTGGTCATTCAAAACTATTAGACAACTTAAAGTCTACAAAGTTGGCAGAATCCTAATGCACAAGGTCTGAGTTTAGTCTACTTATAGCCTATGCATTCCATCATATAGAGATGTTTTAGTTAGTCTATATCAAAGTTTAGAAAGTAAGCTTTCCAATGACCCATATTGCAGCACATTTGGAGACCAATGGTCAATGAAATTCAGCCTAGAAGTCTGATGGTATAGACTGTTCAAGTCATTGGGTACCTACAACTTTGAGCGTATGCTTCCTCATTATATGAGTGTCATTTTATGTAGGCAACTCCTTTAACATGCCTCAATAATTACAGATATATTTTCTTTAGTAACCCAAGAATTTCAGCTAAGTGAGCTATATGAGAGTTCTTGATGTAGTGTCCCCTGAATTGTCAGATTTTAGAGAGGCTTATTCTGCTATACATAAGTTCAAAACCATTGATTACAGACTATTTCATATAAGAGAAACCAATTATACTTTAGAGAGACATTTTGCTTCAATCCATTGCAATTCAAGACTTGCTTAAATTGCCTAAACTCTGCAAGTAGACCATTGACTCCACCTCCATCTATGAAGTAGACATTACTCTTGAAAATATTTCACTACACTTTCTGATGACATACCATCTACCATTGTCCTTGTTGGATGATCAACTATTGGATACGCCTCACTTGACTAGGGGCTTCATCTTTTTGTCTTCATAGCATCACCCCATCCAGTTGCATTATCATTCACTCTCATGTCATATCTTCATCAGTTCTGATAACTTTTTTCCTGTTTTTAAGAGCTCAATTGTTACTAGTAGCTGGATTATGATTGGGTTGCACCCATGTCAATAGATGATAATTTTACAGCGCGCCTGAACAGAAGGCAGATCTTAACTACACTTTGTATAGGGTTGATTGTTGTCTAACTTATGGAATCTATTGCTAAGAGAAATGCGATGTGTCTACCCTTTTTAGCTGATTCAACCTCAGTTTCCTATTGAAGATCACATTCATAAAGCTTAAGTTGGACAATTAAAGTCTTTATCATACATTTAGACTGTGTCAGTGGGAAATCTTGATGGGTTACTGCCCTTAGAAAGATATCTTCAGTTGATTCATACTACAAAACTCTAGAGTGGAAAGTATGACACAGTAGAACCTTAAGAATGGATTTGAGGAGTGGAGAAAGTTTTCACTGAAATAGAGGTCCCAGGAGATAAAAAGGGTAAACATTGGAACATTCTATCTAACTGGTGAAACCAATATTTAGTGGAACACTGTTAAGAATAGGCTCTTAGAGTTTGGTTTCACTTGGAGCAGATTTGTGGAAGAATTAACCACAACACACCTGAGTGCCGAGTGGGAACTAACAAATGCACGTGGTGCGTTAGTCCATAGCACCTCATTATTGCCTGTTCCTGAAGACTAAAGGCTGTAGATAAGAGCTCTTACCTTCAAGGCCTGCAGCTGTAGGAAGGGCTTATATGTTGAGTAAGAAAGAAGCTGCCACCTTTGGCACAGTAGTTGCGGAACTCTCTTTCACTTTCAAAGCCATTTTGTGTATTGATTGATTCAGTTGTCACTCATTCATTATATACACATGATCTACCATACAAGTGAATCTTGAGAATAAGGAGGCATAAACTAATGATGAACTCAAGTTATCCAATGATTCTAGAGTTGAGTGTTCTATTTCTCATCAATTATTTCAATCACTGTTGGTGGGATAGTTTTCCCTGTAGTTCTGATTCTATTTGACTCATCAAACTTTGATATCATTTCGGAAATGAGCTGGTTGTGTACATATGGGGTCAAGATAGATTGTGATGACCCTAAGGTTATTTTAAGAGATGAACAAGGGAGAGCAATATGTTTCATGGATAAAGAAAGGAAAAATCTTATCCTTTAAGCTCTGTTGTGAAAACTAATGAGCTCTTATGTCAAGGATATATTATGTACTGGTGCTGGTAATATTCAACTGAAGGAAGAAAAAGTAGAAGATATCCCGATAACTTGTGAATTTAGAGATATTTTCTTGAAGAATTACTAGGAGTGCTCCGTAAAGAGCAATTGATTATGAGATTGAATCAATCCCTAATGCTCAATCTATCTTCAAAACCGCATATCGTATGGCCCCAATTGAGCTTAAAAAACTGAAGTTTCAGTTAGAGTAGTTATCACAGAAGATATTTATCAAACCATCCAAGTGTGCCATCATGGGATGCCTGGTTCTATTTGTAAAGAAGAAGAATGGAACCTTGAGGTTATGTATTGTTTTCATAGAGATGAACATAATCACCATCAAAAACAAATACCCATCGCCCAAGTGAATGACTTGTTGATCAACTGCAAGGACTAAGAGAGTCTTCTTCAAGATTGATTTGAGGTCAGGGTACCATCAACTTAGCATTATATATGAATACATTACCAAAACCACACTATGGATCATGTATGGGTCATGATGAATTTACTGTGATGCCTTTTGGCCTAATCAATGGCCCTGCGGCCCTTATAGATCTTATGAATAGAGTTTCAGACCATATCTAGACAAGTTATGGTGGTGTTATAAAAATAAATTATCTTGAAATACTCTAAGGATAGAGATCAGCATACTGTTTATTTGATACAATGTTATAGACGTTGAGGGAACATCATCATAGCCAATACAAAAAGCATGAGTGTTGTTGTGGAATAAATGGTTTCAAAGGAAGAGATTAAGATTGAATTGTAAAAAGATCAAAGCAGTTACAAAGTGCTCAAGACCCACCAATGCATTGAGATTAGAAACCGTATGAGTTTAGTAGGGAATTATCGAGTTTAGAAAGGAATTGTCATATAGTGGTACCTTATTCCTCCCAACAATTCAAGTCTTATGGGTGGTACCTTACCCATAATCCAGGTGCACTGAGAATATGAAAACACATTACTTGTAAGGGGTACCTTGTGTAATCTATACTGGCTATCAGAGTTTGAAGTATGTCTTCTCTCACAAGAAGCACAGTCTACATGAAATATCAGTTGTGGCAAATCCAGTGTCAACCAAGAACTGGAAATATTGTGGCGGACACCCTGAATAGGAAGGCATAACATACTGTGAACACTGTAGTGATTACTCAACCGAATTTCTTGAGAGAGCTCAAGGACTTGCACATTCGATTAATGTCACACTAGAAGGCAAATGTTCAACTACTGGCACTTACCTTACAGCCCTCCCTAATGGAGGAGCCTAGAGTGAATCAAGATAGTGATCCTACGCTCCAAAGAATAAAGCAAAATCTCAAGAAAGCAGATCTTAGAGGAGGCTCATAATACTCGCTGTTTGATGCACCGAGGGGGCACTAATATGTACACAGATTTGAGGCAATATTTTTGTGAAACAAGACGAGAATAGAAATTACAGAATATATGGGTAAAGGCCTAATTTGCCAAAAAGGCCAAGGCAGAACACCAGCGCCCCGTAGGTGAATTGAGACCTTTAGAAATTCCCACCTGAAACTGGGATTTCAATGGACTTTGTCATGGGATTCTCTCAGATATAGTGTCTGATAGAGGTTAGAGATTTCAAGCCTGTGTTGGCATGCACTTCAAGGAGCCTCTGGAACTAGATTGAACTTTAGCAGTTGTTATCATACTGAAACGGATGGGCAAGCATCTAAACTATCAATGGGTCAACTCTTCCAAGTTGGCACCTGTAGTGTTTCACGACCATCATTTGCATTTGAAGAAAGTATGGAACTCCCAGCAGTCAACGTTGTGATAGCACTAGCAGAGAATCCTTCATTAAACATCAGGACAAAATGGCGGCAGACATTGACAACAAATCATTTTATGGGTCGTGAAGATCTTCTTCAACATTTAATAAGGAGGCATATCTCAGAAGACTCTTGAAAGCATACCATTGGAACCAGCAGAAAAGTTCTGTTGATAAACGAAGGAGATTCCTAGAATTTCCGGTATATGAAAAAGTTTTTCAGAAAGTCTCACCAACTAGAGGTATACGGAGGTTCCAATGCGACCTAAATTGTGGTCGAGATCTTTTGAACCATATCAGCTCATGAAAGGTCGAATTCTATAACTTGTCTACCAGATCTGCCTATATAACTCAAACATGTGCATAATATGCTCCGTGTTCCTTACCTTACAACTCAGGTAGTACATTTCAGATCCTGACCATGCTGTCATAATCAAATCCATTGCGGTTATTGAGGGTCTTGTGTTTCAAGAGCATCCAATTCAAATATTGGATCACAAGATTAAGCAGTTCAATATCCAGCAGATACCTTAAATCAAATTACTTTGGGCAAACCTTCCCCCCTAGAAACTACCTGAAACACTGAGGATCAAGTGAAAGTCACATGCCCAAATTTATTTGGGATAACCTTGTATCTATTGGCAACGTTCATAAGTTTCGAGGACGAAACTCTTTAAGGGGGGCAGGTTGTAATAGCCCGAATCTAAATCATATTTATTTATTTAATTAAGCCATGTTATTTATTTTTCACATTTATTTATCTCATTAAACCATCTCAGTTGGGAAAATGCATTTCGGGACCCACTTTGCAATTCGAGTTTCATTTATCAGACCATTTCGGGGAAAATTGATAGTAGGCCTCGATCTTTATGATTTAAAAGATTAAATTATTTTTCATAACATTACATTTAATCTTGAGCTTTGAAAAAAAAAAATTTCGCAAATGCACTCGGTTTCAGTTCTTTCTCTAAACTGAGCCCGTTTAAGGCCGACTTTGATCCAACAAGACTTGACCCTTATTTGTTTAGCTAAACTCTCTTAATTAAGCCTTAATTAAGCTTAAAATCCTTGACTTTTCTACTTTCATTTTCAGCCAAGTAAAACCAAGTATAAATTGTAAAATTTTCATTTTATTTTCATTTTACACCAATCATTCAAGACACTTTCTCTCTCTTCCCTCTCCTCCTTCTCTCTACATGGCTGCCAGCACCAATTCCAGCAGCAAAAACACCCCTCTCAGCCACCTTTCAGCCACGAAACATCCACCACTTACCACCCCCAACCACCCCTCTCACCCCCACAAACATCAAGAATCTTTCTTACCTCTTTTTCAATCACAAAGTGAGTGCCTTTTTCACCCCTATGCTGATTTTTGTTTTGATTCCTGATCTTGTTGGTTTTTGTTTCTTATTTTGGTTGCTGTTGAATTTATAAGCACTTACCCACAAGAGGGGGGTGAATTGTGGTGTTCGATTTTCGCGTACTTACTGACAAACACCCTCCTGATTGCAGAGGTTGTTCTTGAATTACAAACAACCTTCTGACTTGTTTGCACCAGATGTTTTCAATTTGCTCAAAGGCGAAAATCAACAAGATAAATGCGGAAATAAAGCACACACAATTTTTCCGTGGAAAACACCTCTAGCCCAACTGAGGTGTGAAAAACCACGACCTACCTCGTGTAGGATTTAACCACTTTCACTAACGGGCTTCACACGTTACAAATGTAACACACCTTGTTACAACTTGCAACCACGTAACCTTCTTTTCTAAGAAAGGTTACACCACGTCCAAATCTCACCAGATTGGACACGTCCAAAGTCCACACGACTGAGGACCACTCACTCACTTTTCTGATCCAAGATCAGGGTTACAAAACACCTTACGGGGGTGCTTCTGATTTAAGCAGATGTAAGGTACAATGAGGTCCTAGTATGCCAATATCTTGAAAGCTCAACTTAAACACAACTTGTCTCGGTTTTTCTTTTCTCAAGAGTAGCTCGAAAAATTCTTCTCACTAGAAAAACCACTTTTGCACTTCTCCCTTTTTGCGTATGTTGTGTATGTTTCTCGTTTTTTCTTCTCTTATGAATGGGAGTGAAATGTTGAGTTTTTAAACAAAAATCCAACGGTCAAAAACAAGGAGAAGTGATAAAATCAGCTATGTTTAGCAAAGAGAGATTTTTGCTTAGCACAGAGAATTCCAACGGCTAAAAGATCCAATGAGGATAGAGTTTCCCAATATTGTAGGGATTTGATTTTGGAGGATAAAAGACTATCTTTTCCCCTTAAAAATAGCCGTGAAATACCTGGAAAAGAATCTCAGCTTGAATTTTGAATTAATCACTTTCCAAAGGATAAGAGAGAAATATTTTCGGTTTTGGTAAATATTTTCCAAAATCAGTTTTGCAAATCTCCCAAGTGATTTTCATATCAAAAGATTTCCTACAGCTTAAATTGTTGTCTTGGAATTTTATCAAAATATATTAGAGCTTTTGCCAACCAAAATAAGTTTTTCAAAGTGACCGGGTTTGGTCGTTGCAGTTCAGAAACACCCTAGGTACCCTGTTTACAGGGTTGTTCAAACTTGGTGTTCTGAAGCAAATAGCGCAACCAATTCAAGAGTGGTTAGTTAGAGACTTTTCAAGATTGGCATATTAACAAGAGTCTAAAAAATAAAACCTAAATTACCCAAGACATCTTGTTGTAGATCCAGTCATCTTGTTCAAGACGAATACGCTGCCCCAACCACCTAGACCAACCTGTTTGCCAGGTTGTTCTTGTATCGCTTGAGTTCAGAAAGGCCTGTTTGCTGGATTGTCCTTAAAACACCTAGCCTGTTTGCCAGGTTGTTCTTGTATTGCTTGAGTTCAGGAACTGATCTTAACACACAATCAACTCATCGAGGTGGTGTTCTTGACTTGAGCGTGAGTCATCAAGGTATGAGACCTGTTCTTAAGACTTGTTCTCAACATTCAGCAAACAAGTTAAGACGCATATTGAAAATAACAGTGTATGCCTGTTTGGAGAACTTTGTTTGGAGCAACATTACTTAAGAGCATTTTACACTTGGGTTTGTTGTCATCAAAACTGAATATACTAATTCAACAATTTCCCCCTTTTTGATGATGACAAACCAAGTGTCCATATTAAAAAAAAATTGAATGCTGATAGGGATCCATGTAGGTACAAGGAGTTAGAGGTCAACCCACCCTATCAAGTCAAGGTCAGGCTCATTCGTCATACTTTGTCAATAGGTTACACTATTCTTCCCCCTTTTGGCATCATTAAAAAGCAAGAACAACAGGACGGTTGCAAGAAAAGCATATAAAGCATTGCAAATAGATATTTCATTGCAAAGAAAAGTAGTACAATGCCAAAACAACAAAACTAAGAGAGGAGGAGGAGGAGACTAGAGACCAGCCTAGACAATCAGGGAGCAGGGGGTGGTTTCGTTTGCAGAGGAGGAATGCTGGGGGCAAGGGTGGAGAGAAGGGCAAGCAAATCTTCGTGGCGTTTGACGGAGAGGGCTTGTTCCTCAGCAAGAGCAGCCTTGACGACGGAGAGCTCATCCTTGAGGCGAGCATTGTCCTCAAGAACAGCCTCAACCTTGATGGAAGGTTGCCCAGAAACAGGTGGTCGAGGTGGTCGACGACCCTGTTTGGAGACTGACCCTTTGCCAACCTCATAGCCACACCCTAGCAAGGTGTCAATCCCAATCTCATCAATGATTTGGGCCGCCACTCTCCGTGTGAGCGCAATCCCAAAGTGCTCAAACACCCTTGTCAACAGAAACCCATAGCCAAGATCATGGGCTCGGGTGGTGTTCGCAATTCGCCCTATGTGGCAAATCATGATTGCAGGGTTTGCTTTGAGCGAGATGAAGTCAGGTGAAAAGAAGAACTGAGAACAGGGCATTTAAAGAGAGAGAGAGCACCCAAAATATTTTAAAGATCTCTAGGTTTGCAACAGGTGAGAACATTAAAGGCGTGTGCCTTGGTAAGGAGGGAGGTTTAAAGAAAACACATTCCCATATGCATCGAACAACCAAGGGACGTACCTGTTCTTTCCGTTCGATCAAGATACCTGCCTGTTCTTCGCCGTTTGATCTTGATTTGACTCATTGGTACTAGGGGTGGCAGAGCTACTCCAGTGATCCTTAGTACATCCCCTTATGCTGCACTCTTTGTATAAATTAAAAAAAAAAACGCACGCAATTCGAGTGTATGCACTCATTGTACATAAATCACATCAGTTGCTAATAAGATTTGCAAACAAGGGGAGGGAACAGGGTGTAGAGGTTGTTTTTACCAAACCTAGTTCATGTCTTGGAAACAAGTATCTCAGGGTGTTCTTACCAACCCTAGTTCCAGTCTATTTCTCTCAAATTGATCTCTAGCTAGTGCCTTAGTGAATATATCAGCAATTTGATTTTTCGTTGTGCAAAAATTCATAGAAATTAAACCCTTTTCAACATTATCTCTCAAGAAATGATGTCGAATGTCAATATGCTTTGTTCTTTTATGTTGACATGGATTTTTGGCAATGTTAATTGCACTTGTGTTATCACAAAAAATAGGAATGCATCCAGTGTCAACACAAAAGTCCTTAAGCTGTTGTCTTATCCACAACAGTTGAGCACAACATGAAGCTGCTGCAACATATTCAGCTTCTGCTGTGGACATGGCAACTGAATGTTGCTTCTTGGTAGCCCAAGATACCAAACAAGGTCCAAGAAAGTGAGCCATAACTGAGGTACTCTTTCTATCAACTAGGAATCCAGCATAGTCAGCGTCAGCATATCCAACAAGATCAAAATTGCAACCTCTAGGATACCATAAAGCTAAATTGGGTGTATGCTTCAAATATCTTAGTATCCGTTTAACAGCTTTAAGATGAGTTTCCTTAGGATTAGACTGAAAACGGGCACATAAACCAATACTAAAAACAATATCCGGTCTACTAGCGGTTAGGTATAGGAGTGACCCAATCATGCCCCTATAGAGTTTCCCCTCAACTGAGGGACTTCCATCATCCATAACCAACTTGGTTGAAGGAGAAATAGGAGTGTTTATGGATTTGGCCAACTCCATCCCAAAACGCTTAAGTAGCTCCTTGATATACTTTTGTTGATGGATCATGGTGCCGTTTGGAGTTTGCTTGATTTGTAAGCCTAAGAAAAAGTTAAGCTCACCCATCATGCTCATCTCAAACTCACTCCTCATCATATTTGAAAATTCATTGCATAAATCATGATGAGTTGCACCAAATATAATGTCATCAACATATATTTGGACAATCAATAAATGTTCCCCCTTAGATTTTAGAAACAAGGTATTGTCTACCTTGCCTCTTCTAAAATTATTTTCAAGTAAAAAACTTGACAAACGTTCATACCAAGCTCTAGGAGCTTGTTTTAAACCATAAAGAGCTTTGTCAAGTTTGAAAACATGGTTAGGAAATTCACTGTTTTCAAAACCAGGGGGTTGTTTGACATACACCTCTTCTTTAAGGTATCCGTTTAGGAATGCACTTTTCACGTCCATTTGATATAGCTTGATTTCCATATGAGCTGCAAAGGCTATTAGGATTCGAATAGCCTCAATTCTAGCAACTGGTGCAAAGGTTTCTTCATAATCGATCCCTTCTTCTTGGTTATATCCTTGAACAACCAACCGTGCCTTGTTCCTAGCGACTGTTCCTGACTCATCCAGTTTGTTTCGGAACACCCACTTGGTTCCAATGATTGTTCTCACTGCAGGTTTAGGTACCAGGTGCCATACTCTATTTCTTTCAAATTGATGGAGCTCTTGTTGCAGTGCCGTGACCCAATCTGAATCTGCAAGAGCTTTATTCACATTCTTTGGCTCAATGTTAGAGAGAAAAGCATAGAAAGCACAGAAATTCTTAAGCTTAGACCTAGTTTGCACTCCACTGTTAATATCAGACAGAATTTGATCAAGGGGGTGTGAACTATGGTGCTTCCATAGTCGTTGAGTAAGTGGATCCACAGACACATGCTCTACTCTAGCCGGAATATTTGGAGAATCAGGCTCACGAACACCTCCTGAGCTTGTTTCTACACCTGTTTGTAAGCCTGTTCCTGAAGAACATGGTCCCGAACAGGGTTCAACAGTGTTTGCCCCTGTTTGGTGTTCACCTTGCCTGCCGTTTTGAGGAACAACTTCTGGGCCTGTTGTCTCCATGGTGTTCTTACCTTGTCTCTCATGGGGCAACACTTCTTTTCGGATAAGACCTAATTCAAACTCTTCTTCCTGTGCACCATTCTTATTCAAAGTGTTAGATTCATCAAAAAGCACATGCACACTTTCCTCAACGCACAAGGTTCTTTTGTTAAAGACTTTGTATGCCTTGCTGTAAGAGGAATAACCGAGAAATATTGCCTCATCACTCCTGGGATCAAACTTTCCTAAAGCATCCTTCCCATTATTATGCACAAAACACCTACAACCGAATGTTCTTAAATGCATAATGTTGGGCTTTCTGCCTTTGAAGAGTTCGTAGGGAGTTTTGTTCAAAATAGGTCTAATCATACATCTATTCATAATGTAACATGATGTGTTCAAAGCTTCTGCCCAAAAGTTCCTAGGAAGACCACTAGCAATAAGCATTGTCCTAGTCATGTCTTCTAGGGTGCTGTTTTTACGCTTAATCACCCCATTCTGTTGGGGTGTTCTTGGGGCCGAGAAGTTATGATCAACACCATGCGTATTACAAAATTCTGTAAAACTTGCATTTTCAAATTCAGTACCATGATCAGATCTCAAGCTAACTAATGAGTGTCCTACTCCCTTTTCAACCTTTTTGAGAGGGGCAATAAAATTCTCGAAAGTTTCATTCTTGGAGGCCAAGAACAGGGTCCAGGTAAATCGAGAGTAATCATCTACTATGACAAGCACATACCTCTTCCCACCTCTACTTGTTATCCTCATAGGACCACATAGACCAATGTGTAATAATTCAAGAGGTCGGGTAGTTCTAACACACCTTTTTGATTTAAAAGACAATCTGACTTGTTTTCCTTTTGCACAAGCTTCACATACCATGTCATCATTAAACTTGATGGAAGGTAGTCCAACAACCAAGTCTTTTGAAGCAAGTTTGTTTAAAAGAGTAAGGCTCGCATGACCTAGTCTCTTGTGCCAGAGCATTATATCATCATTCACAGCACTCAAACAAGTCAGGTTGTTTTGGAGAAGTGTGGAAATACAAACTTTGTAAACATTTTTGTGACGCTTCCCCTTTAACACAACGTCTCCTGTGTTGGCATTGACAACCAAGCAATGTGTTCGTGAGAACACCACTAGATTGTTCTTGTCACACAGTTGGGACACACTTAGTAAATTATGCTTTAAACCATCAACTAAGTGCACATTATCAATTGAGTGGGAGAGAGTTTTACCAATGCTACCTATACCGACAATTGTCCCAGACTTGCCGTTTCCAAAAGCCACGCTCCCGTCGGTTGATGCTGTAAGTGAGAGAAAGTTTGATTTTTCTCTGGTCATATGCTGCGAACACCCACTATCAACATACCACAGCTGCCAGTTTTCAAGGTTATTTTCTGAGCTATTTGCCAGGGTGTTTCTTACCCTGTTTGCTGGGTTATTTATGGGGTTGTTCTCTCTCACTTCAGCCTGCAAAACAAATCAAAGGTTAGTTTTGGGAGCCCAGATCCACTTGGGTCCCATTCTTTTAGACAAATAAAGCTCATCTTTCCTAATCCAGATTTGTTTCACATACCTCTCATTCTTTTCAAAGGCATACCTTCTTGAAGGACATGAATATTGATAATGACCAATTTTACCACAACGAAAGCAAACAATGTTTTCAGGTAATCCCACATACTTTCTATGGATTGGGTAAACGGTTCGTTTAGGCTTATATCCAAGTCCCTTTTTGTTTCGACTGTGGTGAGTGTTTAACCAATCAAGGGCTTGTGAGGACTTGTTCCACAACCTGTTTGTGGCAAGGTCGTGTTCTGTGCGTTTTGCTTTAGCCGACAGGTTCTTGTTTTCAGCAAGCAAAACTTCGACCTTTTCTTTAAGCTCAAGGGTTTCCTTTTCAGCCTTGGCTTGATTGGTGGTATATTTTACTTCGTTCAAGATCAAGGTCTCCCTAAGGTCATTTATGGTTTGATGTGAAGCTAGAATTTCTCTTTCAGCCTCAAGTTTCTCATTCTTAAGGATCTCATTTTCTAGTTCTAGGTCTCGGACATCTCATTTCAATTCAGCACAAGTATCCATCAAGGTATACAAAAGTTTTTCGAGAGTTGCTTTATTAAGACCACGTATCTTGTTCTTGAGATCAGTCAAGCTGTTTGCGGATTCATCATCTGAGTCTGAGTCACTTTGTGTCATGAGAGCTACAGCATCTCCTTCACTTTCAGATTCACCTTCATCCTCAGAAGAGTCTCCCCAGACAGCAGGCATAGCCTTCAAGAATCTTTTGCCTGAGGTGTTCACAGTTGTTTTCGAACCTGTTTTCTGGGTTGTTCGAACTCCTGCTCTTCTCGAAGCAAAGCGCAGTTTTTTACAAGGTGATCTGGTTTGCCACATTTAAAACACCCTGTGAACTGTTCTCGGGAAGTGTTTCTAGTTTTACTGAAGTCCTTTCTTCTGTTGTTTTCTTTGACCTTTTTGAAGAATTTCTTGAACTTTCGCGTCATTAAGGCCATCTCTTCATCCTCAAGGTCAGAGTCATCATCCTCTTGTGCTTTCAAGGCAAGCCCACGATCCTTCTTCTGCTCCTCTTTTTGTTGTGAGTTCTTTCTGAGTTCATAGGTTTGAAGATTGCCAATCAACTCATCGAGGGTGATCTTGTTCATGTCTTTAGCTTCTTGGATGGCTGTCACCTTCGCTTCCCAAGACCGAGGCAAAATCCTTAGAATCTTCCTCACCAGCTCTTCTGTGGTGAAGGATTTTCCCAGGGATTTTAGCTCGTTTGTTATGTGGGTGAAGCGTGTGTACATATCCATCACGTTCTCACGATCCCCCATATCAAACAACTCATATTGCCTCATGAGTAGCTCAATACGTGATTGTTTGACTTGACTTGTTCCTTCATGAGCTACTTGGAGGGCATTCCATATCTCTTGGGCTGACTCACACTCCGAGATACGTGTATATTCATCTGGACCTAGGCCAAAATATAATAGCTTCTTGGCCTTGGCATTCTTTTCCATTTTCTTATAGTCTTCACCATCAAACTCTATGGGTTCCTTGGGAACCTTCTTACCATCTTCAAGCACCTTGGTGGGAACAAGGGGCCCGTTCTTGATGAGCATCCATAACTCATAATCTTCTGCTTGAATATAGTTCTCCATCCTATTCTTCCACCAACTATAATGTTGGCCGTTGAAATAGGGTGGCCGAGTAATGGATTACCCTTCAAGGATTCCTTGTGGTGTACTCATCTTCAGAATCTCTCAAGGTGTTAGCCCTTTTGTGAAAGAACCTGCTCTGATACCACTTGTTGAATTTATGAGCACTTACCCACAAGAGGGGGGGTGAATTGTGGTGTTCGATTTTCGCGTACTTACTGACAAACACCCTCCTGATTGCAAAGATTGTTCTTAAATTACAAACAACCTTCTGACTTGTTTGCACCAGATGTTTTCAATTTGCTCAAAAGCAAAAATCAACAAGATAAATGCGGAAATAAAGCACACACAATTTTTCCGTGGAAAACACCTCTAGCCCAACTGAGGTGTGAAAAACCACGACCTACCTCGTGTAGGATTTAACCACTTTCACTAACGGCTTCACACGTTACAAATGTAACACACCTTGTTACAACTTGCAACCACGTAACCTTCTTTTCTAAGAAAGGTTACACCACGTCCAAATCTCACCAGATTGGACACGTCCAAAGTCCACACGACTGAGGACCACTCACTCACTTTTCTGATCCAAGATCAGGGTTACAAAACACCTTACGGGGGTGCTTCTGATTTAAGCAGATGTAAGGTACAATGAGGTCCTAGTATGCCAATATCTTGAAAGCTCAGCTTAAACACAACTTGTCTCGGTTTTTCTTTTCTCAAGAGTAGCTCGAAAAATTCTTCTCACTAGAAAAACCATTTTTGCACTTCTCCCTTTTTGCGTATGTTGTGTATGTTTCTCGTTTTTTTCTTCTCTCATGAATGGGAGTGAAATGTTGAGTTTTTAAACAAAAAATCCAACGGTCAAAAACAAGGAGAAGTGATAAAATCAGCTATGTTTAGCAAAGAGAGATTTTTGCTTAGCACAGAGAATTCCAACGGCTAAAAGATCCAATGAGGATAGAGTTTCCCAATATTGTAGGGATTTGATTTTGGAGGATAAAAGACTATCTTTTCCCCTTAAAAATAGCCGTGAAATACCTGGAAAAGAATCTTAGCTTGAATTTTGAATTAATCACTTTCCAAAGGATAAGAGAGAAATATTTTCGGTTTTGGTAAATATTTTCCAAAATCAGTTTTGCAAATCTCCCAAGTGATTTTCATATCAAAAGATTTCCTACAGCTTAAATTGCTGTCTTGGAATTTTTATCAAAATATATTAGAGCTTTTGGCCAACCAAAATAAGTTTTTCAAAGTGACCGGGTTTGGCCGTTGCAGTTCAGAAACACCCTAGGTACCCTGTTTACAGGGTTGTTCAAACTTGGTGTTCTGAAGCAAATAGCGCAACCAATTCAAGAGTGGTTAGTTAGAGACTTTTCAAGATTGACATATTAACAAGAGTCTAAAAAATAAAACCTAAATTACCCAAGACATCTTGTTGTAGATTCAGTCATCTTGTTCAAGACGAATACGCTGCCCCAACCACCTAGACCAACCTATTTGTCAGGTTGTTCTTATATCGCTTGAGTTCAGAAAGGCCTGTTTGCTGGATTATCCTTGAGACACCTAACCTGTTTGCCAGGTTGTTCTTGTATTGCTTGAGTTCAGGAACTGATCTTAACACACAATCAACTCATCGAGGTGGTGTTCTTGACTTGAGCGTGAGTCATCAAGGTATGAGACCTATTCTTAAGACTTGTTCTCAACATTCAGCAAACAAGTTAAGACGCATATTGAAAATAACAGTGTATGCCTGTTTGGAGAACTTTGTTTGGAGCAACATTACTTAAGAGCATTTTACACTTGGGTTTGTTGTCATCAAAACTGAATATACTAATTCAACAGTTGCTTTAGTGATGGATTAGGCTGTTTTGATGGTATTAAGAATCATCTTGGTGATGGATCATGTTGGAGTTGAAGCTAGGTTTAGGGTTTTATCTTAATCATGCAAGCTTCATGTTCAAGTGTTGAATTTTGATTGTTTTGAATGAGATTTTGTAATCTTTGGCATTGGTAATGAACATCAAAATGTTTATGATGATTTATATAAGTTAAAGAGTGATTTTAGTGGGTGGTTATGTGAAGAAAACATTACAAATATGTGGTTATTGAGTTGTCAACAGACCTGAAACAGGGGCCACTTCGGGATAAATCTGGTACTGTTTGGCACATCCAAAATTCATGATTTTTGGCATAGTGATACCTTGATGCGTTAGCTTTCAATAGGATTTCGAATTACTCAATTTAGAGATGTGTGGACAAAGTTATGACCAATTTACTTAAGACTGTGCAGAATACATTGAAATTGGGAACTGAACTGGAACAATGACTTTACGGAAAAACTGGTATTGATTGGGCCCCTAAAAAATTATGTTTTTTGGTATGTGGATAGGTCAATGAGTTATCTTTCTAATGCCTTTTGAATCGCCTTAATCCGAGTTCTACGGAAAAAGTCATAGTCATTTTGCTACGACTGTGCAGATTGAACTGAAATTGTGCACGTTTGTGTTCTATCCTAATTTTAGGAACCTTACTGTATGAATCATGATTTGTGTCCTAAATGAAAGTCTTAGTGGCCATTATGAGCTTTTCATATTGGGGTTTTATATTTTAATTGGAGGTCGGTAGTGAAAGATATAAATTTTCCAATGTAGACCATCAACGGTAACATGAGTGAATGCAGAAATTGAGACATTTGGAAATATTATCAGAAGTTTCTACATAATTATGGGTATTTTCAGAAGTTCAACAAGTTTGATTATGTACAGAAGCTTACTTGGGTTGATAACTGAGTTAAACAAGTATGAAAATGAAATTTGGGAAGTAAGCAGTGTAATAACTCAAAATCAGAGTCCATTGGACCAAGTTAGGGTGTTATATAAGCTTTTATGAACCTCACAGCACCCTTTATGGCATAAACCATTTGTCACCCATTTCAGAAGTATTAACCATTCCATTATCCATTTCAGAAGTATCACACTTTTCATTATCCATTTTAGAAATATCAGAAACCTATATTTCATTTATATCAATTAAAATCTTTTCATTATCACCTCAATCATTTCCATTTGGTCTATTTGGCTTCAATTTAACTTGTCTTAACCCTAATTGATTTAAATCAGTTCATTTTGGTTTAACTTGTCTTATATTGCATTAAAATCAGTTTATTATATTGAAATGCACAAGTTATGTATCCCATTTCATTACTCAATTTCTGTTACACATACTTTTACTTACTCAATTATGCGAGTAAGGATCATTTACTAACTACACATACTTACAATGACATTTATGAAACAGAGTTGCGGGCTAGTTATCGTTCCCCATTTTGCATAAGTGTTATCAAGTCAGAATATATTTATTAAGTCAGATGATATTCATGAAACAGCTGACTTGTATGAAGTCAGATGACATTCTTAAAGACTCAAGGTACGTGCATTGCCTGTATCTTTAGAAATCACAGTGTATTTATCAACGTTATCATGTTTTGGTAAGTACATCAATGAATCAGTTTACACAGTGATTTATCAGTTAATTAGTGACCCCGTCAGTTATCATCTATAGGGCATTCGCCCTTCAGTTACTCGCGCGGCTTCAGGCCAGGTCTCCGATCGGCTTGGCAGGTGTACACCTATCCATAGATCGTAACAGTATCAAGGGGTTCACTATCAGATAATAACTAGCAATGCAGCTTTACATCATCTTATTCATTGTTTTAACTAAATGAATTGCAAAGCGGGCCCAATCAGTGTTTCAATGATCATTTAACATTACAGGAATGTATGTATTGAGCTTCGGCTCATAGTTCGAAATGTTTTCATGTTTTGTTTTAGGCAAATGCTTAGAGAATCATCTTCATGCTAGTAAACCAGCGCAAGAGAATAAGTTGAGCAAGGGAATCTGGATGGACCAACACTGATACAGTGTATGCATATTTTTAGAGCAGTATATTGAAATGTTCAATGGATGGAGATACAGATTACATGGTGAATTGTTTATACTATGGTGTAAAAACCTCATGTTGATTAACAGTTGATTATTTATGGATTGATCAGGTGTGTATGTGTATGATTGAAGTTATGTGTAACTGTGTTATTTATAGCACTCATGTTTCAAGCCTGGTCCTTTTGGACGGCAGTAATGCCCCTATCATTTGGTTGTCTAAATGATAATTAAGGGATTTATTAAGGAAAATACAAGCAGTGAAATATGTTTAATTTGGGGGCGTTACACGTGCTAAGCAAGCTTTTTTGAAAGTTGCGTGTAGGGTTCCATTAACAACTCTTAAGTCATCAAAATGTCCTGCACCCCAAACAATATACAGTGATATTCTAAGATAATATCCTACCCCCATATTCGGGTAAGCATATGGTAATCGACCTATGCAAACCGTTTGTTGCTTTATAGTCCATTTCTTAAGGCTCTTATTCCATACGTAATAAGTTGGGAATTCTGCATAGGTATATCTTCTTACATTCATCTTTGCTATATCAGCACGAACCCACCTAATGAACATTGTCACCCTTTCTGTTGCTTGATTTACCACATCATGAAGTTCATTTCAAGCCCTGAGGACAATGTATTGTTGTCCTGCTAAGTGGTATTGTAGCAATTCAACAAATGGGTGACGATGGGTTTTGTAAAACCCAAATATTTTCCAAATTGCATTAATAGGTGAGACATAACGATAATCCAAATACTGCTCTACTTTATCAACCGGTTTATATGGAGACCCTACTTCATCCTTGGTGCTATGAGCATTGTCTTTAATAACAAAGGTTGCTCGATCAGGTCCCTTGTGCATACACTTGTAAAGATACTTAAGAACCTTCTATTGAGTGTAGTGCTCAACGTTTATATAGGCGTCATATTTCACACAAAGTTCATGATTGTATGGTGCAACCCACCTGTAATCAACATTCATACCACGAATTGTTACAATTCTACCATCATCTCTATGCCTACATTTGACAAACCCATTCTCTTCAATCTTGGTCACATTAGAGAAGGTCTTTGGATCATATTTTGTGCACTTACTACCATCCATGCATGGGCATAAGAAGCACCATACCACATAGACCATGAATCAAGTGCCTTGTAACAGTTTCAAATGTTAGAGGGTCACTAACATTATCAGGTAGCTTAGAGCATATAATGATATTAATATTTTATGCACAAGTTGGCTTCTCATTTGCTAAGGTAAGCAAAATGTGAGCATGCAGTGAGCCATGTTTTTGGAATTCAATAACATTCATATCTGTGAATAGGAGAAATGACAAACATAAGTGACGGAACACATAATGATATAGATGTTCCAACTATAGTAGGATCATTATCTCCAACAGTAATTTCATCTTGTAAACCACCATACAAATATACTCGAACTATACCTCAGTGACATAGTATCTAATTCAATCTTCATGCTTCCATTCCAGCATAATAATCAACAATGAATTTTAAAAACAAACGGCCACAATGAAATAAAATGTTCCACTCATTCACTTGATATTATATTAGGATTGCATATAACTCTCGCATTATAACAGATGACCTACTGCTGATTGACCCTTTAGCACATGGTGTCTTTTAACCAACCATCGATTCCATATGGAAATAAAAGAGACATTGGAGCAGCATATAGGATGGGTGAGTTGCGTATATAAGCTACAAGTTTCAGTCCATATTGCAAATAAGGATGTCTCGGGCACCCTATCAGTATGCTCACCACACACTGTGAGAGCTGCCACTTCATCTGCTTTGGGCCTTGTGTATTGGCGCCCTGACCACGCTTCGATGGTTCAAATTCTTAAGTCCATAAATTTGGTGGCATGTAAGATATCCCATGCATCTTGAAAGACCCTCACATAAGGATTTACCAAGGCATGTTACTTCAAGAAGATCAATGTAGACCTCGATCAATGCTGGCTTGGACAATAAATTTGTCGTCTTGGACACGATAATTTGGTTACTACGGCTTGTTATTTCCTTTGTTTTATGATGCTTTGCCAGCTTGGACACACTAATATGGTTATTAGGACGTGTTTTCTTTTTTAATGATATTTGGGTCATGTATATTTTATTTAGAGATATTATAAGAATATGCATATAATTAACTCATATTTAGGACACACATATTTAGCTTAAGGAAAGTCAATGATAATCTATGTGAGTTTTTCCTAATTATTTGGATATATTATAGGAATATATTTTTTAAGATTTCGGGACCAACATTCTTTAAAAAGCAAAAAACATAAAAATATTAATACTCTTGAAAAAGCGAAAAAAACTATTAATATTCTTCGTCGAAGGTGGCTCTTTGTCCTGGTTTTAATTATTTGGCTCAATTTTCTTTGATTTGTAATGAGCCATCAAAATCAATGGACGGTGACCTGGTTTTTTTCCTTTGAATAACTAACTATCATGCAATTTATTTGACTCAATACTATTTCTTTATGTTGATTAGTAGTTATGATGTGTTAAACAATTTAAATGGTTTATATATATATATATATATGCACACACACACACAGATATATATATATATATACAATGCCGACATACGGGAGTAGTGCGGGAGAAGTAATCTTCCAAATTTTGGGTTTCATTTAAACATAATCAGAATTGCAGTTGCAGTTGAGATCAAGATGAAAATTGTATCCAATGGTCTAAAAACTCTAATTTGTGAGAATTGAGGAAAAATCCACCTCATCAATGCATTGCAATTATGTAGAAGTATGGATTAATGCAATCATATGGATCCCACAAAAAGATTAGCCTATTAGTGCAATCATATGGTTGAGATCAAGAGACATATTGCCTAAAAGTGAGAAGGGCCCAATAAATCTCTGTAGATATACACGAAAATAAGGTCCTAAAAGGATTAGCCTCTTAGAGATAAATATTAAATACAAAATTTATATGAGTTTTTTCCTAATTATTTGGATATATTATAGGAATAATATTTTTTGAGATTATCGGGACCAATATTCTTTAAAAAGGAAAAAACTAAAACTATTCATATTCTTTAAAAAGCAAAAAAAATAAAAATAAAACTATTAATATTCTTCATCGAAGGTGGTTTTTTGTCCTGTTTTTAATTATTTGGCTTAATTTTCTTTGATTTTTACTAGGCCATCAAAATCAATGGACAGTGACCTAACTTTCTTCAAATAACTAATTATCATGCAATTTATTCAACTCAATATTATTTCTTTATTTTGATTAGCAGTTAAGATGTGTCAAAGAATTTAAATGGTTTATATATATATATATATATATATATATTTATATATATATCTATAATATATATATATATATATACATATATGTAGATAATAATGCCGACATATTAGAGGTGTATACATATATGTATGTATGTATGTATATACATATATATATATATATATATATATATATACACACACACACAGAGACACACACACACATATATATATATATATATATATATACTATATATATATATATATATATATATATACATATATATACATATATATATATATATATATATATATATATATATATATATATTAATCTCGACATATGAGGTTAAACATGACAGAAGTAAGCGTGGAAATTTTGAATTTCATTTAAATATAATCAAAATTGAAGCAATGGTTGAGATCAAGAAAGATATTGTATCCACTATTCTAAAAACTTTAATTTATAAGAATTGAGGAAAAATCCACCTCATCACTACATTGCAATTATATAGAAGTATAAATTAATGCAATCATATGGATCCCATAAAAGATTAGCCTATTAGTGCAATCATACGGTTGAGATCAAGAGGCATATTGCCTGAAAGCAGGTAGGGCCCAATAAATCTCTGTAGATGTACACGAAAATAAGGTCCTAAAAGGATTAGCCTATTAGAGACAAATATTAAATAAAAAATTGAATAAGCTTTTTTTGTGGAAAACGTCATAAGGTCAATAAAAAATTGAAAATATAGGAATTTAATATAACTTATTCAATAATAGAAACAGTGAACTGCAAAACCTAATAAATTTTAGTAAATTACAAAAAATGAAAAAGCATATCTATAATTGGAGAAGTATGCCGATAAATATTTCAAATTCATTGTCATATAGTGTTGAGGATTAAGAAATTTGTTCAAAATATCAACCCAAAAAGAAACCACGGATAGGTTCACTGGGGGCATGCTCAAAAACCAAAGCAGAAAGTGTCTAAAGAAGTTTAGTTTTTTATTTAGTGTCAACTTTACTCATTTGAACAAGTCATTCAATTTTCAGCCACGCAAAAAGCAGAGATCTATTTATTTTTAAAAAAATGTAAAAAATTTTAACATTTTGTAATGTTTAGCCAGTAATTGAACTAAAAAAATTGGTTAAGTAATTCGCAAAATTGATGACTTTGTTTTTTCGGTTCAAATTCAATTTTGATCGAACTGAAAAGTTTGGTTAGTTGAAAAACAACTAATCAAAAAATTTAGTTTAGCTTCAATCATTCATTTTCTTCAAACTAAAAATCAATTAACCAATTTTTATTAAATTGAAATTCTAATTAACTGGCTTTGCACCACCCTACCACCCACTGTGATCTTAGAACTAGAGAAGATCATAGGTGTGGGGCACCCCTCGGCCAGAGCCACCCTACTAACCAAAAATGAAAGTAAGGATAGTCATTTTTTGCCTTTGACTTGAGCTAATCTTCACACTTGGGAGACTAAGTGATAGTCGGGTTGGAATTGAGGATTTGACCCGGTGACGGCTAAACTCATTGATATGTGTTTCATATTTAGAGTACTACCCAGTCCTTTAATCTCGTAGGTGTCGTCTGTCCTTCGTACTACAACTACTCCATGGGAGCTTTAGTGTAAGAAAACAAACTACAGTATTACTATCTATTAACAAATTCTTAAAGAAATGTTATGTTATAAGATATGTTTAAGTGTCTTGTCTTTGCTTAAAAGTTTGTATTACTATCTATTAACAAAATTCTTCAAAAAAGTGTTATGATTGAAAAGTGGAAGGGTGTTATCGCTTATAAATTGTGTAAAATCACACTTTTATTTGTCATTTTCCACAATTATAAAATCACGTGTATAATACGTTTTTACTCTTCACAAATAGGCTTAATCCAATTATGGCACCATGTGTACACAACAATGCAACAAATAAATACCAAAATTTCACAATTCACAATTTGTTATAACTATTAAAAATTTGATGATTTTACAACACATAACATAGTAATTTATACAAAGGCAAGACCCATAAGAAGTGTCTAACCACAAAATATATATAATCACCCGAAATGCAATACTGGTGTGATTTGGAAATTATACCATGGGCCCTTTATGTTATACATGTGAATTCTAATTTTGTAACAAATCGTGATACCTAATTGTATAATTAAAGTACGTTTTAAGCAAAGTTTTATACTACTATTCTTAGGTGCATCTTTTAATTGAATAACGCCAGGAGACGATTCACACTTTCGCCCATAGCCTCACTGCTTTAGAATGCAAGATGTATTTTTTGTGTACCTTGGATGGGTTGCTTTAGTGTTAATCTCTACGCTTTTATAGTTACAGCGAAATATCAATTTTGGCTAGGTTTAACTGGTATTTCGTTGGCTAAGTTTGACAGGTGCAAATATCACATTAATTGGGAGAATCCTAATTGCGAAGAAGTGCTATTTATCATTGTGAAACATTACAGATAAAAAGGTAATTTTATACAATTTAAAACTAGTAACACCATTCTACTATTTTAATCATATCATTTTTGCTTCAATTTAACACATGATAATATAATTTTTAAGCCAAACCATAGGTGTCTTACAACAAAGCATTTACCTGTTTCGCTGATTATATTATTATTCCACAAAATTTCTTTGGGTATGCTTCAGCATCCGCCGCTTCCTCTTTATGACTCCGTATTTTAGTTAATTTTTTTTTCCTTTTCTAGTCTTCCTATGTCATAATCCTTACAAAAGCCCAAAGTTTATGAATTTGCAAATTTATAGGACAATTGTCACAATACAGTACAATGTGATAGTGGATAATACTAGTGATGACTCTTGAGTAGTTTTAGATAAGATCAAACCTTATTGGCAGAGTTTTCATTTCGATACTTGGTTCAGTTTATGCGTAGGTTATCTAGAAATATTGAATGAGCTCAATATGAAGTAAAAAACTGCTCATTCTACAGCACAGGCTCGTGGGAAGCGTGGGCTTCTCGTAGCTGCGGTAGTATCCAATGGCATCATTACTTGTCATTTATCAATAATAGTAATGTTGGCCCGATTTTGGCTAGTTAAATCACCCTAAAGGGGGGTGAATAGGTGATGATCAAAGTCTCAAAAATAATCAAATGCGGAAAAGTAAATGTGGACAAGACACATATATTACTTAACGAGGTTAGTCTCAACCAGGTTTAATCCCGGCCTAGAGCTCCCTAGCTCAAGGGTTAACCAAATTTTATAATGACGGATTACACAACTTTAGAGTATACATACTCCAAGTTCCAAGCCACAAGTTGACGATTTAACAAGTCTTTGGTAGAGTTTACCCTTCAACTCTATAATCCCATCCAATTGCAACTAGAGCAATACAACTCGAGAAATTAAGTGAACAAGAGAATGATATTTGCAAGTCATAGTTCTTCTTCTTTGCTTGTGCTCTCTCTGCATTACATTGCTGCTGCTAATTCCTCTCATTTTTATAACCAAGAGGTGTTGGAGAGGTTGGAGTAAAACTTAGCAAGTGACCGTTGCACCAAACAAGGAAAATCAGTCTTCCATATTATATCAAGGCCTTGAACCCAGTCTTTCAAGCCCTTGAATTTCAGAGTTCTGTTCAGCATTCTTCTTTTGACCTTCAACAACTAATTTCCTTATTTTTTGCAAAAGATCTTGACTGAGAGAATCATCTAAAAGCTTATTTATTTTTACAGCACAACCTTTCAAAATATTATATGAAAAGATAATATCACATTTTGAGCAGATCTTGACACTTGATAAATATAGCATCACCATCTCATTTTCAAATTTGAATCGCATAATATAATATCATAAAGATCACATATTCAAATTTGAATACTAAACTATTTCAAAGATATTACGACACCTTATATAAAATTAATTAAATAATAATAACATGCCAATTTCCACTTTAAATATATAGCACACTTACAACAACAACAACAACAACAACTCCCAGTGTGGGTCCCGTTTTTGCGGGGTCTGGAGAGATCCAGCTGTAGGCAACCTTACCCCTACCGGTATTTCTACCCATAGAGAGATTGATTCCTAAAGACCCACAAAACAGGTTTTGGGAAAAAGGTTTAAGGAGGAAACGATTGCAAACCAAATTACCACGGGGGAAAAGGGTGCGTAGAGTAGGTAAACAAGGAGCGGATCTCAACAAACCAGGGGCGCTAGAAGCCTCCACATCTCAGACAAGCAGGACCTGCAGACAAGCACACCAAAACCCACCCCACCCCACCGAATCTACTGCCACCTACGGAGCCGGTCCCCTACAATCAGGGACCTTAATCCTATCCAGCCACGGCCTCCTATCCTGAGCCATGTCCTCCGTCAGACCGACAACTCTCAGGTCCTGTCTAACCACTTTCTCTAAGCTCTTCTTCGGTCTGCCCCTCCCTCTCTTTCCACCGGGGACGATCATCTCGCACCTCCGCACTGGGGCGGCCACACTTCTCCTCTTAATGTGGCCGAACCATCTAAGCCTCGATTCCCTCATCTTCTCCTCTATGGGGGCAACTTCGGCTAAGCTCCTAATGACGTCATTCCTAATCCCGTCCAATCGCGTAAAATCACACATCCACCTGACCATTCTCATCTCAGCTACCATCAACCTTTGGACCTGCATCTTTTTTAGAGGCCAACACTCCGATCTATAAAGAACAGCTAGTCTAACTACCCTCCGATAGACTTTGCCTTTCAATCCTAGCGGCACTCTCTTGTCACACAACACCCCTGACACTGACTTCCACTTTTGCCAACTCACTCTTATCCGCTGGCTAATATCCTCCTTAATGTCCCCGTTCTGCTGGATGATCAAGCCCATATGCCTAAATTTTGCGACCTTTGGAATCACCCTCCCATCCAGTGTGATCTCTCCCCCCTCTTCTATCCGTCCACTGAAACGACAATGGAGGTATTCCGTTTTTGATCTACTTAACCGGAAACCCCTACCTTCCAGTGTATGCCTCCAACTCTCCAACCTGTCATTCACCCCCTGCTTGGTCACATCGATAAGAACGATGTCATCTGCAAATAACATGCACCAAGGCACCTCGTCTTGGATTCTTCTAGTGAGTTCATCCAAAACTAATGTGAAAAAAAACGGGCTTAAAGCGGAGCCCTGATGCAAGCCCATACTGACGGCAAAGTCATTGGAGACCCCTCCCGGTGTCCTAAGACGCGTCCGCCCTCCCTCGTACATATCCTTGATGACAAGGATGTACGCGGGCGACACCCTTTTCTCATCCAAACATCTCCACAATACCTCCCTCGGGACTCTATTATACGCTTTCTCCAGGTCAATGAACACCATATGGAGATCCACCTTACTATCCCTGAACAAGCCCATGAGCCCTCTAAGGAGGTAGGTCGCCTCAATGGTCGACCTGCCTGGCATAAAATCAAATTGATTCCCTAAAACCTCCACAACCTCTCGTAACCTTCTCTCAATCAGCCTCTCCCAAAGTTTCATAGTGTGACTGAGCAGTTTGATGCCCCTAAAGTTAGTACAATCTTGGATATCCTCTTTGTTTTTGTACAATGGGATGACTGTGCTGGTCCTCCACTCTCTGGGCATCACGGCGGTCCTGAAAATAACATTGAACAGCTCCGTAAGCCACTCTGGACCTACCTCCCCCATAAACTTCCAAAACTCCACCGGTATCTGGTCCGGGCCCACTGCCTTTCCATTCGCATCTTCTTCAAGGCCTCCCTAATCTCCTCCTTTGTTATATGATCGCCCGCACTCTGATCACTACCCTCGTCGCCCCTACTAGGGTCCTCTCGCACCCCTTCCCCATTTAGGAGTTTAACAAAGAACCTTTGCCATCGCTCCTTAATCTCAACATCCTCAGTCAACACCTTACCCTCCTCATCCTTGATGCACCTTACCACTTCTAAGTCCCTAGACTTCTTTTCCTGTGCCCTAGCCAGTTTAAGAACCTCCTTCTCCCCTTCCTTCGTCCCCAATCTATGATACAATCTATCAAACGCCTGGCTCTTTGCTATGACCACAACCTTTCTGGCTACCTTCTTGGCCACCTTGTATCCAATCTTCTTTTGCTCCCTCTCTTTTTCCGAAACGCTGGTCAAGAACTCTGTGTAAGCCTCTTTTTTTGCCTTAACTTTCTCCTTTACCTCTTCGTTCCACCACCAGGCACCCCCCTTCCTGGTGCCGCCTCCCCTAGAAAGACCTAGAGTTTCCTTTGCCGACCTTCGGATGCAGTCCGCCACAGCCTCCCACATCAAATCGGCGTCTTCTGCGCTCCTCCAAGCTGTCTTCTCAGCTATTCTTTTTGCTATTAACCTCGCCTTCTCCTTCGTGAGGGTCCACCACTTAATTGTGGGTTCAAAGTAGCTAAGAGCACCATTTTCTCTTTTCGTGGATAATTTGCCCTACAATAAACAAATAAAAACAAACAAACAACTCCCAGTGTGAGGCTTTGTGAACGACTTTTAAGGGGTTAAAAGTTGCTTCACACTGATTTTGCGGGATCTGGGGAGATCCATAAGGAGGCAGCCTTACCTCTACTGACATGACTACATGTAGAGAGCCCGATTCCAGTAGGTCCACATAAAAAGCCTTCCAATAATATCTTAGAAATTGAAAATCTTTTAAATAAACAAAGGTAACAAACACATGACATAATTTAAATAACATTAATTAAGATGTATAACCAAGGAAGTGTAAGAGCTGCACGTAACGTAAGCGGCATACAACAACATAATGCTAATCTGGCCTGGAGTAAACTGTAACTTACAAGTAGAATTGGATGAGCAATAATGCAGATGTGATGAGGATACTACTAACATACAAAGTACAACCAACAGAAGATGTAATAAAGGTCAGTACAACATCACATATTTTCTGCCGTTCAGAAATCAAAAGACTGCTGAGATGGTCATTATCTAACGGTCCAAAACCTTAATTCTAAGCCTCCATAAATTTCTGTCATGAGTCATGTCCTCCGTTAATTGCAAAATTTCAAGTCATGTCTATTCACCTCAACCCAACTTTTCTTAGCTCGACCTCCGCCCCTTCTATATTGTGAAAGGTGAATCATCTCGTGTTTTTTTGCTGATGGTTCTACACGCATCTTCTTCACATGACCAAACCATCTAAGTTTGGTTTCTTTCATCTTCTCTTCTTTCAGTGCCACTTTTAATTTGTTTGTAGTCCGCTTATTTCTTATCCTATCCAATCTCGCACGGCTGCACATCAATTGAATCATCCTCATCTCGGCTACCATCAACCTTCGGACTTTGGGTCCTTTTTATTGGCCAATAGTTGGAACCATGTAATCGTCAATCTAGCTACCATACGTTAAACTTTACCTTTTAATCCCACCGGAATCCTCTTATTACACAACACGCCTGATGTATTCCTCTATTTTTGCCATCCCACTTTAATACAGTAGTTTATATATTCATCAACATCCCTTTTCTCATGGAGGAACAAGCCCAAATTTTTAAACTTATCCACCCTTATTGGTATAGCTATTCTTTCAATGATAACTGATCCATTACCCTCTTCCCCTCCGCTGAACCCTCACCTCAAATATTCAGTTTTTAATCTACTTAATTTAAAACCCCTAAACTCTAGGGTATGCCTCCATTGCTCCAACTTACTATTAATTCCCTCCCTAGTCTCATCGATAAAGACAACGTCATCTATGAATAGCATACACTATGGTATCTCAGCTTGTATCTACTTAGTGAGTTCATCCATAACTATAGTGAAAAGATATGGACTCCAAATTAATCCTTGATGAAGTCTAATATCCAATGGAAAGTCATTAGTGTCACCTCCTGGCTTCTAAATACTCGTCTTTACTCATACGTACATATTTTTAATAAGTTAGATATAAGAAATTGACACTCCTTTCTCCTCCAAGCAGCTTCATAATGCTTCGCACGGTACTCCATTATAGGTTTTCTCTAGGTCTATGAATACCATGTGGAGATCATTTTTCCTATCCCTATACAATTACATGAGCTTTCCTTGTCGATCTCCCTGATATAAAACCATATTGGTTCTCTGAGATTTAAATATCATTCCTTAATCTTATGTCGATCACCATTTTCCATAACTTTATAGTGTGGCTAAGCAGCTGTATACCTCTATAATTGGTGCAATCTTGAATATCTCCTTTATTCTTATATAGAGGGATAATATTGTACTAAATCTCCATTCATTGGGCATCTTTGTAGTCCCAAGAATGACATTAAAATGTTATGTTAACCACTTTAGTCCCTTTTCACCCAAGCACTTCTACACTTTGATAGGAATTAGGTATAGGCCCACGACCTTTTCATGGGGCATCTTCCTCATGGCTTCATCTTCATTACGAGGGCTACAATATTGATATACTGTTGCCTCTCACCTCACCTTGGCTCCCTCCCTTGTGTGCACTCGATCGTTTCCCCATTAAAGAGTTTGTAAAGGTACATTTTTCATCTTTTCTTTATTTTTGCTTCCTCTACTAGGACTTTATCGTATTCATCCGTAATGCACCTTGCGTTACCAAAGTCTTTGGTTCTCCTTTCCGTCATCCTTGCTATCTTAAAGACCTCTTTCTCGCTTTAATCACAAGTTTCTGATATAACGTCTCATAAGTAATGCCCTTTGCCACGGCGACAGCTTTCTTCGCTACTTTCTTTGTAGACTTATATCTAGCTTCGTTCACATCTTTTTCTTCCATCAGTCATCTTGGACACAAGTGATATTAACCCTACTTCTATACAAGGTTTTAACTAATTCTAATCACTTGCCTGTAAGAGACCTAATATTCTATGACGCTAATCGTAAGTTCTAGGTCCCCACTTTCCTCCTAGCCCTTTTTTCCCACAGAGGACAAGCTTGAGTTACTACATTGTTCGGCATTAGCTTAGGCTAAAAATAAAATAATAATAATAATAATAATAACAAAAAATAATAGTAATAACACCAATAATAATATATTTAAAAATTTAAAATAATGATAATAATGATGCTACTAATAATAATAATAACCACACAACTAATAATGAAATAATAGCAGTAATAGTAAGGGTAGTAAATAAAATAATAGCTCTAATGAGTAGGATAACTAAAAATAAACCAAATAAAATAGCCAATTCAATGCTAAAGGAAACGGTGGAGCAATAGAAGTGCACTACACCAGAGACCACTAATAATTAATTCTCTAAAAGACAAAGCCTTAGCTAGCCACCCAAATAAAATAAGGCAAGGCCTTTGACAACAAGCACAAAAAATTATGCCAAGCAAGAAAGCATAAATCACGAGCAGGAAATTAAAGAGTCAAGATGTAAGAACCAACATTGACGTGAATAAAGAAAATAAAACAAAAGGACGATATGTAGCTCGAGATGGTGGAGACAAGCAGTCTTCGCCACCTCCACCCCAGAACCCAAGACAGTGGCTCTTCTGGCTACCTGTGACCACTCATGCCGATGTAAACCAATAGCTAAGTTGGCCAAAACTCAAGCCTACCCAGAGCATCAGGGGATCGACCGGGCACCTGGCAGAAGCAAAGTGGTCCAAACACCACGCCTCCACCACAACACAAACCCTGGCGGCAAGGTTCCTGGCCCCTCCCAACCAGACCAGAAAGAGGGGACGATGCTTACCGAATAGGCTAAAGATTATCTTTTCCTTATTTGGTTACAACGGCCACTGACCTTAAGAGACTCCAATCGGTGCATTCTATTGGCTATAAATAATGGGCATTTAAAGCTTGGAAAAATAAAAGAGAGGAAAAGACAAGCGTTACACTTACAAATCAAAAGGAGGAACTTGAGGAGAGTTTGAGCTTACATGCCATATTTGTTTTGTTCTCTACCAAAGAAGTATGTCTTATAGTTATTATTTTTCTTTGTATTGGGTTGGGCTGAGTAGTCAGAGGGTTGATTACCCAAGTACGATTGAAGAGCGACGTGTACGTTGGGACACCTAGAGTTGTAGGGTCAACTCATAGCTTGTACCATTAGAGAATCGTGTGTAATCAACCAACCTAATCAAAGAAATGGGTTCAAAATCCCATCAAGGAAGGGTGCCTGAAGGTAGAGGACTAGGCATAGGAGAACCTCTATAAATAGCGTGTTTTGTCTCTATATACGTTTTTCGCATTTTTATCTTGATTATTTTATGACTTATGTCATCACCCTATTCATCCCCTTCTAGGGTGATGTGACTAGCCAAAACAGCCCAACAATTGGGATCAGAGCTAGACCCACTTTACTTGACTTTACCATCTAACAGGAAATGATAATGGCCACCACTGAAGAAGACTATTATGATCAAGGTCATTCTACGATTAGCCCTCCTTTGTTTAAAGGCACTAATTTTTCTTATTGAAAAATTTTGATGTAGATTTTCATTAAGACCGAAGATTATGAGCTATGGAACATTGTAACTAAGGGAGCATATATTCCAATGATTATTGTTGACAAACAAGTTGTGTGGAAAACTGAGGATCAATATGCACAAGAAGTTTTTACAAAACTTTCAAAGAATTATAGAGCCATGAATATTTTATATTGTGGTTTAGATGCCAACGAATATAACTATATTTGTACTTGTGAAACAGCTAAGCAGATTTTGGATAAGCTGATTGTGACAAATGAGGGAATGAGTCAAGTAAAAGAAATGAAGATCAACATACTCATCCACTAATACGAATTGTTCAAGATGCAACCAGACAAGTCTATCAAAGAAATGTTTATGCATTTCACTGATATAACCAACAACCCCAAGTTACTTGGCAAGATCTACACAAATGAGGAGATTATCAGCAAAATTCTTTAATGTCTTCCCAAAAGCAAATGGGGTCCTAATGTCACCACAATCAAAGAAGTTCAAAACATCAAGACGCTAACCTTGGATGACTTACTTAGGAAGCCTCTTACACATGAAATTGATCTTAACGAAGATGAAGAAGAGGTTCCAACAAAGAAGGGAGTGGCCTTCAAAACAACCGGCGAAGATTTCTCTCTTCAAAAGATGAGTCAAGTCATGAAGATGAGGAATCAATGGTCATGATTGTCCGTAGATTGAAGAAGACATTTAAGTCAAAGAGATTCGATCCCAAAAAATTCTACAAAAAGAGAGGAACTAAAGATCTTCCAAAGGTAGATAATTTTGTTATAACATTGAATCTAATATGGGCCCTTGTTTTGGTTAGGGATTGCTAGGGTATATAGTGAAAGATTGTCCAATCTTACAACAGAATGTCGAAAAACAAAAGCAAAAGGCCAAGAAAGAGTTCAAGAAAGCAATGTTAGTCATATGGAACAATAGAGACAAAAGCCATAGTGATGACAATGAAGATCAAGTAGTCAATCTTGGTCTCATGGCCAACGAAGAAAATGTTCAAGAAGAAAACATCGAGTGTGAGATCTCAGATGAGTAGACTACTTTGTATTTCTTAAATACTCTAAAGATGAATTGTCCCCAGCCTTAGTTAATTACATTGACTGTGAGCAAAAATATTTGTCAAAAATAAAGTGTTTAAAGAAAGCCATTCGAAAGTTATCATTTGAGAAAGAGGCTTTACAAAAGTCAAACGATGAACTTGATATTAAGATTGAAACTCTTGAAATAGAGAAGCAAGATGTTCAATCTAAATGTGAATGTTTTGAAAAATTCCTTTTGAAGTTTTCAAAGGGACAAGAAAATTTAGACAAATTATTAGGCTCTTAAAGGATGTCATTCAATAAAGAAGGAATTGGGTATAACCCCTTTAACAAAAAGTAAGATCTATAAGAACTTCTTTGTTCAATCGACGTCCCAAACCAAATCTTATATTAAATGTAATTATTTCCTATAGAATGGTCATATGTCTTGTTCATGTGCTCTTAGAAAATCTAGCCTAGGTTAGTTCAAGTTTGGGCACCAAAAGGTGCAAAGCCACCAAATGTGAATTGAGGGATAGAAAATTTTACCTCATTAATTTTTCTCACTCCTAACAATTTTGAACCCAATAAGAAAAGGATATTAAGATTTGGTTGAAGAGCTTCATTTTTGAAGAAATCAACAAAGAATGCACTTGGTTGTGGGAAGTTATTAATTCCTCATTTAGGTTCTAATAATGAATTCTTGATAGCATTTAATCCTCTTGAAAATTTGAATGGACAAGAAAAAATTAGAGCTTCGTAATAGCATATGATAAGTTATGGTTTGTCAAAAGTAAAAGTAAGGTAAGCCTACTTGTTTTGTCATTGTCCAAATTTCAAGGCCTGAAATATAATCTAAAGCCCTGAAAATTAGTTAGAAGTTAAGATTGTACTGCTTCGTAATAACTGAAAATAAAGAAGGGCTCGAATTTTATTTCAACTCATAAATAGTGGCAATATTTGATTTTGAGAAAAGAAAAGGCAATGTTATGTTGCATGATCTATTTCCTATTTGGGGGCATTTTGCTTTCAAATTTCTGAACTTTAATATATTTAATTATCTTTAGAATGTGAGCATGATTAATATTCCATCATATTCTATGCTATTATGAAGTGTGATTATTTATGCATATATGATATCTCGTATGTGATCTTTTTTGCTTGGGCCCATATTTGTTATGTTCCCTAATATTTACATACGTGATATCACTTATTTCTATGAGGGAAGAATTCTATTGCTTGATTATTCTATTAAAACTTTAACTTATTCTTGAAGGGGGAGAATTGTTGTGTTAATGCTCTTATATGTTGATACCTTGCAATGATCCGACAATATCAAGTCAATGCATACATGTTAGGATAGATTAATTGATCAAAATGTTAGTGTTTAATCCCTTGTATTCTTTATAACTGCTATAGATTGAGGGGGAGCATCTTTATATGCCATTGATTTGTTACGGGGGAGCCACATACGTTTGCCATATTTTTTTTTGTTTTGATTTTTCTTTCTTTTTCGCTTTGATTTTTCTTTCTTTTTCTTGCATTACCTTTTCAATGAAATACAAATATGGGAGAAGTATTTGATAAGCTTTCATGGTGTATCATTCAAAATTGTATGAATATGTCATTTTTATTAGGTTTTGTCTTCCATAAAAAAGGGAGAGATTATTAACTTCCTTAAGCTTACAATGAGTCTTATTAATATGTTGTGATGAGATGAAAAGGAGTTCCTCCATTGGTATGTTTATTATTTTATAATTGAATCCATCATAGTATTACAATTCTTTAAATGTGCTATGTTTTTAAGTGAATATTGGCATGTTAAAATTACTTTAGAGATTTGTGACCATTAGTGAATTGAATTTAAATTTGTGGTATTCTTGATTATACTTGATAATATTATGAGATTATGAGACAATATATGCCACATTATTAGGGATATATGCTTAACAAAATTTTAATTTACCTTGACATTTGCTTAGCAAGATTTTTAGGTATCATGGATTGATTTGGTAAAATTTGGTGCTTGATTCTTGCTTGATTTATGGAAAGTAGTTGCAACTTATTCTCAGAAAATCCACTAATTAGCTCCAAAATAGGAATTTAACCATTGCTGAGAGTGCTAGCCATATTTGATAAATTGTAGAATTCTTCAAGGACCTAAAATGTTACTCAAGGGTTTGAAATTCGTTGAAGATGATCTTTTCCTCATTTGGTTACAATGGTTACTTACCTTAAAGGACTCCAATGGGTATATTTTATTGGCTATAAATAATGGGCATTTGAAGCTTGGAAAAATTCAAGAGAGGAAAAGACAAGTGCTACACATGTAAACTAAGAGATGGAACTTGGGCAGAGTTTGAGCCTACATTGGCATATGTATTTTGTTCTCTACCAAAGAACTATATATTATAGGTATTGTCTTTCTTTGTAGTAGGTTGACCGATTAGTCAGAGCGTATGGTTGAGGAGCTGCGCATACGTTAGGACACTAAGAGTTGTAACGTCAACTTGTAGGTTGTACGATTAGTGAATCATGATACTTTGAGTAGGACTCCAAGTTTAGTGTAAGACTAATAATTTTAAGCTTAGTCAATATCACAATGAAATCAACTGGATAGTACACTTTAGATTTATATATGGAAAGTTTATATTCTAGGGGTATAATAGCTCAAGTTAGTGTGTTTATGATATGAAACGTGTATCACCAAGCAAGTTGACGCTTGGCACATCAATGTTTAAGCAAATCTAAGTATGATTTAAGGTCCAACGATTATGATATCATTTTTATTTTTAGTGAACTTAGAATCCACGTAATTCAATTAGCATTTGGACCAAGGAAACTAAGCATCATGGATTTAATATAAAAATTTGACTGTGTCATATAATGTATGCCAAGAATGTTATGCACATGTAAGCTCATGCTTAATAATTAGGGTGACTCATAAGTATGATATACATACTTGTGATATGGCCGTAAGCACACGGTTTGCATTGTAGCTATTCAAGGTCAATCCCACAGAGATTAGGTTGAACCACTGGGCTATATCCCCTCAAGATATACTAAGCAAATCAAAATTCAAATGGTTTCGAATTAATAATTTCTAATACACTAATTCTAAATCAATTAAGGAAAAATTTCTAGGAATGCTTATAGTTGTGAAAGGGAATTGGATCAAAATGATAAACATGTGCTATTCTTTAATTAATTAATTCTGAGAAATTGTAATCTTTTCTGCAAACTTGATCTATCATTTCGAAATCAATCAAATTTGCCTAAACTAAGCAAATGTTGCTCTTTTAAGCTAGTTTGACTTAGTCCAAGTTTAATATTTTTTATTACTTACTAGCTCTCCTAACATATAAATTTCATTTTCGAGACGAAGTTGTACTAAGTCTATTCACGCAGTCCAACAACCACATGTCATCCTTCGAATGTTCACTCGATTGTTTCAAGTGTGCAAGTAAATTTTGGCCAAAAATCAACTCACAACATATCAAACACTTGATAGAACGAAATCAAATGAATCATGAAAATGAGCACAATCTTATAAATTAAAACATGATCCAACAATACTTTCATAAAGTACAAAATCCATAGACTAAAATTAACTAATCACGCATGATTAAACATCTAACTACTCTAAAATGATAAATCTAAAGAGGAAAAGAGAAGAGAAGAGACAAGAAATGCTCAACCAGAAATCACGCTTGAACCGTCGTGCAAACCCAGATGGAATCCTTACAAGTCTTCACTTCAACTCTATCTGTCTCTCCCTCTAATCTAATCTAAACTAATCTACTTGAAGAGAGGAAAAGAATAGAAAGGGATGTATGGGATGGGAATTACTCTTCCAGCAGCCGAGGGATGCCCTATTTATAGTAAAATACAATCATCCTCAGCCACACGATGAGGAAAAACGAAGAGGGTAGCTATTACATGCTCACTATGATCCGTGGCATCTACCATGGCCGACCGTGGTCTAGGCTGGTTCACCATTCTTCTATTCTTCCTCTCTTCTATGGGCATGACAACTCAAGGGTATCCATGAAGAGTCAAAAATACATCTATATAGGGTCAAAATCCTGGGTAAAAAGGCCTAAAAGCCTACAAAACACATCAAACAACTATACCCAAGCATAAATCGAGAATAGGAGTATAAATAATAACTTAAAGCACAATATTCTCCTAAAAATGGCACAAAATAACCCTAGAATGATATACATACTGAGCACTTATCAAACTCCCCCATGCTTAAACCGTTGCTTATCGTCAAGCAAACACTATAGAAAACCGACAAGTGGGGATGCATCTATGACGCAGAACATGACAACCTCTCTAAAGTAGGCAAGGCATAGCATATCATATGCAAGAATGCTAATTAACGACAACCCCAAATAGCGTGCAAAACATTTCAAAATTAGAAGGAGAAGAAAGTTTTCGAAAAGATACAAGACCACAAGCTCGATATCAAACTTGATCACCCATAAAGAACCACAAAGCATGTCATGCAAGCACAGGGAATTTATTAGAGCCAAATGGACCAGTAGAATCTCACTTATGAGAAATGTGGAACATTCCCGCTCATGTGTTTGAAATATATTGCAGGTTCACTCAAGACTCATTCCAAAGATGCAATCTACCATATGCTTGACAAGGCTCTCAAATTCTCTACCACTGAAATGCAATGTGCACAAGATAATCGAGAGGACTGTACTTAGGTTGTGACATGGGTTAAAAGGGTTAAACGAAAGGAGTGGACAAATGCATTTGGATAATGTGGAGCTACTTTGCCAAGTGGATATAGAGCAACCAACAAACACCAAGAAACCTTGAAGTTTACCAATGCTCCAAAGCTCAAAATACAATGAACATACCCCAACGAATCATGTATGAAATGAGGTGACGAGAAAGGAACACAAGCTTTTTACATATCTAATGCCCATCACAGAGGTTTTTTTTTTCCCCCCTTAGTTTTTTCTGTTTTCTTCATTTCCTTGTCTTTTTTTTCTTGTTGCTTTTTTTTACATGATTTTCTCTTTTTTTTTCAACATAACTTTTTCCTTCTTTTTTTTTCTTTTTTTTCCTCTTTTTTTTTGGAAAATGAAACAAGAATTTCAATCATTGAAAGGCATAGGATCACTAACTATCAACTCATAATCGAATTTATATACACATACACAACCCAAACAAGAGGCAACCAAAGCAAAATGCTCCATATCATCAATCCTTCAATAAACCAACCTACCAAAGCCATCTTAAAACTCAATTATCCCCAAAACCACCCACTAGATAGATAAAGTGATGCTCTATAGACTTGACTTAAAGATAGGAATATGTATTTGGCCAAGGGCTAAGATGAAGGGATCACAACAAAAACGGATATAACCTCAAATGGGCTAGCAAAGGGAAAAAACATGTAACATAGAGGCAGGCTATTTGGGTATGTGGCCAAAATATTCAAAGAAAGAAATGCCTCTATTATATCATCAAATATGCACATGCAAATATGGTTTTGAATAAGAATCTAGGTAAGTTCTAGAGATACAACATGGAAGAGTCACACACATGAAAGAAACATGAGACTAAATATAATAAATTAGTCCAAATAAGGGTCAAAATCTCACGGGATTTCTACCAAAGTTGCATTAAGTTTGTGAAATGACTCAATGTACCAACATTAGTGCCAAAGACTCTAGGGGGTATCAAAATTTTCAATCAAGACAAGGGTCAAAACAAGAAATATTTACAAAAACTTCATAAATTTTAGCACCAAAAGGGATTACACATCAAAAGATACTTAAGCTCATGAAAGCTATTTTGCCTAAACAAAAGCATCATTGGAGGTTATCTCACACCGTCCACACTATCTCTTCATGCAATCCTACATGCAAACCTAAAATGCAACTGAATGCAAAATATTAATGCAAACAAAAAGAAACCTAAAGCTAATAACCGAAATAAAAACATAGAAACTACCCTTCCCCTATGCTTGAATCATACATTGCCCTCAATGTGGGCATACAATAGGAAAAGGGAAGGAAAGATAAGAGAAGGGAAAGGGAAAACAAAAGAGAACAATATCATTAAGCTATGCTGCCTCGTAATAGCCGGGCTTAATGGAGCCATCACATCTTGAAGACACGACCCGTTAGATCAGATGTTGTTAAAGCACACAGGAGCTTATCAAACTCCTGGGACCAAAATTCAGAAAATATAAGGTAAGAAGCAATAACTAAAATCATACCAAAGACAACTAATATCCTCTTAACCTTATCAATAGCCTTAGAAAAATCATAGGAAGGATTAAAGAACGTAGTCCATATGATTTTCCTAGGTAAGTCCTCTAGGCGTACATGATAAGGATCAATGGAGGGATCACACCCTCTAAAGTAACCTAGGGACATAAAATTATCAGCATTCCCACCATGCATATTAAACATTTTATCCTCATAGCTGTTGAACGATAAATTTACCTATTTTACGTGCCTCTTTCACCCACTTTTAGCTCGTATAATAACTTAATCTTTGGGGTTTTACCTTGTTTTATTTATGTTTTTGTAAGAAACAACTCCAAATCAAACAAGCGTCGTGGAAAGGGACGAAGATGGGACAAAACGACGAAAATCAGCGAAAACGGGCGAAAACCAGCAGAGAAGGACGGTGCACGGCCGACCTGCAGGAAGGCACGGCCGTACACCGGTGGCCGAAGCCACGCACGGCCAGCACGGCCAGGCGCACGGCCGTGCGTGGTGGCCGTGCGTGGTGGCGCACGGCCGGCCGTGCGTCCCGGCACGACCGTGCGTCGGGTCTGGGTTCGCAATAAATCCCCTTTTCGGGCGTCTGTTCAGGGGTCATTCGGGGGGTTCGCACGGGGATTAGCTCTGGCGATTCTTTGGCGATTTCTAGGTTAGTTTAGGTTAGATTTTAGTTAATAAGGGAGATTAGTTTAGGATTGAAGATTGTAACATTGAATTCAACCTTTGAATCTCAAGTTCTTCATCGATTCAAGACTAAGTTTTCTCCCCCTCTCTCTATTCGTTGCTATGTTCTTGTTGTTTTAATTCTTGTATTTACTTTGTTTAGTTTGTATGTTTAGTTTTCGTTGTTAATTTATGTTATTTACTTGTTTAGATTCGTTTTAATTCATTTCCTTTGCTTTGTTCTTCATGTTCTTGTTCTTGTTTGTTAGTTTAGGTTTTGTTGTGTTCTTGATGTTTTGTTGGTAGATTGTGTTAGCTTGGGTTGTGATTAGCCTCTTGATGGCTAATTAATCTTGTATTTGGCCTAACCATACTCAATCCATGCTTAGAACCTAGAGTTTTCCTTCATGCCCGCCAAGTGTTCGATGAAATGCCTGAGAGAGTTTTCATCCATATTTTTGGGCGATTGACTTATGCTGAGAGGTGAGGTCAATTTGCTAGTGTGGGAGAGGGAATGGTTGAGCTCGGGACATGAGAATAGTATCCGAATCGAGTTAGGTCCGGGGTTGCTAGTTTTGTGGTCTAGTTGGGCTAACCCCATGAAAATAGGCGGTTAGACCAACTAGACTAGCTCATGACCCTTGAGAGAGGGCTTAGGTGGTCTTTAATGGTGCAACCGACCATCTCTTGTTCATAGCGTAGTTTGGGTAGGTTAGGACTCGTCTTGGTTAGTTGGTTTATCCATTGGTAAAATCACAATTCCAAGTCGCTTGTTTCTGTATTTGTAGCGTGGTTTAGTTTCCCCTTCTCACCCTTCGATCCTGCCTAGCTTGAGACGCTTTAGTTAGCTCTGGTAGTTGGAAACACAATTCCCTGCGGACAACACCCCAAGTACTCAACGATACACCTTGCACTTGGGGTTTATAAATATTAAAACTCTGTTTTTTCTGCAACAAGTTTTTGGCGCCGTTGCCGGGGAATTGGCGCTTTCCAATATTAGAGCTTACTTAGGCATTCGAGACTAGGCTTTTATTTCGGGGGGGAAAAAAATTTCAAAAAAAATAAATTTCAATGGCAATTTTCTATTTTCCCCAATGTGAGCAAGAATTATTTTACCGTTATTGGGATCGTTTACATACTTATCTTGCTCAGTGTGCTTCTTATGGATGGTCATGTGGGAAATGGAAATTATTGCATGTTGTCGATGAGGGTGTGAATTGTGAGACTCGTGCTCTTTTTGAGCATTGGGATTTTTATGCTAGAAATGTTGAAGAAGCATGGGATTTTCTTAATTGGCTGGCTCAGGATACGTATGAATTTGATATTAGCTGTGCTAATTCTTACAACCCAGTCTCTTGCATCCCTGATTATGCCCCTCCTTTGTGTGAAACTTGCCATTGTTCTGATCATGACAACACTTCTTGTCCTTATTATATTTCTGATGATAGCTTTGCTAGAATTAGTAGTATGATAGAGACAATGAAAAAGCAACAAGCTGAGTTTGAAAATAAAATGCGGGAGTTTGACCTATCACATAAGACCGACCTTAGGTTTAGTTCTCCTAAACATGATGTTTGTTTGTGTGATGATGGTGCGTCTTTTACTCACCTAGAATCCGGACTAGAGGCAGTACTTGACCCTTCCCTAACTGCTCCATCCCTTGTTGCTCCACCCTCACCCAGTGCCCTTAGGGACAACACTACGTTTAACATGACCTTACCTGATCCACCTTTCCCTTTAACTCAGTCGACGGAGTTCGAGGTAGGTGAGACCTTTACTGTTAACGCGAGTGTTGATGAGGATGATATTTGTTATGATTCAGACAATGATCTTATTGAGGTGCATGATTCTGATGCGGCTCCTGTAGGGAGGTCTTATGGGGATGTTGTGATTACTATGCCAGCTAGTCATGACCTTGTTGAGAATGTATCTCCTGCCCACCTTGATACACCCCATGTTCCCCCTTCAGGTTCACCACCCTCCTCTTCCCCTGAGCACCATAATTTATCAGTCGTTGCATGTCATGATATGCTTGCGGGGAATGAGATAGACTATATGGACTCCCTAGGTACCTTCAGAGGGTATGACCCCTCCCTTGATCCTTATAGCTTGTACCTAGGGAGTATGCCTGCGAAAACCATGTTAACCACTGCATTTGATTTCTTTACTGATTTTTCAAAGGCATTCAATACATTTAGGAGAGCACTTACTATTATTTCTGCATTCCTGTTTAAGTGCTCTTACTTACACTCATCTGAGTTGCAGGCTCAGGTGCTTGATAAACTTCTGCGAGCGTTGACAGCATCTGTGTTGGCGATGCGCGTCCTGAACGCCGCCGAGGAGTGGCTGATGCTCCTCGCGCTTCCCCAACCTCGTCTTAGCGAGGTGTAGTTCGGGTACATTCAGTTCCCGACCTGGTATAATCGTTCTCACTCTTCTCTTCCCCCCTTCTTTTTATTTTTCTTTTCTTTCTTTTTGTTTTTGTTTAGTTGTGAATATTAGGATTGTGTTTTGTTGGTGATCATCTTGTGGTGAAATTTGGATGTTGTTGAGCCGTTGTTGGCTATGATCACCATTTTTGTGTTTTTATGGATTTTTATTGTGTTGTGATTGGTGGTGTTGTTGGATTGGTCCATATTTGTTTTTTGTGGTGTCAGTTTGTATATATGTGTGATCGTCTTGTTGTTTTGGGTGAGATTGTGTTTTTGGGAGAGTGTGTTAGCTTGTATATATTTTTGTCGTCTTTTGTTTTTCTTGTGTTTGATTTTGTTTTCTTCATTTTTGTGTGTTGGTGATGACTCACGGCTCCCAATGAGGACATTGTGAGATTTAGGTGTGGGGGTGGGGTCATCCCCCATTTTTCTTTTTATTTTTGTAAAAATTTTTCATTTTTGTGTAAATTTTACAATTTTTCTCCTTTTTGTATAAATTTTTCTTTTCCTTTTGAATTTAGGAGAGTTTTGTACTATTTTGATCGGCTTTGACTCCTTATACCTTAGCTATCGGCTTGTATATAACTATGTTGTGCATAATAGATCTTTTTCCCAAGTGAATCATTCTAGCCCCAATTCTAACCCCAATAGTTCATTATACTTGTGCAATCCAATCCTCACTTATACCATCATCATTATCTTAGGGCCTTAGTCTTCCATGATCAGCTCTCCCACTTGTCTTTGCACACTACTACTCACGAAAAAAAAAAAAATGTAGTGAGAAAAAGTGGAAACCACCTTTAGTTTGGAATGACAAGTGTCCCTTCGAGGCATGCGCTACTGGATGCTATCCTTTGAGGCAATACTGCTACTAGGAACACTTGACAGGCACCCTTTGAGGTATGCGCTACTGGGTGCTACCCTTTGAGGCAATATTACTACTGGGAAAGCCTTCTTTCCATACTAATAAGTCAATAATGTAGTTTGTGTCGGCTGCGTGGGATTGGGTTTGGTCCTAATAAGCCTGAGCCCTAAGATGATGATACACTAGCACACTAAACACAAGGATGGATTCACAGTTTTGATGTACAGTGGGGTGAACAGTTGGTGTGTTGATGCTGTCATGGGAATAGAGACTCTTGATGTGTGCGATATCTTTATACGCATGTTGATGTCTTTGGAGCATGGGTGTTTTGGCTGGTTGGAATGTATGCAAGCTCCCCCCTTGTATATATATGTGTGTTTTTTTTTTTGTAAATCCTCTTTGTTTCTCAGTTTGTGTTTTCCTTTTTACTTTTTCTTTTTCAAAGATTTTGTGGGTATATCTTCTGCAAACCCTCACGAGACCTTACTCGTCCACTTGGGGTAACCAAGGGGTTTAAAGGGCTTGTCGCATACGCTAAATGCAACCGTGATTCCTACGAAAGTGAGTTAGTTGTTTACTCTAGTTTTCTTTTATTTTACTCGAGGACGAGCAAAAGATAGGTGTGGGGGTGTGTTAAACGGTAAATTTACCTATTTTACGTGCCTCTTTCACCCACTTTTAGCTCGTATAATAACTTAATCTTTGGGGTTTTACCTTGTTTTATTTATGTTTTTGTAGGAAACAACTCCAAATCAAGCAAACGTCGCGGAAAGGGACGAAAATGGGACAAAACGATGGAAATCAACGAAAATGGGCGAAAAACAGTAGTGCACGGCCACCCTGCAGGAAAGCACGACCGTGCACCGGTGGCCGAAGCCACGCACGGCCAGCACGGCCAGGCGCACGGCCGTGCGTCGGGCCTGGGTTCGCGATAAATCCCCTTTTCGGGCGTCTGTTCAGGGGTCGTTCGGGGGGTTCGCACGGGGATTAGCTCTGGCAATTCTTTGGCGATTTCTAGGTTAGTTTAGATTAGATTTTAGTTAATAAGGGAGATTAGTTTAGGATTGAAGATTGTAACATTGAATTCAACCTTTGAAGCTCAAGTTCTTCATCAATTCAAGACTAAGTTTTCTCCCCCTCTCTCTATTCGTTGCTATGTTCTTGTTGTTTTAATTCTTGTATTTACTTTGTTTAGTTTGTATGTTTAGTTTTCGTTGTTAATTTATGTTATTTACTTGTTTAGATTCGTTTTAATTCATTTCCTTTGCTTTGTTCTTCATGTTCTTGTTCTTGTTGGTTAGTTTAGGTTTTGATGCGTTCTTGATGTTTTGTTGGTAGATTGTGTTGGCTTGGGTTGTGATTAGCCTCTTGATGGCTAATTAATCTTGTAGTTGGCCTAACCATACCCAATCTATGCCTAAAACTTAGAGTTTTCCTTCACGCCCGCCAAGTGTTCGATGAAATGCTTGAGAGAGCTTTCATCCATATTTTTGGGCGATTGATTTATGCTGAGAGGTGAGGTCAATTTGCTAGTGTGGGAGAGGGAATGGCTGAGTTCGGGACACGAAAGTAGTATCCGAATCGAGTTAGGGTCCGGGGGTGCTAGTTTTGTGGTCTAGGTGGGCTAACCCCGTGAAAATAGGCGGTTAGACCAACTAGAATAGCTCATGACCCTTGAGAGAGGGCTTTGGGTGGTCTTCTATAGTGGTGCAACCGACCATCTCTTGTTCATGAGGTAGTTTGGGTAGGTTAGACTCTTCTTGGTTAGTTGGTTTATCCATTGGTAAAAATCACAATTCCAAAGTCGTTTGTTTCTGTATTTGTAGCGTAGTTTAGTTTCCCCTTCTCACCCTTCGATCCTGCCTAGCTTGAGACGCTCTAGTGAACTCTGGTAGTTGGAAACACAATTCCCTGCAGACGACACCCCAAGTACTCAACGATACACCTTGCACTTGGGGTTTATAAATATTAAAACTCTATTTTTCTTGCAACAAGTTTTTGGCGCCGTTGCCGGGGAATTGGCGCTTTCCAATATTAGAGCTTACTTAGGCATTCGAGACTAGGCTTTTATTTCGGAAAAAAAAAATCAAAAAAAATAACAATGGCTATTTTCTATTTTTCCCAATGTGAGCAAGAATTATTTTACCGTTATTGGGATCGTTTACATGCTTATCTTGCTCAGTGTGCTTCTTATGGATGTTCATGTGGGAAATGGGAATTATTGCATGTTGTCGATGAGGGTGTGAATTGTGAGACTCGTGCTCTTTTTGAGCATTGGGATTTTTATGCTAGAAATGTTGAAGAAGCATGGGATTTTCTTAATTGGCTGGCTCAGGATACGTATGAATTTGATATTAGCTGTGCTAATTCTTACAACCCAGTCTCTTGCATCCCTGATTATGCCCCTCCTTTGTGTGAAACTTGCCATTGTTCTGATCATGACAACACTTCTTGTCCTTATTATATTTCTGATGATAGCCTTGCTAGAATTAGTAGTATGATAGAGACAATGAAAAAGCAACAAACTGAGTTTGAAAATAAAATGCGCGAGTTTGACCTATCACATAAGACCGACCTTAGGTTTAGTTCTCCTAAACATGATGTTTGTTTGTGTGATGATGTTGCGTCTTTTACTCACCTAGAATCCGGACTAGAGGCAGTACTTGA
>JAKOGI010000434.1:285000-604592 GCA_029747015.1 Carnegiea gigantea | reverse complement strand
ATGGTTGCAAAACTTATGTACTATAGAACAAGCCTCTCCAAAATCCTACAATTCAGGGGATATTACATTAAGAACCCCCATATAGCTCACTTAGATGAAATTCCTGAGTTACAGAAGAAAATATCTACAATCAATGAAGCATATTAAAGTAATGGCCACTTGGATCCAAGAAACGCACAAAATGACACCCATATGATGAGAAAATATTAGCTCAAAGTTGTACGTATTCACTGACTTGAACAGTCTGCACCATCAAACTTTTAGGTTGAATTTCATTGACCACTAGCCTTCAAATGTGCTGCAATATAGGTGAATGGAAAGCTTAATTTTTGTACTTTGACATAGACTAATTAAAACATCTCCATCTGATGGAATGCATAGGCTACAAGTGGGATCAACTCAGACCTTGTGCACTGAAATTCTAACCAGTTTGTAGACTTGGACTTGCCTGGCAATTTTGAATGACCAAATGACCTCCAATCCATTTGAAACTTACTTCACATGCAAGATATCTCCCTAACCATAAAGATAGGATAGAAAACCCCTAGATAAATCGTGCTGATCATGGGCAAAAGTTACCTCAAAGTCGAACCTTGTGCACTGATCAAAACTGTCAAGTTGATTGAACTTGTGCATTCTGCCTATACCTAGTTTTTCCTATGCATTTAACCTTAAAAAAATGAGTCAAGGGCCCTTCATAGGACACATCCGTAATAGCCCCCAACCCTAGGGTTAAGAGTGTTAGTGATTCTTAAATTCCTAGAGCGAAACGGATAGAGTTTCGCTTATAAACTGGCCATTTTTCAGGCTTGAAGCCTTACATTAGATCCCCTGCATTTACTAGAAGTGCAAAAGGATATCAAATCAAGCTTAACGACTATACACCAAGGACCACAACTCTACGGGCCACATGTCTGAAGTACAAGAGTTTGCATCCCAAAAATAAACAATTTCAGCTAAAAGGACAACATACCATTCAGATAGGTGGCTCATATGGCCATATCGAGCGACTTCTGAACAATATGGCCATACTTATCTAAATGCATTGGAGGCACCTTTAACTTGTTCAAAATATCCTCGAATTTGATGCTTGAGATCAAACTATATACATATTGCATGGATCCATCTGATAAAGAAGAATATACGAGTAGAATATGTGAGAGATAAGCAGACATGACTATTGTCACAAATCTCCAATGATATCATAATACTCCTCCAATAATCAATCTTCTTGGTCTCCTAGCTCCAGTCTTCATACTCCATATTCCATCAAGAAAATCTCAACCTGACTCGGATATCAAATGTGTAACGCTCCCAAATTAAACATGTTTTACTGCTTGTATTTTCCTTAATAAATCCCTTCATTATAATCTAAACAACCCAATGATAGGGCATTACTGCCGTCCAAAAGGACAAGGCTTGAGACATGAGTGTTACAAATAACACTGTTAAGCATAGCTTCAATCATACACATATACACCTGATCAATCCATATATAATTAACTATTAACCAACATAAGGTTTTTACACTACAGTAAAAACAATTCACCATATAATCTGCATCTCCATCCACTGAAGCTTTCAATATGCATTTCCAACCGATCGGGAGACCTGGCCTGAAGCTACGCGGATAACTGAAGGGCGAATGTCTCATAGATGATAACTGGTGGGGGTCACTAATTAAATGATAAATCACTGTGTAACTGATTTTTTGATGTACTTACCGAAATTGGTAACTTTGATAAATACACTCTGATTTCTAAAGATACAGGCAATAAACATACCTGAAGCCTTTAAAATGATATTTCACTTGATAATACATATGCACAATGGAAACGATTGACTAGGCCCCGATTCTGCTAAAGAAATATAATTATAGATAAATACAGTTAGTAAGCAATATTTGCTCCCGGAATTTATAACTTTAGTGGAAATTGATTAATTAAAGAGCTTTCGTAATTCCAATAATTCAATATAAGATAAGTTACAACAAAATGATTTGAGAAATAAATCAATTAGGGTTATTCAACTTGAAATACAACAAACTGAAACAAAATAGACCAAATTGGAAAGACTGAGGAGATAATGAAAAGATTTTAATTAATATAAATGAAATATGGGTTTTTGATATTTATGAAATAGGTAATGGAAGATTCTGAATGTATAATAGAAGGTTCAATGCCATGAAGGGTGTCGTGAGGTTCATAAAGGCTCAAATAACCTCTGTTTGATCTGTTAAGTACGGATTTCTTTCTTCACATAACACCGTTTGATGGTCTACTTTAGAAAAACCATATCATCACTCCTGACCTCCAATTGAGATATAAAACCCCAATATGAAAAGCTCATAATGTCCACTAAAACTTTTATTTAGGGCACAAAGCATGATTCACATAGTGGGGTCCCTAAAATTAGGGTAGAACACAGACGTGCACAATTTCAGTTCAATCTGCGCAGGCGCAGTAAAAGAATCATAACGTTTTCCACAGAACTCGGATTAAAGTGATTCAAAAGGCATTTGAAAGATAACTCATTGATCTATCCACTTAACAAAAATCACAATTTTTTAGTGACCCAATCAATACCAGGTTTCCATAAAGTCCCCTATTAACGAATGCTTCCAGTTTTGATGTATTCTGCACACTCTTCAGTAAATTGGTGATAACTTTGTCCACCCAACTCAAATTTGAGTAATTCTAGAGCCTATTGAAAGCTTACACATCCAGATATCACTACACCAAAATTCATGAATTTTTCAAGCGCCAATTAATACCCATTTCCTCCCGAAGTGACCCCTATTTTAGATTTGTTTACTGCTCAATAATCACATTTTTCAATCTTTTCTTCACATAATGACCCGCTAAAATGACTCTTTAGCTTACATAAATCAGTATAAATATCTTGATATTCATTACCAATGTCAATGATCACAAAATTCCACTTAAAACAATCAAAATCCATCAGCACACCCTAAACTTGCATAAACATGAACAAGCTCCATCTTTTCTTTCTTTCACGATGATCCAACCAATACAATATCAAAATAACTCTTGATTGCATCAAAACAACATGATTAATAATCAAAAATAAGAATCAATGTCCAAAACACAATCAAAACAACAAGATAAAGTTAGGGTTTACTCACTTGAAGCTTGAATATATGAAGATGGAGGTGGTAGTTGATGTTTGTGTGCATTGTGGGTGGTGGCTGGTGGTTGATGGGGCAGTGGCTGGTGGATGTGGTGGTGGCAGCAAGGGCTACCCATGGAGGTAGAGAAATGGAGAGGAACATGAGAGGAAAGAGAGAGGAAGACTAGTCTTGCCTTTACTAGCTTAGTTTACTGGGATGAAAATCATCCAAGTAAACTTGGCTGAGATTTTGGCTCCAAAAATATCTTACTAATTGTAATTAGGTCCTAATAGTGGTAATTAGTGAAACAAATGGATTAGAAACTTGTTGGGCCGAAATTGGCCTTAAATGAGCTCTGGGTTCGAGAAAAAAATCAAACCGGGTGCGATTAATTAAATTTTTTTCAGAAGATCGAAATTAAATGTGATGTCATGAGAAATAATTTAATCTTTTAAATCATAATTATCGAGGCCTACTATCAATTTTTCCGAAATTAATACGGTAAATGAAACTTGAATTGTAAAGTGGGGCCTAAAATTGAATTCTCCCAACCAGGATGATTAAATGAGCTAAATAAATGTGAAAAATTAATAACATGATTTAGGGTTGGATTATTACAACTAAGATGGCTCATTTTGTGCCATGCCACAAGAGTAATGATGCTTCTTACATTGCCCATCTCTATTTTAAAAAGATCATCAAATTGGATGAAATTTCAAAAAGCATAGTGTCAGACCGATACACCAAGTTCCTAAGCCACTTTTGGAGATGCTTATGGAAGCTACTCAGCGTCAAACTACTCTTTAGCACTACCTATCATCGAGCAAACTAGAGTGACAAATAAGATCCTCTCTACATTGCTCAGGACTTTGGTAAGTAAGAATGTTCGGGAATGGGTTGTTAAACTTCCCCATGCTAAATTTGCCTACAACAGGACTCTATTTTTTGCCACCGATCGTGCCTCCTTTAAGCTAAATTATGTTGTCAAACCTCTATCTTCTCTTGATCTCATACCTCTTTTAAGTGAGTCTAAAGTGAGATTTGAAGCCGAAATAAGCGGTAAAGAGATAAAGAAGTTTTGTCACCAAATAAGTGCTAAAATCAAAAAGATGAATGAGATGTACCAAGTAAGAGCCAACAGTAATAGCAAAGCTCCTTTGTTCAAACTTAACGATTTGGCATGGTTACATTTGAGGAAAGAATGGTTTCCTTAAAGAAGGAGGAATAACCTAATGGCTAACGGAGATGGACCTTTTAAAATGTTGGAAAGGGTCAATGACAATGCTCACAAGGTTGAACTCCCTTGGGACTTTGGTGTGTCGTGCACTTTCAATGTAAGAGACCTTAAGCCTTCTTTGGAAAATTATGAAGATTTAGGCACTAATCTTGTTTAAGGAGGGGAGGATACAGTAGGAATTCTCCTGTCACCAATTCAAACCTAGCCCAAAGATTTTGGCAAAGTTCTAGAGAGGTTGGCAGTCAATGCCAGACTACAACTAGTAGTTTGCCAAAGACTTTGATAGTAACTTCGAAACCACTATTGAGGTTTGCCTAAGAGCCATAAGTCAAATATTGATTTTGCCTATTAATGCTCCAGAAGATTCATGCACTCTTGAGGTACAATTCAAGACATCCAAGTATTTCTAAGTCCTCCTCACATGGAGGGGCTAAGCATAAGCATGCATTTAATGGTGGAATATGAAGCATCCAATGGGTTAAGCCAGCACTAAATAAAGCCTAATATTTTTATATTTATTCTTTTATTTTCTACATACTTTAGCTTTAACGTTTAAAGGTTAAGTGCATTAGTTTAATGCTTACTCTTTTCATTTGACTAGGTGTTAGAACCCTTTTCCCTACAAACTGCAAGGTTTGTATCCATTGGAGATCATCGAAAGTTATATTGAATAAATGAAGAAGCAGTTTGCTTAACTTCAACATCTCTATATCTTTATCCAAGTATCCTTGTTGGTGAGCATGGTTAAGAAAACCAGCCCAGACTGGCCAGTCAGACTGGGAACCAGTTAGAGCAACGGGCTGAAAATTGCAAAACTCGTTTAGCTAATTGGACCGAAAAAAACCGGTCAAACTCAGTTGGACCGACTGACTCAGACAAGCTAGCCAACTCGTGGTTGGACTGTCTTTTCCAGTTCAACATAAAAGCTCTGCTTTTCTTTTTTTTGGGTCATTTAGAATTCACATGGCTCTAGCTCTCTCTCTAGACTCTCACAACCCTAGCTCTAGCATCTCCTTCGTGACGCATACTCTCCCTCGCTCCCTCCGTTCTTGATGCTGGTCGGTGTGTTGCCGCCGGCTGCTTTGACTGTAGCCAAGCGTTGGGTCCTTCTTGAATTCGCCTGGCCTCTCTCTCGACTCTAACCCTGGCGGCTCGGGCTGACTGGCTCTCCCTCCTTGACGACTCGACGCCTGCTCTCCCTCGTTCTCCTTCCTTAGCGTCGGCCGGTGCTTGACAGGTGATATGCGCTCCCTTTGCTTCTTGATCTCGACTTTTTCACTCTCACTGTCACTCTCATCTCTCTACTTTCGCACTCTTATCCCTCAGGCCTCATCGGCTCAAGCTCACTTAGGGCACCGTTGACTGCTGTGACTGATGGTTGAATGGTCGTGCGAATAAGCACTGGTTCGGTGGTGTGGGCATAACTGAATGCCTCTCTGAGCGTCTGGTTGTTGTGCTTTTTTGTTGTTGATGTTAACTTTGTTAAACATTAGTTTGTGGTACTTGTAGACATCAAGTATAGGATTATTCATTATTTTGTGTGTGTATTAATGTATGGGAAACTTGAGCCTTAAATACTTAAATTGATGTTTATGTAGTACTTTATCGTGCTGTATATAACGATAAAATGAAATTTGAAAAAAAAAATAACAAATATATGTAAAATATTTTTTCAGGTTCAACCGGGTTCTGCCGGCCTAACCGGACTTGATGGTAAATAGGTCAACTGGTCCAACCCCAGTCTAAACAATCCAACTGATTAAACCATCGACCCGCTAGGTCGACCTGTTTGATTACTGGATTGGTTCTCTCAACATTGTTGGTGAGTTGAGTGGATCCTTTAGATAGGTTAAGGCTTACTTGACCTTTAATCAACTTATTAGTGAGTCTTTAGGCTTAGTGGTGGCTTCGCCTTTACCCAAGTTATATCCTTATTCCCTTAATCTCTTGCTAGGTTCAATCCAAATCCGGCTTTGCCTTTATATTATAATAAATGCAAAAATGGGTAGAGTGCTCACAATTGAGAAAATCTCAAATACTGCATGAAAAGTGATTTGTGGAGCTTCAGTAGATAGCAACCTTAGATTTAAACTCGGCAGTGAATCCTGACTTTTCAATTATTCACATTATTTTAAATTTTAAAACAGTTAGAAATTAATTTGATTTTAAATTTTAAAATTCATAAAAATTCACAGGTCTCACAGGTCTCAGGATCGAAACCTGACTCTGATAGAAGAGTTACTTCCCTGTCCTCCTTTGTTTTTTAGCTCTTCAAATAGCAACCGTAGATTTAAACTCGATAGTGAATCCTGACCTTCCAATTATTTACATTATTTTAAATTTTAAAATAGTTAGTAATTAATTTGACTTTAAATTTTAAAATTCATAAAAATTCACAGATCTTACAGGTCCCAGGATCGAAACCTGGCTTTGATAGAAGAGTTGCTTTCCTGTCCTCCTTCGTTTTTTTGCTCTTCAATTTTTTTATTTTTTTTTCCGGATAGGTCCCAGGATCGAAACCTGGCTCTGATAGAAGACTTGCTCCCCTGCCATCCTTTGGTTTTTTGCTCTTCAATTTTTTATTTTTTTTCCTATTTTTGTTTGTCTACAGCTTGAGGAAAAGCATGAAATAAGATATGTTTACTATGAAACTTGCCAATAAGGGTTGAATTAATTCTCTCCACATACTTACTCTTTCATTGATTTATATTGTGAACAATGCCCTTGCGATGTAAGATTTTTAATAAAAAGCAAAAGTTAATCTTATCAACATTATCACACATAGTAAAAGAATTATGTATACATCTTTATAAGATAAGTGCAAAAATGAATGATAGCCTAAGAATACTTCCCTCCCTCAATGCAAGCTTCTCATTAATTTTATCAAAATACTCAAAACAGTTAGAAGTTAATTTAATTTTAAATTTTAAAATTCATAAAAATTGACTAATTGAAATCCCCCAATTTCCCTACTTTCCCACGTCACCCTTTCCATCATCAATAACCATCTAAAATTACATTCCCACGAAGAGAGGATCGGGAAGATGTGGATATGGAGGACGGTTTCCAGTGGGAAAAACAAAAAAAATTCATATTTCATTATCATTTCTTTTTTGGGGAGCGGATCAGAATTAATTATCAATCTTAGTATGTCATAACTTGAATCATTAATTTGTATTTACATATGGTACGTAAAGTATATCATATGATCATAAACTTTTATTCCACATTTCGTTTTTTGGGGGGGACTACATTTCATCGATGAAGTATATCATATATATATTTATATATATAGATATACATACATATATATATATTCATGTATATATATATATATATATATATGTATATATATATATATATATATGTATATGGTATATATATATATATATATATATATATATATATTATACATATATATATATATATATATAGATATATATATATCTATATATACGTATACTATATGTACTATAAACACATATATATATATACATATATTACATTATATACATACATCATGTATGTCATATGTACATATATGCATGTGTGTGTGTGTGTGTGTATATTATATATATAGATAGAAGAGAGAGAGAGAGGAGAGAGAGAGAGAGAGAGAGAGAGAGAGAGAGAGAGAGAGAGAGAGATTGAAGGTTTTTTTTGGGGGGGGGAAGAGAGAGAAGGCCGAGATGAGGAATAGAGAGAATTGCCACCATTTTCTTCTTCTTTAGGTGCAATCCCTAATCTGAATTTTATCATTTAACTCTCATCCCCTCGATTTTCTAGCGAGTTTGGTGTCGAAGGCGGTTCGACCGGCTTTGGCCGGTGTGGTGTTGCCTTCCTTGGAGCAGGCTGGTGGTTTGACGGCGGAACCGGCGATTCAGACGGCGGCTTGGGACGTTGACGACTAGGATTTCACTGGCAGCATGGATGACGGTTTGCTCGTGGACCGGATCGATGTGGAAAATCCGAGGGTGGTGTTTGGACTGGTATTGAGTCTCCTGGAGCCAAGAATGCTACTTCCAAACTAAAGGATGCACTTAAAAAGTAATTTCTCTCTCTAACTATCTGAATATCTTTTTTTATTTAATTGATTGGAGGCATTAAATTATTAATTGTCATTTGTTATTTTATTATTCGCCGTTTAGTCATTTATTCGGAAGTTTTAATTCTGATTTCCGAACATATTTATGGCACGCTACAGGACTATTACTATATGGATAAAAAATATGAAAACTCTAAATCTATTCAAGTGATGGTCGACTTATCTTTTTAATAATATTTTTTAAAGGTTTATGTTATTAGGCATCGTGCAAAAGCACGGGTTTATTTTATTAGGCATTGAGAAAGGGCCATGTGGTATATTTAAATTTTTTTTCTCAGCATTGTAGTACCTATATAATGGAAGTTTACTTGTAGTAGAAATTTAGATTGTGTTATTCCAAATCATAATTACTGATGGTGTATAGTATTGAAATGAGCAGCAATATTTTATATGTTTTGTTGTTGAAATGAGTATCAATATTTTATATGATTTGGTGTTGAAATGAGCATGTATATTCTATTGTTGGTAAGTTGAGTGGATCCTTTAGATAGGTTAAGGCTTACTTGACCTTTAATCAACTTATTAGTGAGTCTTTAGGCTTAGTGGTGGCTTTGCCTTTACCCAAGTCATATCCTTATTCCCTTAATCGCTTGCTAGGTTCAATCCAAATCCGGCTTAAACTGCTCTCAAATACCACACAGAACTGATGTCCACTTCAAAGACTTTAAAATTCTATTCGTGCATCTAAGTTTTAGAGTATCCCAGGCTTTGACATGTTCCAGCTTAGGATACAGGGATATTGGTTTGGGTCTTAGAGGAGAGTGGGGGTGTAGGTGGGGAGTGGGCTGCTGGTGGGGGACGTATTGTGTCGACTGTGGATGACGTAGGTTGTGGAAGAGATTATGTTACGACCAGAGGGGGTGGAGGGTGGGGGTTGGGGGATCGGTGATGGTAGGACTTAGATTTTTATATGTTGATTAATTCAAATGAATATTTACACTTATTGCTACTAGTATGGACGCATGCTATGCACGGAGCATTTAAATTTAAGATTTTTTTTAAAAAATAAATTAAAAATTTAAAAATCAATGACAAAGACTCTTATATTGTATATGTGTAGAAATTCATATTGTGTATTAATCAATATTTATCAAATTTGTCCTTATAAGAAATCAGATGTTTATTATGTTTTAATTTAAGTTTTTCAAAATTAAAGTTTTACTTAACATTGAAGAATATGTTTCTTTGCATTGAATTCGGATTATAAACGCCAGATAGGAAATCAATATTTTTCAAATGTGTCCTTTTATTGAAAAAAATGATATATGTTAATTATTGAAAATTGATTAAATGTAGAATATGCTTGCCCATTTCAACACCAAAACATGTAAAATATTGATGCTCATTTCAACAACAAAAACATATAAAATATTGTTGCTCATTTCAACACTATACACCATTAGTGATTATGATTTGGCATAACACAATCCAAATTTCTACTATAAGTAAACTTCCATTATATAGGTACTACAATATTGAGAAAGAAAATTAAAATATACCACATGGCCCTTTCCCGATGCCTAATAAAATAAACCAGTGCTTTTGCATGATGCCTAATAAAATAAACCTTTAAAAAATATTATTAAAAAAATCAGTTGACCATCACTTGAATAGACTTAGAATTTTCATGGTTTTTTATCCATAGTAATAGTCCTGCAGCGTGCCATAAACATAATCGAAAATTAGAATTAAAATTTCCGAACAAATGACTAAATGGCGAACAATAAAAAAAACAAACGACAATTAATAATTTACTGCCTCCAATCAATTAAACAAAAAAAGATATTCAGATAGTTAGAGAGAGAAATTACTTTTTAAGTGTATTCTTCAGTTCGGAAGTAGTATCCTTGGCTTCCAGGATACTCGGTAACGATCCAAACACCACCCTCGGATTTCCCGCGTCGATCCGGTCCACGACCAAACCGTCATCCACACCGCCGGCGAAATCCCAGTCGTCAACGTCCCAAGCTCCCGTCTGAATCGCCGGTTCCACCACCAAACCACCAGCCTGCTCCAAGGAAGACGACACCACGCTGGCCAAAGCCGGTCGGACCGCCTTCGACATCAAACTTGTCGGAAAATCAGGGCGATGAGAGTTAAATGGTAAAATTCAGATTGTGGATTGTACCTAAAGAGGAAGAAAATGGTGATAATTCTCTCTATTTCTCATCTCCACCTTCTCTCTCATCAATCTATCTCTCTCTTTCGCCCCAATAAAAAACCTTCAATCTATATATATACATATATATACATATATATATATATATATATATATATTATATATATATATATATATGTATGTATGTATTTATATACATATGACATATATGTATATATAATATATATGTATATTATGTGTGTATTATATATATATATATATATATATATATATATATATATATATATATATATATATATATATATATATATATTCTATCTATCTATCTATCTATATATATATATATATTATGATACACACATATATATGTGTGTATATGCATATGAATATAGATATATATACACATATATATATATATATACATATATATAATATGTATATATATATATATATATATATAATATACATGAATATATATATGTATAATATATATATATATATATATATATATATATATTATATATATATATATATATATATATATATATATATATATATATACTTCATCGATGAAATGTAGTTCCCCTCCCCCCCAAAAAAAGAAATGTAGAATAAAAGTTTATAATCATATGATATACTTTACGTATCGTATGTCAATGCAAATTAATGATTCAAGTTTTGACATACTAAGATTGATAATTAATTCTGATCCGCCCCAAAAAAAAATGATAATGAACCGCTGGAAATCGTCCTTCATATTCACGTCTTCCCGATCATCTCTTTGTGGGAATGTAATTTTAGATGGTTATTGACAATAGAGAGGGTGACGTGGGAAAGTAGGGAAATTGAGGGATATCAATTAGTGAATTTTTATAAATTTTAAAATTTAAAATCAAATTAACTTCTAACTGTTTTGAGTATTTTGACAGAATTAATGAGAAGCTTGCGTTGAGGAAGCGAAGTATTCTTAGGCTAACATTCATTTTTACACTTATCTTATAAAGATGTATATATAATTCTTTTACTGTGTGCGATAACATTGATAAGATGTTTTTTATTAAAAACCTTACATCGCAAGGGTGTTGTCCACAATATAAATCAATGAAAGAGTAAGTATGTGGAGAGAATTAGTTCAACTCTTCTTGGTAAGCTTCATAGTAAGTATATCTTATTTCATACTTTTTCTCAAGCTGTAGACAAATAAAAATAGAGAAAAAAATAAAAAAATTGAAGAGTGAAAAACCAAAGGAGGGCAGGAGAGCAACTCTTCTATCAGAGCCAGGTTTCGATCCTGGGACCTATATGGGAAAAAAAATATAAAAATTGAAGAGCAAAAAAACGAAGGAGGACAGGGAACCAACTCTTCTGTCACAGTCAGGTTTCGATCATGAGACCTGTGAGACCTGTGAATTTTTCTGAATTTTAAAATTTAAAATCAAATTAATTTCTAACTGTTTCAAAATTTAAAATAATGTGAATAATTGAAAGGTTATGATTCACTGTCGAGTTTAAATCTACGGTTACTATCTACTGAAGCTCCATAAATCACTCTCCATGTAGTATTTGAGATTTTCTCAATTGTGAGAACTCCTGATTTTCTGGCGAGTTTGGTGTCGAAGGTGGTCCGACCGGCTTTGGCCGGCGTGGTGTCGTCTTCCTTGGAGCAGGCTGGTAGTTTGACGGTGGAACCGGCAATTCAGACGGTGGCTTGGGACGTTGACGACTGGGATTTCGCTGGCGGCGTGGATGATGGTTTGATCGTGGACCGGATCGACGCGGAAAATCTGAGGGTGGTGTTTGGACCGATGCTGAGTCTCCTGGAGGCCAAGGATGCTACTTCCGAACTGAAGAATGCACTTAAAAAATAATTTCTCTGTCTAACTATCTAAATATCTTTTTTTATTTAATTGATTGGAGGCGTTAAATTATTAATTGTCGTTTGCTGTTTTATTGTTCGCCGTTTAGTTATTTGTTCGGAAGTTTTAATTCTGATTTCCGATCATATTTAAGGCACGCTACAGGACTATTACTATATGGATAAAAAAATATGAAAATTCTAAGTCTATTCAAGTGATGGTCGACTTGTTTTTTTAATAATATTTTTTAAAGGTTTATTTTATTGAGCATCGTGCAAAAGCACTGGTTTATTTTATTAGGCATTGAGAAAGGGCCATGTGGTATATTTTAATTTTCTTTCTCAACATTGTAGTACCTATATAATGGAAGTTTACTTATAGTAGAAATTTAGATTGTGTTATTCCAAATCATAATTACCGATGGTGTATAGTGTTGAAATGAGCAACAATATTTTATATGTTTTGTTGTTGAAATGAGCATCAATATTTTACATGTTTTGGTGTTGAAATGAGCATGCATATTCTATTGTTGGTGAGTTGAGTGGATCCTTTAGATAGGTTAAGGCTTACTTGACCTTTAATCAACTTATTAGTGAGTCTTTAGGCTTAGTGGTGGCTTTGCCTTTACCCAAGTCATATCCTTATTCCCTTAATCTCTTGCTAGGTTCAATCCAAATCTGGCTTAAACTGCTCTCAAATATCACACAGAACTGATGTCCTCTTCAAAGACTTTAAAATTCTATTCTTGCATCTAAGTTTTAGAGTATCCCAGGCTTTGACATGTTCCAGCTTAGGAAACACGGATATTGGTTTGGGTCTTAGAGGAGAGTGGGGGTGTGGGTGGGGAGTGGGCTGCTGGTGGTGGACGTGTTGTGTCGACTGTGGATGACGTAGGTTGTGGAAGAGATTATGTTACGACCAGAGGGGGTGGAGGGTGGGGGTTGGGGGTGGAGAAGCAGACGATTGTGGGGCTAGGGATCGGTGATGGTAGGACTTAAATTTTTATATGTTGATTAATTCAAATGAATATTTACATTTATTGCTACTAGTATGGACACATGCTATGCACGGAGCATTTAAATTTAAGATTTTTTAAAAAAATAAATTAAAAATTTAAAAATCAATGACAAAGACTCTTATATTGTATATGTGTAGAAATTATATTGTGTACTAATTATTGCCCTTATAGGAAGTCAGACATTTATTATGTTTTAATTTAAGTTTTTCAAAATTAAAGTTTTACTTAACATTGAAGAATATATTTCTTTGCATTGAATTCGGATTATAAACGCCAGATAGGAAATCAATATTTTTCAAATGTGTCCTTTTATTGAAAAAAATGAAATGCATTAATTATTGAAAATTGATTAAATGTAGAATATGCTTGCTCATTTCAACACCAAAACATGTAAAATATTGATGCTCATTTCAACAATAAAAACATATAAAATATTGTTGCTCATTTCAACACTATACACCATTAGTAACTATGATTTGAAATAACACAATCTAAATTTCTACTATAAGTAAACTTCCATTATATAGGTACTACAATATTGAGAAAGAAAATTAAAATATACCATATGGTCCTTTCTCGATGCCTAATAAAATAAACCAGTGTTTTTGCACGATGCCTAATAAAATAAACCTTTAAAAAATATTATTAAAAATATAAGTCGACCATTACTTGAATAGACTTGGAATTTTCATGATTTTTTATTCATATAGTAATAGTCTTGTAGCGTACCATAAACATGATCGGAAATCAGAATTAAAACTTCCGAACAAATGACTCAACGGTGAACAATAAAAAAAACAAACGACAATTAATAATTTCACGCCTCCAATTAATTAAACAAAAAAAGATATTCAGATAGTTAGAGAGAGAAATTACTTTTTAAGTGCATTCTTCAGTTCGGAAGTAGCATCCTTGGCCTCCAGAAGACTTGGTAACGATCAAAATACCACCCTCGGATTTCCTGCGTCGATCCGGTCCACGATCAAATCGTCGTCCACGCCGTCGGCGAAATCCCAGTCGTCAACGTCCCAAGCCGTCGTCTGAATCGCCGGTTCCACCGTCAAACCACCAGCCTGCTCCAAGGAAGACGACACCACGCCGACGAAAGCCGGTCGGACCGCCTTCGACACCAAACTCGCCGGAAAATCAGGGGGATGAGAGTTAAATGGTGAAATTCAGATTGTGGATTGTATCTAAAGAGGAAGAAAATGGTGACAATTCTCTCTTTTTCTCATCTCTGCCTTCTTTCTCATCCATCTATCTCTCTCTTCCCCGCCCCCCCAAAAACAAAAACCTTCAATCTATATGTATATGTGTGTGTGTGTGTGTGTGTGTGTGTGTGTGTGTGTGTGTGTATATATATATATGTGCATATGACATATATGTATATATATACATATATGTATATATATGTATATACATATACATATACTATATATAATATATATATAGATATATTATATATATATATATGTATATATATATATATATATATACATATATATATATGAGGATATATATATATATGTATATATATATATATATACATATATATACATATATATATATATATATATATATCTATATATATATATATATATATATATATATATATATATATATATATATATATATGAATGATATGCTTCATCGATGAAATATAGCTCCCCCCCCCAAAAAAAGAAATGTAGAATAAAAGTTTATAATCATATGATATACTTTACGTACCATATGTAAATACAAATTAATGATTCAAGTTATGACATACTAAGATTGATAATTAATTCTGATCCGCTCAAGAAAAAATGATAATGAAATATGAATTTTTTTTGTTTTTCCCGCTGGAAACCGTCCTCCATAGCCACATCTTCCCGATCCTCTCTTTGCGGGAATGTAATTTTAGATGGTTATTGACGATAGAGAGGGTGACGTGGAAAAGTAGGAAAATTGGGGGATATCAATTAGTGAATTTTTATGAATTTTAAAATTTAAAATCAAATTAACTTCTAACTGTTTTGAGTATTTTGACAGAATTAATGAGAAGCTTGCATTGAGGGAGGGAAGTATTCTTAGGCTACCATTCATTTTTACACTTATCTTTTAAAGATGTATATATAATTCTTCTACTGTGTGCGATAACGTTGATAAGATTAACTCTTACTTTTTATTAAAAACCTTACATCGCAAGGGCATTGTCTACAATATAAATCAATGAAAGAGTAAGTATGTGGAGAGAATTAGTTCAACTCTTATTGGCAAGTTTCATAGTAAGTACATCTTATTTCATGCTTTTTCTCAAGCCGTAGACAAACAAAAATAGGGAAAAAAATAAAAAAATTGAAGAGCGAAATACCAAAGGAGGACAGGAGAGCAACTCTTCTATCAGAGCCAGGTTTCGATCCTGGGACCTATCCGGGAAAAAAAATAAAAAAATTAAAGAGCAAAAAAACGAAGGAGGACAAGGAAGCAACTCTTTTGTCAGAGTCAAGTTTCGATCCTGAGACCTGTGAATTTTTATGAATTTTAAAATTTAAAATCAAATTAATTTTTAACTGTTTTAAAATTTAAAATAATGTGAATAATTGAAAGGCCATGATTCACTGTCGAGTTTAAATTTACGGTTACTATCTACTGAAACTCCACAAATCACTCGCCATGTAATATTTGAGATTTTTTCAATTGTGAGCACTCTACCCATTTTAGCATTTGTTATATAAAGATTATCTAAAATTTCCATATTTACTTTATATTTTTATGAATTATTTCATGTTAGGGAGGGTTAATTATGTCTTTTAATATATACTAAGATCCTATAAAATTATTTCATTAAAAGTTAAGATATTTTATAATTATTTTTAAAAATTGGAGGTCCTTAAATTTGAAATATTAACTTGATTAGAGTTATATATTTATGAGTCATGAGGCTTGTCTTTTGCGCTTGACTTTAGGTAGTTCCAAAGGCTAAGAAGTTCAAGACTCAGGGGATAATCCTGATTTGGAAGCAAGGTTTAGTAAAATGTCTTCAACTATGTTTCTTAAGCTCAACCATGTCCGAACACTTGCATAAAGTAATCCCTCCTCTTTATAGCAATGACCAGACAACGAATTAGTAAGTCCTGATTTTGACAAAGAGCCTAGTGATAATAATGTAGATGGTTTGGTAAGTATGAATTTGAATATCATGCTTCTTCATATACCGTCACACAACCACTATCCACTTCGCTAGCACATGCTACTGAAGGCGGAAAAACAAAAATAAAAACAAAAACTATTGCTAATATTGGACAAGCATGAATGAGGAAAAACATGGGAAGAGCTTCAAAGATATTAGGAGATATTGATTGCTTTCGTAATGAATGGAGAGTATGAACTCCTCATGTAAGGCAGATGCACCAAGGTGTAGTGGGCCTGAAGTGATTGCAATATTAAATGAAACGTTTGATATAGACCAAGATAGCAAGCTCTATTTTTGATGCTATGTCTAACATCTTTATGCTGAAGGAAAAGAGGGAAGCATTTGTATCCGTGAAACCTCATTTAAGACTTCAATGCTTTAGACTTCAGGCTAATGTAGTTGTTTCAAGTTTGATTATAGAATAGTAGATCAAAACCTTATTTTGTTTCTTTTTTTTCTTTTCCTCTGTTTTAGGCGGATTCTAGTAGTACTTTGCTTTTTACTTAACAATCTCGTTATTTTGCTTAACAATGGTGTTATTTACATCTTGGTAGCTGTCTTTTTTGGAAGTCTATCTTTGTATGCTATAATACTATATTTTTCATATTTGAAATAAGAACTCTGTGAACATTTATATGGTTTATTTGATCAAAAAACTACTTTTGCTTACAATATATTAATCATTTTATGGTTAAATATTTCAAGTTCTAAATAATGAATCAAGATAACTTTTCTTATTGCTAGTTTTAATGAATCAAGATAATTTTTTTATAGCTAGTTTTATGTGTAAATATGAAAATTCTAAATAACACTATGGTGATTCCTTTGAAGTAAAGATCATGATTTATATTGATGTGCAATTTACTTTTCTTATTGCTAGTTTTATGTGTAAATATCAAAATTCTTACACATTTGAGAAGACAATTAGGGATACAATTTACAATTTTCCCAACCCTCCTCGGAGTATGTAAATTTATTTTTCATTTACAAATATTAAAGCATAATTTATTTTCTCATTTAAGTTGTACTGACATTTTTGTTAATTTGTGTAGTTAACTATTCTGTGTAGTGTGGGTACTCCCGAAGATAATGTTGCTTGGCTCCCAAAGAGGGAGAAAGACATCAGTTGGCATAATGTGAGGCATGTGTACCACATGGCTATCAAGAAGAGTTTTCAGTGGTAGAAATTCATCTCTAAAAACATAATTGAAAGATCATTTGGGCTGATGAAGAGGAATTGAAAAATTTTAAAATGTATGACAAGTTACACCTTCGAAAAACAAAGGGACATAGTTTTAGTTAATAAAAGGCTGTATACTTTTAGACAAAGTACAATCTCAAGTGATGAGATTTTCCTGAAGTTGTTGATGAGACATATATGCAAAAAAATACTCTTGGCAATCGTGTTGATAACAGGGTGGTTGGATATAGTAGAAATACTCACGTCCAAGGTGTCAGAGAGATAGAAGAGTTGAGGAATCAAACTGGGTAATAGTACAATGAATGGCCATAATAACGTATGCTTTTAAATAATTGTGTTAGTTTATAATGTAATCAGTTTTTTATTAACTATCCTTTTCAAAATAATTTAAGTTTATGATTTGGGATTTTTGGAGTTAAATAATCTGAACATTGGAGAGATCGATTGCTAGTAATATGAATTTATAAAAAACCTTATAGTGTCTCGAACACTGTGTCTATTTATTTTCAATAACCTATACTCCAAAAAAAGGGGTAAGTAATAAGCCAAAATCAAGTCAACAACTAGTTTTATCTAAAATGCCTTGCCTAAGTAGGGTAAAGTGAAGAACAAAAGGGAAAGGAACATAAGAGCCATACCTTTTTCATTAAACTACTTTCGAGGTACATATCGTGTGTCGATTACCACATCTAGTTATGAACTTCAAATAAAGTCTTAAGTGAAAAGACCAAGCTAGAAAATTGAAATTCTACTTAATTGCCTACCAAATTGACAATTTATTCTATGGCAAAGTCAATGAAGATAAGCATAGAGGGATAGGCCTAGGTCCATCTATTAGAATGCCAATTATTAGCATGCGCATTGGAGAGGATGGGCTGCTGACTCCGTATGCAGTTACGAATCCCATCATTGCATGAGTCACCTCCAAGTGAAATGGAGAGATAGCGGAGTGCTTTCATGATTTAGCCAGGTGTCCTGTCATCCCATGTCTTCAGGTGAGTGATACATACAATCTATCCTGGCTACTTACTCCAAAGTTATTAATTTGGCAAATCCCCTTAATGCGTCGTGGTGACCTTACATTAGGGGCAATTGTGGATGCGCAACTTATCCTTGGAGATATCAAGATTTTTAAGAGGATCCAAATCTAAACGTATTTGGATTTGACGTGACTTTTGGTGCAACTCGTGGCAGTCAGACTTACACTAGACTTGTTCATAAACACAACATTTTAGTAATTTAAAAAATTTGTGTTTCCTACTTGTTGAATTAGTATATTCAGCTTTGATGACAACAAATCCAAGTGTAAAATGCTCTTAAGTAATGTTGTTTCAAATAAAGTTCTCCAAACAGGCATACACTGTTATTTTCAATATGCATCTTAACTTGTTTGCTGAATGTTGAGAACAAGTCTTAAGAACAGGTCTCATACCTTAATGACTCACGCTCAAGTCAAGAACACCACCTCGATGAGTTGATTGTGTGTTAAGATCAGTTCCTGAACTCAAGTAATACAAGAACAACCTGGCAAACAGGTTAGGTGTTTCAAGGACAATCCAGCAAACAGGCCTTTCTGAACTCAAGTGATACAAGAACAACCTGACAAACAGGTTGGTCTAGGTGGTTGGGGCAGCGTATTCGTCTTGAACAAAATGACTGGATCTACAACAAGATGTCTTGGGTAATTTAGGTTTTATTTTTTAGACTCTTGTTAATATGCCAATCTTGAAAAGTCTCTAACTAACCACTCTTGAATTGGTTGCGCTATTTGCTTCAGAACACCAAGTTTGAACAACCCTGTAAACAGGGTACCTAGGGTGTTTCTGAACTGCAACGGCCAAATCCGGTCACTTTGGAAAACTTATTTTGGTTGGCCAAAAGCTCTAATATATTTTGATAAAATTCCAAGACAGCAATTTAAGATGTAGGAAATCTTTTGATATGAAAATCACTTGGGAGATTCGCAAAACTGATTTTGGAAAATATTTACCAAAACTAAAAATATTTCTCTCTTATCCTTTGGAAAGTGATTAATTCAAAATTCAAGCTGAGATTCTTTTCTAGGTATTTCACGACTATTTTTAAGGGGAAAAGATAGTCTTTTATCCTCCAAAATCAAATCCCTACAATATTGGGAAACTCTATCCTCATTGGATCTTTTAGCCGTTGGAATTCTCTGTGCTAAGCAAAAATCTCTCTTTGCTAAGCATAGCTGATTTTATCACTTCTCCTTGTTTTTGACCGTTGGATTTTTTGTTTAAAAACTCAACATTTCACTCCCATTCATAAGAGAAGAAAAAACGAGAAACATACACAACATACGCAAAAAAGGGAGAAGTGCAAAAGTGGTTTTTCTAGTGAGAAGAATTTTTCGAGCTACTCTTGAGAAAAGAAAAACCGAGACAAGTTGTGTTTAAGCTGAGCTTTCAAGATATTGGCATACTAGGACCTCATTGTACCTTACATCTGCTTAAATCAGAAGCACCCCCGTAAGGTGTTTTGTAACCCTGATCTTGGATCAGAAAAGTGAGTGAGTGGTCCTCAGTCGTGTGGACTTTGGACGTGTCCAATCTGGTGAGATTTGGACGTGGTGTAACCTTTCTTAGAAAAGAAGGTTACGTGGTTGCAAGTTGTAACAAGGTGTGTTACATTTGTAACGTGTGAAGCCCGTTAGTGAAAGTGGTTAAATCCTACACGAGGTAGGTCGTGGTTTTTCACACCTCAGTTGGGCTAGAGGTGTTTTCCACGGAAAAATTGTGTGTGCTTTATTTCCGCATTTATCTTGTTGATTTTTGCCTTTGAACAAATTGAAAACATCTGGTGCAAACAAGTCAGAAGGTTGTCTATAATTCAAGAACAACCTCTGCAATCAGGAGGGTGTTTATCAGTAAGTACGCGAAAATCGAACGCCACAATTCACCCCCCTCTTGTGGGCAAGTACTCCTAAATTCAACAAGTGGTATCAAAGCCAGGTTCTCTCACAAAAGGGCTAACACCTTGAGAGATTCTGAAGATGAGTACACCACAAGGAATCCTTGAAGGGCAATCCATTACTCGGCCATCCTATTTCAACGGCCAACATTATAGTTGGTGGAAGAATAGGATGGAGAACTATATTCAGGCAGAAGATTATGAGTTATGGATGCTCATCAAGAACGGGCCCCTTGTTCCCACCAAGGTGCTTGAAGATGGTAAGAAGGTTCCCAAGGAACCCATAGAGTTTGATGCTGAAGACTATAAGAAAATGGAAAAGAATGCCAAGGCCAAGAAGCTATTATATATGGAATGCCCTCCAAGTAGCTCATGAAGGAACAAGTCAAGTCAAACAATCACGTATTGAGCTACTCATGAGGCAATATGAGTTGTTTGATATGGGTGATCGTGAGAACGTGATGGATATGTACAAAAAACGAGCTAAAATTCCTGGGAAAATCCTTCACCATAGAAGAGCTGGTGAGGAAGATTCTAAGGATTTTGCCTCGGTCTTGGGAAGCGAATGTGACAGCCATCCAAGAAGCTAAAGACATGAACAAGATCACCCTCGACGAGTTGATTGGCAATCTTCAAACCTATGAACTCAGAAAGAACTCACAACAAAAAGAGGAGCAGAAGAAGGATCGTGGGCTTGCCTTGAAAGCACAAGAGGATGATGACTCTGACCTTGAGGATGAAGAGATGGCCTTAATGACACGAAAGTTCAAGAAATTCTTCAAAAAGGTCAAAGAAAACAACAGAAGAAAGGACTTCAGTAAATCCAGAAACACCCCCCGAGAACAGTTCACAGGGTGTTTTAAATGTGGCAAACCAGATCACCTTGTGAAAAACTGCCCTCTGCTTCGAGAAGAGCAGGAGTTCGAACAACCCAGAAAACAGGTTCGAAAACAACCTGTGAACACCTCAGGCAAAAGATTCTCGAAGGCTATGCTTGCTGCCTGGGGAGACTCTTATGAGGATGAAGGTGAATCTGAAAGTGAAGGAGATGCTGTAGCTCTCATGGCACAAAGTGACTCAGACTCAGATGATGAATCCACAAACAGCTTGACTGATCTCAAGAACAAGGTACGTGGTCTCAATAAAGCAACTCTCGAAAAACTTTTGTATACCTTGATGGATACTTGTGCTGAATTGAAACGAGATGTCCGAGACCTAGAACTAGAAAATGAGATCCTTAAGAATGAAGAAACTTGAGGCTGAAAGAGAAATTCTAGCTTCACATCAAACCATAAATGACCTTAGGGAGACCTTGATCTTGAACGAAGTAAAATATACCACCAATCAAGCCAAGGCTGAAAAGGAAACCCTTGAGCTTAAAGAAAAGGTCGAAGTTTTGCTTGCTGAAAACAAGAACCTGTCCGCTAAAGCAAAACGCACAGAACACGACCTTGCCACAAACAGGTTGTGGAACAAGTCCTCACAAGCCCTTGATTGGTTAAACACTCACCACAGTCGAAACAAAAAGGGACTTGGACATAAGCCTAAACGAACCGTTTACCCAATCCATAGAAAGTATGTGGGATTATCTGAAAACATTGTTTGCTTTCATTGTGGTAAAACTGGTCACTATCAATATTCATGTCCTTCAAGAAGGTATGCCATTGAAAAGAATGAAAGGTATGTGAAACAAATCTGGATTAGGAAAGATGAGCTTTATTTGTCTAAAAGAATGGGACCCAAGTGGATCTGGGTTCCCAAAACTAACCCTTGATTTGTTTTGCAGGCTGAAGTGAGAGAGAACAACCCCACAAACAATCCAGCAAACAGGGTAAGAAACACCTGGCAAATAGCTCAGAAAATAACCTTGAAAACAGGCAGCTGTGGTATGTTGATAGTGGGTGTTCGCGGCATATGACCGGAGAAAAATCAAACTTTCTCTCACTTACAGCTTCAACCGGTGGGAGCGTGGCTTTTGGAAACGGCAAGTCTGGGACAATTGTCGGCATAGGTAGCATTGGTAAAACACTCTTCCACTCAATTGATAATGTGCACTTAGTTGATGGTCTAAAGCATAATTTACTAAGTGTGTCCCAACTGTGTGACAAGAACAATCTAGTGGTGTTCTCACGAACACATTGCTTGGTTGTCAATGCCAACACAGGAGACGTTGTGTTAAAGGGGAAGCGTCACAAAAATGTTTACAAAGTTTGTATTTCCACACTTCTCCAAAACAACCTGACTTGTTTGAGTGCTGTGAATGATGATATAATGCTCTGGCACAAGAGACTAGGTCATGCGAGCCTTACTCTTTTAAACAAACTTGTTTCTAAAGACTTGGTTGTTGGACTACCTTCCATCAAGCTTAATGATGACAGGGTATGTGAAGCTTGTGCAAAAGGAAAACAAGTCAGATTGTCTTTTAAATCAAAAAGGTGTGTTAGCACTACCCGACCTCTTGAATTATTACACATTGATCTATGTGGTCCTATGAGGATAACAAGTAGAGGTGGGAAGAGGTATGCGCTTGTCATAGTGGATGATTACTCTCGATTTACTTGGACCCTGTTCTTGGCCTCCAAGGATGAAACTTTTGAGAATTTTATTGCCCTTCTCAAAAAGGTTGAAAAGAGAGTAGGACACTCATTGGTTAGCTTGAGGTCTGATCATGGTACTGAATTTGAAAATGCAAGTTTTACAGAATTTTGTAATACGCATGGTGTTGATCATAACTTCTCGGCCCCAAGAACACCCCAACAGAATGGGGTGGTTGAGCGCAAAAACCGCACTCTAGAAGACATGACTAGGACAATGCTTATCGCTAGTGGTCTTCCTAGGAACTTTTGGGCAGAAGCTTTGAACACATCATGTTACATTATGAATAGATGTATGATTAGACCTATTTTGAACAAAACTCCTTACGAACTCTTCAAAGGCAGAAAGCCCAACATTATGCATTTAAGAACATTCGGTTGTAGGTGTTTTGTGCATAATAATGGGAAGGATGCTTTAGGAAAGTTTGATCCCAGGAGTGATGAGGCAATATTTCTCGGTTATTCCTCTCACAGCAAGGCATACAAAGTCTTTAACAAAAGAACCTTGTGCGTTGAGGAAAGTGTGCATGTGCTTTTTGATGAATCTAACACTTTGAATAAGAATGGTGTACAGGAAGAAGAGTTTGAATTAGGTCTTATCCGAAAAGAAGTGTTGCCCCATGAGAGACAAGGTAAGAACACTATGGAGACAACAGGCCCAGAAGTTGTTCCTCAAAACGGTAGGGAAGGTGAACACCAAACAGGGGGAAACACCGTTGAACCCTGTTCGGGACCATGTTCTTCAAACTCCAAATATTCCGGCTAGAGTAGAGCATGTGTCTGTGGATCCACTTACTCCGCGATCATGGAAGCACCATAGTTCACACCCGCTTGATCAAATTCTATCTGATATTAACAGTGGAGTGCAAACTAGGTCTAAGCTTAAGAATTTCTGTGCTTTCTATGCTTTTCTCTCTAACATTGAGCCAAAGAATGTGAATGAAGCTCTTGCAGATTCAGATTGGGTCACGGCAATGCAAGAAGAGCTCCATCAATTTGAAAGAAACAGAGTATGGCACCTGGTACCTAAACCTGCAGAGAGAACAATCATTGGAACCAAGTGGGTGTTCCAAAACAAACTGGATGAGTCAGGAACAGTCACTAGGAACAAGGCACGGCTGGTTGTTCAAGGGTATAACCAAGAAGAAGGGATCGATTATGAAGAAACCTTTGCACCAGTTGCTAGAATTGAGGCTATTCGAATCCTAATAGCCTTTGCAGCTCATATGGAAATCAAGCTATATCAAATGGACGTGAAAAGTGCATTCCTAAACGGATACCTTAAAGAAGAGGTGTATGTCAAACAACCCCCTGGTTTTGAAAACAGTGAATTTCCTAACCATGTTTTCAAACTTGACAAAGCTCTTTATGGTTTAAAACAAGCTCCTAGAGCTTGGTATGAATGTTTGTCAAGTTTTTTACTTGAAAATAATTTTAGAAGAGGCAAGGTAGACAATACCTTGTTTCTAAAATCTAAGGGGGAACATTTATTGATTGTCCAAATATATGTTGATGACATTATATTTGGTGCAACTCATCATGATTTATGCAATGAATTTTCAAATATGATGAGGAGTGAGTTTGAGATGAGCATGATAGGTGAGCTTAACTTTTTCTTAGGCTTACAAATCAAGCAAACTCCAAACGGCACCATGATCTATTAACAAAAGTGTATCAAAGAGCTATTTAAGCGTTTTGGGATGGAGTCGGCCAAATCCATAGACACTCCTATTTCTCCTTCAACCAAGTTGGTTATGGATGATGGGAGTCCCTCAGTTGAGGAGAAACTCTATAGGGGCATGATTGGGTCACTCCTATACCTAACCGCTAGTAGACCGGATATTGTTTTTAGTGTTGGTTTATGTGCCCATTTTCAGTCTAATCCTAAGGAAACTCATCTTAAGGCTGTTAAACGGATACTAAGATATTTGAAGCATACACCCAATTTAGCTTTATGGTATCCCAGAGGTTGCAATTTTGATCTTGTTGGATATGCTGACGCTGACTATGCTGGATTCCTAGTTGATAGAAAGAGTACCTCAGGTATGGCTCACTTTCTTGGACCTTGTTTGGTATCTTGGGCTACCAAGAAGCAACATTCAGTTGCCATGTCCACAGCAGAAGCTGAATATGTTGCAGCAGCTTCATGTTGTACTCAACTGTTGTGGATAAGACAACAGCTTAAGGACTTTTGTGTTGACACTGGATGCATTTCTATTTTTTGTGATAACACAAGTGCAATTAACATTGCCAAAAATCCATGTCAACATAAAAGAACAAAGCATATTGACATTCAACATCATTTCTTGAGAGATAATGTTGAAAAGGGTTTAATTTCTATGAATTTTTGCACAACGGAAAATCAAATTGCTGATATATTCACTAAGACACTAGCTATAGATCAATTTGAGAGAAATAGACTGGAACTAGGGTTGGTAAGAACACCCGGAGATACTTGTTTCCAAGATATGAACTAGGTTTGGTAAAAACAACCTCTACACCCTGTTCTCTCCCCTTGTTTGCAAATCTTATTAGCAACTGATGTGATTTATGTACAATGAGTGCATACACTCGAATTGCGTGCGTTTTTTTTAATTTATACAAAAAGTGCAGCATAAGGGGATGTACTAAGGATCACTGGAGCAGCTCTGCCACCCCTAGTACCAATGAGTCAAATCAAGATCAAACGGCGAAGAACAGGCAGGTATCTTGATCGAATGGAAAGAACAGGTACGTCCCTTGGTTGTTCGATGCATATAGGAATGTGTTTTCTTTAAACCTCCCTCCTTACCAAGGCACACGCCTTTAATGTTCTCACCCGTTGCAAACCTAGAGATCTTCAAAAGATTTTGGGTGCTCTCTCTCTCTTTAAATGCCCTGTTCTCAGTTCTTCTTTTCACCTGACTTTATCTCGCTCAAAAGCAAACCCTGCAAACAGTCTTAAACCCTAATCTCTCTCCTCTAGCAACAATGGCTTCCAACAACACCTCTCACTCAAAAGCCCTGGTTCTTGCGTCCTCAATCCCTGCTCCCCCTCGCCCAATCCTGTACAAGCCTTTCAGATTTCTGAAAAGCTTGTTCCTAAAGTCAGTCGGGATAGGGATGGACGATATTCCCTTCAATTGTGGGAGGGAATTGGTGTTTCTTGTGGGGTCAGTTGCATGTCGCATTAAAGTAGAGTCGGAGGGTGCACCATCGGGTCCTCAAGACAAAATCTTGGAAACCCCTGAAGGGTTTAGTGATAATTTCGAACCCTGTTCTTTTGGGCTGTTTCCTGAAACAGTGCCAGAAACAGGGAAAGACTCTTTTGACGCCGTGTGTGTGGAGGATCTGAATGTCGATTTCCGAGGGAATTCGAATGAGACATCAGAGGAGAGTCAGGAGAAGGATTCTCTCCCTGAGGCTGAACTCACTACTCCGGTTGCTCAAACCGGAGAGAAAAGGAAAAGGGTGAAAATAGTGGCCAGGCGCAGCAGAACGCCAAGAACAAGGCCACAACCAAGGTCTCAGCCCTCTCAAACTCCCTCTTCTCCAAAATCCTCCAAGCCTTCTCGCAAATCTGCAAGAATACTTTTCAATCCGCTCTCCGTATCTCCAAACCCTCTACTCCAATCATCGAGGAGATTTCCTCTTCTTCTACCGAGGGGTTCTCGAGTTCTGACTCTGAGAACACCTCTTTCAAACAGGGGACACCGGTGTTCTCCGAGTCCTCTGAAGATCAAGCCCCTCAAAAATCAACCTCTAAACCTGCTGTGAAGCCCTCTCCTGCAAACTCACCCCTCAAAAGAAAGCCCAGAACAGCTCCCCTACCAGACGCTACCACCTCTGTTCCTCCTCCCAAACGCCCAAAGAAGTCCACTCCCTCTTCTATGTCTGACATGCATGCGCAATTGTTTAAGCGCAATGTCATCAGGGGGAAGGTAGTAAATGTACGTTTTTTCGAGGAATAGGGTCTGGGGGTGTTCCTGAACAAGTTGCGAGTCCAAGGCTGGCTCGACTTGTTTGCAAATACCCAGTTGGGGTGTTCTGTGCCTGAGTTGGATGAGTTTTACGCCAACTGCAGTGTCACCAAAGGGGTGGTGACAAGTTTTGTGAATGGGCAAGGCATTAAGGTTGATGCGCCCACACTTGGGAAAATATTGGGGGTGCCCTCACAAGGCTTTGCTGTGTATGTGAGGGAAGATAACACTGCCCTGGCAACAGTCAGGCTCCTAGAGGTGTCCCAACGCCTCAGTCAAAAACAGGGCCTGAGAACACCCCTCTCGGTTAAGAAGGGTGAAATGACCTCCCTGCACCAACTACTGTTTATGTTCACCACCAAGAACATAATTCCGCGAGGTCAAGGGCGAAACTCAGCAGATGCCCTCGATCAATGTCTGGTGGACCTACTGGATCGGGAGGAACCAATAAACCTCCCTGTAATCATGATTCGCCACATAGGGCGAATTGCGAACACCACCCGAGCCCATGATCTTGGCTATGGGTTTCTGCTGACAAGGGTATTTGAGCACTTTGGGATAGCGCTCACACGGAGAGTGGCGGCCCAAATCATTGATGAGATTGGGATTGACACCCTGCTAGGGTGTGGCTATGAGGTTAGCGAAGGGTCAGTCTCCAAACAGGGTCATCGACCACCTCGACCACCTGTTTCTGGGCAAACTTCCATCAAGGTTGAGGCTGTTGTTGAGGACAATGCTCGCCTCAAGGATGAGCTCTCTGCCGTCAAGGCTGCTCTTACTGAGGAACAAGCCCTCTCCACCAAACACCATAAAGATTTGCTTGCCCTTCTCTCCACCCTTGCCCCCAGCATTCCTCCTCTGCAAACGAAACCACCCCCTGCTCCCTGATTGTTTAGGCTGGTCTCTAGTCTCCTCCTCCTCCTCTCTTAGTTTTGTTGTTTTGGCATTGTACTACTTTTCTTTGCAATGAAATATCTATTTGCAATGCTTTATATGCTTTTCTTGCAACCGTCCTGTTGTTCTTGCTTTTTAATGATGCCAAAAGGGGGAAGAATAGTGTAACCTATTGACAAAGTATGACGAATGAGCCTGACCTTGACTCGATAGGGTGGGTTGACCTCTAACTCCTTGTACCTACGTGAATCCCTATCAGCATTCAATTTTTTTTAATATGGATACTTGGTTTGTCATCATCAAAAAGGGGGAAAATGTTGAATTAGTATATTCAGTTTTGATCACAACAAACCCAAGTGTAAAATGCTCTTAAGTAATGTTGCTTCAAACAAAGTTTTCCAAACAGGCATACACTATTATTTTCAATATGCATCTTAACTTGTTTGCTGAATGTTGAGAACAAGTCTTAAGAACAGGTCTCATACCTTGATGACTCACGCTCAAGTCAAGAACACCACCTCGATGAGTTGATTGTGTGTTAAGATCAGTTCCTGAACTCAAGCAATACAAGAACAACCTGGCAAACAGGCTAGGTGTTTCAAGGACAATCCAGCAAACAGGCCTTTCTAAACTCAAGCGATACAAGAACAACCTGGCAAACAGGTTGGTCTAGGTGGTTGGGGCAGCGTATTCGTCTTGAACAAGATGACTGGATCTACAACAAGATGTCTTGGGTAATTTAGGTTTTATTTTTTAGACTCTTGTTAATATGCCAATCTTGAAAAGTCTCTAACTAACCACTCTTGAATTGGTTGCGCTATTTGCTTCAGAACACCAAGTTTGAACAACCCTGTAAACAGGGTACCTAGGGTGTTTCTGAACTGCAACGGCCAAACCCGGTCACTTTGGAAAACTTATTTTGGTTGGCCAAAAGCTCTAATATATTTTGATAAAATTCCAAAACAGCAATTTAAGCTGTAGGAAATCTTTTGATATGAAAATCACTTGGGAGATTTGCAAAACTGATTTTGGAAAATATTTACCAAAACCGAAAATATTTCTCTCCTATCCTTTGGAAAGTGATTAATTCAAAATTCAAGCTGAGATTCTTTTCCAAGTATTTCACGGCTATTTTTAAGGGGAAAAGATAGTCTTTTATCCTCCAAAATCAAATCCCTACAATATTGGGAAACTCTATCCTCATTGGATCTTTTAGCCGTTGGAATTCTCTGTGCTAAGCAAAAATCTCTCTTTGCTAAACATAGCTGATTTTATCACTTCTCCTTGTTTTTGACCGTTGGATTTTTTGTTTAAAAACTCAACATTTCACTCCCATTCATAAGAGAAGAAAAAACGAGAAACATACACAACATACGCAAAAAGGGAGAAGTGCAAAAGTGGTTTTTCTAGTGAGAAGAATTTTTCGAGCTACTCTTGAGAAAAGAAAAACCGAGACAAGTTGTGTTTAAGCTGAGCTTTCAAGATATTGGCATACTAGGACCTCATTGTACCTTACATCTGCTTAAATCAGAAGCACCCCCGTAAGGTGTTTTGTAACCCTGATCTTGGATCAGAAAAGTGAGTGAGTGGTCCTCAGTCGTGTGGACTTTGGACGTGTCCAATCTGGTGAGATTTGGACGTGGTGTAACCTTTCTTAGAAAAGAAGGTTACGTGGTTGCAAGTTGTAACAAGGTGTGTTACATTTGTAACGTGTGAAGCCCGTTAGTGAAAGTGGTTAAATCCTACACGAGGTAGGTCGTGGTTTTTCACATCTCAGTTGGGCTAGAGGTGTTTTCCACGGAAAAATTATGTGTGCTTTATTTCCGCATTTATCTTGTTGATTTTCGCCTTTGAGCAAATTGAAAACATCTGGTGCAAAAAAGTCAGAAAGTTGTTTGTAATTCAAGAACAACCTCTGCAATCAGAAGAGTGTTTGTCAGTAAGTACGCGAAAATCGAACACCACAATTCACCCCCCTCTTGTGGGTAAGTACTCCTAAATTCAACACTACTTGCTAGATTATTTTGTATTAAGTTTACTTAGGCTTTTTTCTTGTATAAATAATGCTTACTATTACTTTTTCTCGTAACTTTCTTTAATTTGTGTATTTCAAATATGTAGGCCTTTACTTTCTTACTTGTAACTTTCTTTAATTTGTGTATAAGTCTCTGTATAAATTTGAATATTTTTCTTTTATAATAGTAACTCTCATGTATCGTGGTCATTCTACTTTCAATTGAAATCCATGGGTTATAAGGATTTTCTAGAGCATTAGCCAACCATGATGAATTTTGACCAAATTTAAACATGCTAGATCAAAGGATATGAGTTTATATCACATTTTTTTTGTAAAATCTACAAATGTGGATTGAATTTGATCCTTAACTCAAAAAATTTAAATGTATTCAAATTTTGAGATGCCTAATTCCAAATCCTACCCATTGTGATTCTTACATTATATACATCGTACCTAATTATGTTAGGAGATGCCCTAAAATTATTATCTTGGGACAACTAAAAGATGGAAACCTTTTTCCCAGATGTATTAAGGACATTAACTCATTGTTGGTTAACTTTGAATGAATCTGAAAGTCATATATTGAATCTTCTTACTGAAAGATTAAATGTAATAGATGAATTGCTGTGTTGTCCCACTATATATGTGAGGGTTTGATATTGGTGCATGTAACTTATCCTAAAACATGAGTGGATGGATCCTTTTGTCTCAAGTGGGGTTCAGAGTGATCGTGCAAGTACTGAGTTGTGCGGTGCATCTAGGGCATTCTAAACCCTCAACAGAAGGAATTACAAGAAAGTCAATTTTTGACAACGACTAACGGCGTTGCTAAAAACCATATGTTGTTGCATTAAATATTTATGGCAACGAAAAATGTCATTACGAGGTTGTTGTTTGTATGTGTGTTACAAACGAATATTGCAAAGAACTGCCGCTATAAAAAAAACCTTTTGTTGCAATGACAATTGCAGTTGCTACAAATTTTCATCATGACTACCTTAGGTAAGAAGAATAGGGTAGACCAATAAGTGTTCATTGACAAGAGTACTGAGTTTGTCAGCTGCAATCGACCTGCATAAGATACGGTCCTGGTAGTCAAGCATTTGATTCTTTTACAACCTTTTCCATAAGGATATCATATTCTACTGAAGTCCATCTTTAGGTGAAAGGGACACACTAAGATATTTAACTGGAAATAAGCCTTCTAGAGAACCAGTTAGATCAAGGATTCTCCTTCTAGTTACCTCAGAGACACCACTAATAAAGCGCTGGGATTTACATTGGTTGATTTGCAGTGCAGTAGCATGGGAGTAGTCCACAACCTCTTGGACAAGCTTGACAATGGGTAGATGATCTTTGCAAACAACCATTAAATCATCAGCCATGCAAAGATTAATGAGCTTGATATTCTTGCGAAGAGGATGTAACCTAAATAATATACTCTTGGAGTTATAAGCAAGGACCCTAGTCGCATATTCCATGACAATGGCAAAAATGAGTTACGAGATAGGGTCTCCCTACCTTAAGCCCTTTTTCCATCAAACTGTCCATGAGTTCTACAATTAATGGTCAATGTGAAGTTGGTCGTAGGTATAAGGGTCATAATCCATTTGCAAAACTAGGGGGAGAGGGACCTTAGTTTGCTCAGCAGCTTACCAATAAAATCTCATGAGATGGAGTCATATACTTTCCTCAAATCAATTTTGAGGAGACATCTGGAGGATACATTCTTCTTGTTGTAAGGCCTGACCAGGTCCTAGCAAATCATGATATTATGCGCAATGTATCTGCCTTCAATAAAAGTGGATTGATTGTCAAGAGCAAGTGCTGGGAGAATGGCCCTCAATCTATCACATATCATCTTAGATATACAATTGTACAAAGTCTTGCAGCAGAAAATTGGCCTGTAATCAGTAGCAACTGTAGGGTTAGCACACTAAGGAATTAAGGTAATTCTAGTGTTGTTCTATTCGCTTAACATCATACCATTTTCAAAGGTACCCAAATGGCCTTGGTGATATTAGCTCCTATTATATCCCAAGTGATCTTAAAGAAGCCGCTATTGTATCAATTAGGAACTGAACTCTTATGAGAAGGCTTGGAGAAAAGAGTGGTTTTTACTTCTGCTTTAGAAAGGTTTCATAAGAGTAAGTTGCAAGCTAATATCAAGGCAAGGACACATGGCAATGATTTTCCTTAATATCCTTAGAGATAAGAGCAGGTCCTCCCGCGAGATTCCTATAAAATGCCACAACCTGGTTCATCAGACAATTATATTTATTCAATTAAGACTCCATCTACATTCATAATAGTACAAATTTTATTGTTGTACTATCTGTGCTTCGGGGAGTCATAAAAGAACTTGTCATTAGTGTCCCCTAAGTTGATCCAATGCTATGTGGTTTTTTACTTATACAAAATCTCCAGGTTTCATTGGCGTAACTAGAACTGCTCAATAGCCATCTTCTCTACATTGTAAAGGCCTTTATCAAGAGGATTATTATGTAAAGCTGTTTGTGTGCTTTTGCGAACTCAATGCTCACATCACCAAAGGCTTCTTTGTTATCTTAAGAGCTTCTTCTAACAGTTTCAGTTTTCTTTCAATTTTGGAACATTCTTCTCCCAACAGTGTGTTGTTGCCAGCCCTACTTATCATAAGTCCACGTATCAAAGAATTTAAAAGAACAATTGCCAAGGATAGGCATGTCAATGAATTTAATTAAATCTGGACAGTGATCTGATACCTCTTCAACCAGGAAAACAATTTCATCACTAAGGTTGAAATCCAATGATTTTTGATCAAAACTCTATCATGTTTTGAGAAAATTTATTCCCCAAAGTCCTGCTTGTTAGTTCATATATATCTACATCCTTTCCGTTGCCTATTCTAAGCCATGTTTTAGTCAACCGTCTTTGAAAATCTTCAGTATATCCAATAGGGACTGGAAATTTTGTCATCAATATCAAGGAGGGGGTTAAAATTACCTAATACGATCCAAGGGTCAGCAATGTTAATTGTTTTTCTCCCTAATACAGTCCCACAAGGCTTGCCTTTCCTCTGTATGATTTGATCCATAAACTGTAGTCACATGTAATAACCTTTTAGAAAACACATGCTGAATGTGGCAATGAATAGCTTGATGATTAGATGAAATAATATGGACATGGAAATCACTTCCCTTTCACATAATCCATACTCTTCCTTTATCATGCTTAGTTGCCAGAGTGCAGCCAACCCTGTTTATGGCTAGCAACTTGAATAAAGTTCTTACTTCTGACTTTGGTTTTGACTAGACAGGTGACTCCCACCTTATTCCTGCCGCAAAAATCCATTATGGATTTCTGTTTATTTGAGGAGTTCGTCCCCTTGATATTCCAACATGCTAGATTATCCATTCGAGGCAATGATATTATCACTATCCCCAATGCTTCTCATCTCATTCCCATTGTTATGAACATGGTTATTAGACTGTCACCCCTCATCTGTCTCCAATGGTGAGAACGGGTTGGTCTGAACTATTCCAGCATCTGGTTGATTTCAAAATGGGTGTTTTTTTACCTCCAGCAACCTGTTTCCATGCTTCTTCCCCGGAATATTGACCAACTCTTCAACTAGTGGTGCCTAGGTCTCCATTGTTAGTTACCTGCTGGCTTTTTACGATTATTAGATTCACGGCCATAGTTTTTACATTTATCACATAACGTAGGCTTCTATGCAAATGCCACTTCTTGCTGCATCACTAATCCTTTCTCATTTTCATAGAAAATGTATTTAGGGACATGTACTGAATTGGTACTTCAACTAAAACACAGGCCTATCTTTCCTAGTTCTTCTCTTTGTGTTCTTATCTGCCATTATAGGAATGCCTAATAGGCTCGTTAGCTAGCTTAATGCAGGCATGCTCCAATATTTCAAGTCCAATTCAGGGAATTGGACCCAAATAGAGACCTTGTGAATTTTGTCCTTTTCAAAATCATTAACCCACGACTTAATAATGAATGGCCTTTTTATCAAAGTGATAAAAAACATGTTGCAGAACTGAATCTCTAGTATCAGTCGCATCAAATGTTTCCAATATTAGGCCATTTTTTATCATAACAATCTTAGCAGTCACATAATCAACCCAGATTCTATGGATGAATCCCACTGGTACTGAGAAAGGTGAAGAGGCTCCCAGAACATAAGAAACCATAGCCGATTCCCAAAACTTGATATCAGATTTAACATCCTCAATAACAATTATTGTATATTTCACTTCATTTTGGATTTGGGGTTGAATGAATTCTAGTTTATGGCCAGCTTTCGTGAGCTTGGAGATATCAAAATTATCCCCGAAAGGATTAGCGTTACCTATAACTCGTTCAGGTGAGTTTTCCATGATTTGCTCTGCAATATTATGGGTGTTTGGCAAACAGCTTTTTGAAAAGCTTTTTGGCCAAAAAGAACTTTTTTGACAAAAAGTTGTCATTTCAACAACATGACTCATGACCAGAATATCTTGAATTTGTAATGATAGCCTGATCATTTTAGTGGTATAGATCATTCTACCCTCAACTGGGTATGTGATTTTTTTTTTGCAATGAGTTAGAATTTGAGCATATGAATGAGTTTGCTGTTGTTAATGAGTCTTTTTTCATGGATGATGAGCTGAGGTATGATGTATTTGAGTTTGATATGTGCTCTGTGGACTTTATTGCTGATGTTGTTTCAATCTGTGATCCTTCTGCTATTTCAGTTGATCTAAACCACCTACCTGACTCACTTGAGTATGTTTTTTGGGTCCTCATGAGCCTCTACCTATGATGATTGTGCCTAATTTAGACTAGGACCAAGAGGAAAAATTGCTTAAGTTACCTAAGGAGAATAAAAAGGTCTTAGGATGGACCCTACGAGACATCAAGGGTATTAATCGTATAGTTATGCAACACATGAGCCATTTAGAGGATGATGTTAGACCTTACCAAGATCGTCAGGGGAGGTTAAATCTGACTTTGTAGAAGGTAATTAGGAATGAAGTATCAAATTGGTTGGACTATGGGATGATATACCCTATTTCTGATAGTTAGTGTGTTAGGCCTATTCAAATCATTCCTAAGATTACTAGTATTATCGTGATTAGGAATGACAAGAACAAGCCAATCCCAACTCGACTCTAGTATAGGGGAAGGGTTTGTATTTATTACAGAAAATTGAATGCTGCCACTACAGAGACAATTTTTCCCTTTCTTTGTTGGACTAGATGTTAGAAATGTTAGAAATGATGGGTACTCCAACTGTACCCAGGTCTCCATGGCCCTTAAAGATTATGAGAAGAGTAGCTTTACCTCTTCGTTGGGTACTTATACCTTTAGGAGAATGTCATTCAGTTTATGCGATGCCCCTTACTTTTTAAAAATGCATGATTTCTATATTCTCTGATTTGGTTGAATATTGTATAGAGATTTTCATAGATGACTTTCTTATATTTGGGTTTTCTTGTGATAATTTTTTAATTGATTTAGGGAAAGTTTTGAAAAGGTGAAGGGAAAAGCATTTAACCTTGAATTGGGAAAAGTATCACTTTATGGCGAAATAGGGGATTATCTTAGGCCACATTATTTCAAACGATGGTATTGAGGTTGACACAACCATAATTGATTTGATTGCTAATCTTCCCTTTTCCACTTGTGTGACAGATGTTAGGTCTTTTTCTGGACATGCTGAATTTTATCATAGATTTGTTAGGGACTTTAGCAAGATTGCTAAGCCCTTGTCCAACCTTCTAGCCAAGGATGTGCCTTTTCACTCCATATCTTAGGAGTTTTTGGATGTATTTACTAAGCTAAAGGAAGCCCCAATTGCTGCTCCCATTCTATATCATCCAGTCCGGGTAACCTTTTTGAGTTGATGTGTCATGCTTCTAGCTATACTGTTGTGGTTGTTTTAGGACAACACATGATCTACTATGCTAGCCATACATTAAATGATTCCCATATGAACTGTACCGTTATTGAGAAAGAGTTCTTACTTATGGTCTTTGCATTTGGAAAGTTTAGACCTTACTTGATTGTTTCTCATGTCATTATTTTTACTAACAATGCTACAGTTAAGAGCTTTCTTTTAAAGAAGGATGCTAAGCCTAAGCTTTTGAGGTCAATGCTTCTTCTATAGGAGTTTGATTATGAGATTAGAGACATGAAGGGTTTTGAAGACCCTATTGCTGAGCACTTCTCTAGGATAGTGTGTGCTAGGGGTAGCAAGGCCTCTATCTCTGAGTGCTTCCCTAATGAGCAGTGATTTAGTCTAATCCTAGGTAAGCAAATATTGTGACCTATCTTGCTACTTATATTATTTCTTAGGGTTGGAATAAGCATGATAAGGATATATTTTTACACTTAATGAAATTCTATATTTATCATGATCCTTATTTGTTCAAACATAGTTCTGATTAAATTATTAGGAGATGTGTCCCAGATCATGAGACTAGTGGTATCTTGTCTTTCTATCATGACAAAGCCCATGGAGGGCACTTTACTGGGAAAACAATAACGGTTAAAGTTCTTCAATGTGGATTTTATTGACCTATTCTGTTTAAAGATACCTATGAATGTTGTAGAAGATACCCTAGATATTAGTAATTAGGTTGTGTTATTGCTAGGGATATGATGCCCCCTAACCCCATTATTGTAGTAGAGATCTTTGATGTGTGGGGTATAGATTTTACCGGATAGTTCCTAATTTCTTTTAGAAATGAATATATTTTGTTAGTTATTGATTACGTATCTAAGTGGGTTAAGGCTGTCCCTAGTAGGACTAATGAGGCTAGAGTTCTAATGAAAATTTTAAGACAGAACATCTTTTTCTTGATATGGCATGCCTCGTGCTATTATTAGTGACTACGATACCTAGTTTAGCAATCAATCTTTGGATTCATTGATGAGACGGTACTCCAATATTCATAAGGTAGCCACTCCATATCATCCCCAGACCAGTGGACATGTTGAGGTTTCTAACGAGCAGATCAAGCAGATTTTTAAGAAAACTATAAGAATAGGAAGGAATAGGCTTACAAGCTTATTAATGCTTTATGGGCCTATAGGATAGGTTAAAGGACACCCTTGGGTATGTCACCCTATAGGGTAGTCTATGGGAATTCTTGTCATCTCCCAATTGAGCTTGAGCATCAAGCTTGGTAAGCTGTTAGAATTCTCAATTATGACCTTACTGCAACATATGAGGAAAGAAGATTGCAGTTCAATGAGTTAGAGGAGATTCAAATTGAAGCATACAAGAGTGCTAGCTTGTACAAGGAGATGGCAAAGTTGGAGCACAATAGGATGATTTTTAGAAAGGACTTTGCCCCAAGAATGAAAGTAACTCTTGTATGATTCAAGACAATGCCTATTCCCAGGGAAGCTTAGGTCCTGCTGGGCAGGTCACTTTGTTGTTACTCACGTGTTCCTTTACAGTGTAGTAGAGATATAGAATTCTGCAACTAAAGCCAAGCAAAAGGTTAATGGCCAAAGGGTGAAGCAGTTCCTAGAGCTTCTCGGAGAAGGATGTGGTGCATATAATGCTCTACAAACCACCTAGTAATTTTTGATGGGTGATGAGGTAGCTCAAGTACATTTAGTATCTCACTTGGTGCTATCGTTCTATGTATACCGTGTATACTGTCTTTTATTTTTGTCTTTTCTTTTATTTTGTGTCCTAGATACTCATTTTACCATAATATGGACATTGTGTGATCTTGCTGTGGTGGAGAGGAAGCGATGCTTTAGAATTTTTGAAAAAGAGAAAAAAACGTTTGACTGATAAAAATTTTAAAAAAGAACCAAAGATATTCTTTGTTTTTGTTTGATTTTGGTGAGTTGTATAATCTTGATCAACTTTGAGCCCTTGTAACTTATTATTGGTATGTATATAAGTAAAGTGTGCATGATAGACCTTAGTTCAAAATGTGTCACTTCATATCCTAGTTCTAACCTCATCCATTATAATGTGAAGTTCAATCCTTATTTATGTATCACGATTATCTTAGGGCTTTAGGCTTTTATGGTTTGATTTCCACTTGTCTTTCTTATGTAGCTAAAAGAAATAAAAAAAAAAAAGAAAATAGAAAATTTAAAATAAAAAACCAAAGAGTTGGGAATGACAAACACCTCTTTGATGCATACGCTATTGGGTGGTACCCTTTGAGTTAATATTGTTACGAAGAAAGCTTGCTTCATAAGTCAATAAGTAAAAGGAAAAATAGGTAAGTGGGATTGAGTCAAACCTTTGTAAGCTTAAGTCATAGGCTAATGGTACACTTTTACACCGAGCACTAGGACAGACTCATTGTTTTGATAGTCTAAGGGGTGAAAAATTGGTGTATAGGTGCCATGCTTAGGGATTAGAACTCTTGATATATATATTGTGCTTGTGTATGAGATATTATCTCATATTTAGGTTGTAAGGGTGATTTATTGATTAAGTGTGTACAGTTTTCCTTTTGTGTATATTTGAATAGATTTGAAAATTTTAAAAAGATTTTCTATTTCTCTTTCTCTTTTCTTCTTCTTCTTCAAAGATTTTATGGGTATATCTTCTACAAACCCTTACACACCCACACTCGTCTACTAGGGAGAACCTAGGAGTTTAAATGGGTTATTGGACTTGCTAAGTGCAATCATAATTCCTACTAAAGTGAGTTAGGTGACTTAGGTTAGGTCCTTCTTTTCTTTTATTTTACTCGAAGGTGAGCAAAATCTTAGTGTGAGGCTATTTATTTGAGCGCCAAAAGTGTGGAATTAAGTACTCCTAATTGCTTAGTTTTCACTCATGAACGAGTTTATTTTTTAGATTTTATTTGGTTTTGTGATTTTTGTAGTAAATAAAAATTTAATGAAATAATGGGTGTAAAAAGAGTCAAATAAAGAGTTTGAAAATCAAGAAAAATACAGCTCGAGTCACTGTTGCATGCCTAGCGCAGCGTCTTAAGTGTGTTACATGCAACACAGTCGCATGTGAGCCGGCACTAATCCATGTAATTGTCGTGTTTTCTTAGTCAACGGCCCAGCATGTGCTCCTTAACACCACGTCAATGTTAACTCAAGTTATTGTTCCTTGTGGGCTGGGCTAGTAGCAAGATGAAGTGCTCTTTCATGTGCAGTTTGTTTCAATCCTGCAAAGAGAGCTTAGCAAAAAAAGAAGCAGGCCAATCCAATTCAATATTTCTCACAACCCCACTCGACGCTCTATATTTGATGTTGTTGCATGGGTCACATAATTAACTCAACAGCAAAATTATTTTTGTCTAGCTTGGCATGAATTGTTGGGCAGTGTACATAACAAGTGCTGCTAATTGGAAAACTCATGGTTAGCTATGGAAAAACATTAACCAAGGGAACAGAATTAGGAAGTTTACAAGGAACCAACTAAGTGGTGGATTGATTTGGAACCCGACACAATTCGAATAAAATTTGGAAAACAGATGGTGGCTTGATAAATTTTTATAATTAGGAAACTGGATTTACTCCTTGAGTATTAGGAAATGGCGTCTAACTAGGAAAGTGAGGGGTTGGTACTAGAAATAAGGGTCCTTTGAGGTGCTTGTAAATTGTCAAATTCTCTCCCTCTCTTATAGCATTGGTTTTAGAGTTTGAGTTATTATTGTGATTTTCGATATTCTTTCAAGTAGAATTTAATTTCCCGAGTTTTAATTTTTCTTGTTCTAGTTTCAATTCAAGTTTTCTACTGTTAGCTTTAATTTAAGTTTATTAGTTTCAATTTTAGCCTTTCCAAAAACTCTCTCATTCGAAGTTTCAATTTTTATTACTCTTTTAAGTCGATGGTGGATATTGAAGTCTTAAACTGGTCTCTCATTCAAGTTTCAAATTTTATACATTTATTAACTCTAAGTAGTCAATGTAGTTTCTATTTTCTATCTTACAGTTTTTATTTCAATTTCATGATTTAGATTAGATTTTTTTTTAGGTGACTTGCTATATTGGAAATTAATTTCAGTTACATTATCTTTAGAATAACTTCAATGGTTTAACACTAGCAATTAAATTCAACCCATCTCTGTGGACGACCCGTATAATGCTACAATTATAGCTGTACACTTGCTACTTATTTTTACTATTTTTGAGATATAATAGTACCCACATTCAAACCCTCACAAGCTATTTGGCACAAATTTTATCTCACTAAATCATGGAGTTGGCATTGGGAAAGCAACTCTTTGAACCAACTCATGTATGCCCAAAAAGGCTCTTGCTCAAGTTAGAAAATAGAGAGGATTTTATTCCTAAGCCTAATGGTCTGGTTAGTAGGGAAGTATTTGTTAAGGAAGATATCAACAAAGAAATCCTAAGAATTAAGAAGACCAACCTTAAGACCATACATCCACCTCTTAGAATATTCTTTGAGAGCGGAGGGAATGAATTTGATCCTAACAATATTGTTTAATACAGCACGCATGTGAATCAACTAACACACTTCCTCAAACTTAAGGATAAACGAATAAGGATCCTCAAAGTCAGTAAATTGAGGAAGCATGCCAGCATAATCCGATTAAGCTCAAGTGATGTCAGAATGGATGTGGTGGGTTGTGTTCCACTCTTTCGACAATTGACTCATCAACTTTACTAGGCTTGGGCTCAACATGAACCGCATTTTCTTTTTCAAAATTCACAAGTCCATCATTAACATTCAATGAGTCACAAGTTTTTGTTTTTTTGAATTTTTCCTTTTTTTGGCCTTTTCACTTTTTCTAATTTTTTAAAATTTTAATGTCATGAAAATAAGTAGCTACTTAATAACTCGAAAGAAAAAATAAAGAAACAATAAAAGAGACTGCTCTAGCACATAATAAACTAAGAAGGAGCATATTTACAAGAAGTGACTTTATTTAATGCCACCATTCCTAGCAACAACGCTAATTTGTTAAATAGTTTTCAGGGAGTACGGTAGAAAATTTGTCTTCCTCTGGGACTGTGTTTAAATCAAGTCATGAGTTATTTAGCCCAATTCTAACCTTTAAAAAAAGCAACAAAAACAACTAAACATGATCAATCAAACTAATTATTTACTAATCCTAATATAAACATAATTAATTGAATAAATTGAACAAAACAATTAGAACAATCAACATAAAACAGCATTAACTAACAATAGGCTAGCAAAGCATCTAATTTAACCTTGAAAGCATTAAATTTAATAGCTAAAGGAATAGTAGAGAGACAGTGGAGGACCTTAAAGCTCAAACATCTAACAGCAAAGGTTAGACCTCCATTTCTGGAGCGGGCGATGAATTTGTGGGTTGACTTTCACTGATTCTCTCTTATCTGACCTATCTAATTCTAATCTTACCCATAAGTGAATTAAAAACTCAAACTTTGGAAGTGGGTTTTGAAACCCTAAGATGGAGTAAGGAGAAAGAGCTTGAAATTTGTATTTTTAAAAAAAGAGATTGGGAGATTAAAAGTAGATAAGAGAGTAGAACGGCTATTAGCAAAGGGAAGCACTAATTTAAATCAGTTAACAATCAAAAGCACGTAATTTGGGCATTAAAATAGTGAATCAAACTCAACAAAGAAGAACTTGAACGAAAATGAAGGCCCATGAGAGAGAAACAAAGCAAATTGCATCAAAACTACATTCATCTTGAAATATTGATACAAATTTAAACTACATTTACACTAATCTATCCTAAAACCATAGGCTAAACTTAAAAATGCTGCTAAAAAACCTACTTTAAAACCCTACTTAAAACCTAACCCGTTCCATAAATAGGGGGAAGGAGACTTTATATAGACCCCACAACGGCGAACTTGGCACAGGAAGACCAAGCCAAGTTTCTGGATTATCGGACAAGAATACAGCAAAATAGGGGTTTGGCAAGGCTATACCACTTGGCACACGTAGCCTGTGCAAAATTCTTGCATTGTTCTTCTTCCTTATATCTTTTGTAGTTTTTGCGTTCATGACCTAACCTTGCTTCATGGCTATCTAGCATTAAACTTTCAGCACATTTGCACCCATTATCCACCATTTGGGCAATTACCGTTATTACCTATACAGCCAACAAACCACTAACAAACATCCTAATTTACCAATTATTATGGCCAACATCTATGTAAAACAAGGTATAAAATTCATACATATTGAGCCCGACCAGACACCCCCACAACGACTTTGCTCGTTGTCGAGCAAAACAAAACAATACAACTAAGACCTAACTCACATTTGTTAGAATCATGGTTATATTTAGCGTATGTGACAGGAACTTTAAATCCCTTGGTTACCCAATTGGATGAGTGAGGTCTCATGAGGGTTTGTAAAAGACATGCCCATGAAATCTTTAAATAGTTTTGGATTTTTCAAAAGCATAAGATATATATACAAGGCAAAGGAAATTATTTATAAATTTAAATTGATTCCATTACCCTCACAACCTAACTACTAAATCATGTACAAGAAAAACATACAATCAATAGACATTTAGACTATGAACGCACCCTGAATCTCATTTTTAACCTCACACAACACAATGATACAATATATACACCTTGATGCTTTGTGCAAAGTGTGTTGACTCGTAACGTTTGGCTAAAATCGGGCCAAAAGGGCACTTGGCTAATAGACTTCCCTTTATTGGGTGATCAACCTCCCCTCTTTGTTTTATCTTATCTTTTTTTTTTCCCTCTCTTGTCTCTTTATGCTCCTTCGCCTGAGTAGGTAGAAGAAATTACTTAGCACATATTTGGACATATTCCCTAATTAGGGGTTTTATTTGGATGTCTAAAACACTTGTTCCAATCCAAATAGAGTTACTGGAGTCAAGCTCTCACTCACATTGTTTTTTTCCTTTTTCTTTTCTTTTCAAAGGAAAAGCCTGAAGTTAAATAATCAACTAGAATGTCCCCAACCCATGTTTTAACAACGCAACACCAAGGGTCAATGTTCATGTGTACAAGGTAGATAGAATATCGCACATGTGAATGGAGTCATTATCTAAAACCAAAAAATATACCATAGATAAGTGTTCTATCTTGCATATTCCACCTATATAGTAGCCAGCAACCAAGTTATCCAGATCCAACGCCAATTAAGACGGCACAAAAGTTCCCAAAATAAAGCAAAAACCAAACAAAAATTGAAAAATTTTCAAAAAGTATATACAGTTGGGCACCTCAACCCTGTAGGTAAATGCCACAATATCCTTATTGTGGGAACTAAGATGCCAAAAAGCAATCACATAAGCAATCTAACCATAACACTAACACAAATCCACAAATATGACACCACCAAACAAAACACTAACAAATATTTACGAAACAAAATGCACTACCAATAACCACACATGAAACAAAACATGCAAAATAAACAAGGGTGATTATAAACAACTTAGCTTAATATTTCAAATGTCACCTCAACATTGACTATCCACACAATCACCCAAAACATCCACAAGTATGTACAAAATGAAATAAAAAAAATAAAAAAGAGTGTAGAAGGAGTGGAGTGATCTAGGTTGCGTACTGAGTGTACCCAAACTAATGCCTCACACAGATAGTGTCAAGGAGGTCTGTGGAACATCACCCACTCTATTAAATCACCAAGTTGCCACTTATGTCAATCCATACCAAAGCTCTTAGGAACTTATCAAATAAACGGGAACGATCCTCGTAAAAATGAAATTAGTCAGTATGAAGAAGGATGTTTCAAAGAAAGCACATTACTAGAGTAGAAGTAAGCGCCTCTTGAGCTTATCAAAGCTCTGCGCCCAATCATAAGGGTTACACAAATGCCCAACATCACTAAATGTGGGGGCTAAAGGCCTACAAGTTTTATAAGAAGCACAAACTAGGCATGAATCTTAAATCCCGCACCCAATCCTCAAGTCCTATAGTTACATCAACCCATGAGTCCGAACTAAATTCGGGGCATAAATCAAGCAAGTCACGTAGGGGAGGTACACATTGAGGGATCCTTGGAAGAGTGAAACAATGATAAAGGGGACAAGACAATAGAAGTGGGAATAGACTTAGGAGGACATTTAATAATGATTGGATCAACGAGTTCCAAAGCACGAGGCATGACCTCAACAACCTACTCAGCATAAGACTCCTCTGAAGGAGTCCCATCAAGTGAATACTCCTTTTCAAAAAAATATCATTGGAAACCATAATTATGTCATGTTTAAAATCACAGCTAGTCCTAGCAACTAGTTTCTCACTCACATCATTATCTCTTAAGGAGGATAAAAGAAAAGGTGCATTATTAGGAACCATTTTGCTGCAAAAAGCATCCCTAGTCTGAAAAGAAGGGTTGATCATTATGGGATGCAAAGAAGGATCATTCACACTGTCAAAAAGAATTTAGCTAAAAGGACAAGAGTATGAGCTAATACCATAGTCCAGAAGAAAATCATATGAATAGGAGGGACAGACAAAACCATGAGGCTGAAGTAGCTGAAAAGGAGGGACTTCTAGTTGATGCTCACAATAAATCATAGTATTCTCCACAGCAATAGAGTCATTAGGTAGCTTGCCCTCATTATCCATAAAAAACTTAGACACAATACTAGGGGCTTTCCTAGTTATCTTCCACTTAAATTCTTTATCACTTAAACCTTCAAGAAAGTACCAAGCCTCATTAGCATTCTTGCAAAGAGACTCTCCCCCATACATAGATTCAACGATTGTCTTAGTACTCACATCCAAACCTTCATAAGCTATTTGGCACAAATTTAATCTCTCTAAACCATGGCGAGGGTATTGAGCAAGCAACTCCTTGAACCTAGTCATATATCTCCAAAAGGGCTCTTTTTCAAGTTGGACAAAAAGAGAAGATTTCATTCCCAAGTATAATGGTCTTATTAGTAGGGAAGTATCTCTTAGGGAAAATATCAACAAAGAAATCCTAAGAATTAATAGAACCAACTTTAAGAACTTGCATCCACCTCTTAAAGTCATGTTTAAAAGTAAAGGGAATGAATTTCATGCTCACAACATCATTTGATACCCTAGGCATGCGAATCAACGAACACACTTTGTCAAACTCATGGATAAGCAAATAAGGATCCTCAAAGCCAATAAATTTAGGAAGCATGCTGATATAATTTGGGTTTAAATCAAATGTCACATCCTCAGGGATAGGACAGTGGCCAAAATATGATTGCCAAGAAGTTTATGAGGATAGAAGTGATCCCTCAACGAACGTGGTGCGTTGTGTTCAACTCTTTTAGCAATTGACTCATCAACATCAATAGGCCTGGGTTCGATATTAACCACAGTTGTTTTCTCAAAATTCACAAGCCCATCATTAACATCAAATGAATCACAACTTTTTGGTGTTTTGACTTTTTCTAGGTTTTTTATATTTTTCAATGTCATCAAAATAAGTAGCTACTATGTAACTCAAAAGAAAAAAAATGAAGGAACAATAAAAGAGACTACAATAGCACACAATAAACTAAAAGGGGACATATTTACAAGAACTGATTTAGTTTTACGCTACTGTTCCTAGCAACTGTTCCAATTTATTCAATAATTTTCGGGGAGTAAGGGCGGAAAAATTTTCCTCCTCTGGGATATTGTTGAAAATGAAGTCACTAGCTATTTACCCAATTCTAACCCATGAGTGCTGAGCCAAAACTACCATCAAACTTTTTAATTTGGTCAAAACTGTCATCGAATGAACTTTGTCCATAACCGCATCACCTAACTCTATTATTAGAGTCAATTTTGCCACTTTGGCCCATTTTAACCGACTGCAGGAGGTTTTTTGTGGTTTTCTCCTTAAACTCTAGTTGTCTTAAAAATGCAAAAATTCTTTTGCATTCCCTCCCTCATCTGCCCAGTTCTCCCCCTTCGTTCATGCTCTAGGGTTTTGAATTTATGGTGTTGGAGTTCAAATCAGCCTTTAATGTAAATGCAAACTCAGAAATTGGGGCTAGAAATTGATTGAGCCTTGCAAGTCGAAACCCGTAAACCCCTAAAGATGGCTGCTGCATGTAGAAATTGTCCATGTTCCTCTGTTTATGAAAGTTATTGTAGCTGTGGGAAGATATGTGTGGTTCCTACAAGCATGATGATTAAGAACCCTCTGAGAATGTCTGGTAGGTGTAGAATATTTGACTAACTTGATGGATGTGATCACTTTGAATGGATGGCTGACCTTTGTGATAAGATGAGATCAATGGTGGTGTCGCTGATCATGTCAAATGAAACATTGCTAGAAGAGAATCAGCATTTGCAGAGAATGAAGGAAGAAGCAGATTGTAATAAAGATGTTGTGAAGAGGGTGAGAGAGAAGAATTGAAGGCTGAAGATGCAACTTCTTCACAACTAAATGAGAGAGGGGAAGGTGTTGTGAGGTTGGATATTATTGTTTGTGGTGCTAATTAGTATAGGCTTTGCTGTTGGGGGTGGGAAGTAATGGTCTAGTAACGAGGGTTGGTTGATGTATGCCATTATGTATTATCATAGGGGTTGATGTGGAAGATGTAATTTGTAATAATTTAGGTTAATTAGGGAGCTTTGGTAGCTATTAAAAGGGTGATGTTTGTATGGTATGAAATTATCATTATCTACAAAGCAAAAGCAATGGTAATTTGGTGTATGTGACTGTGTTCATCCATTCTTTGTCTTTTAGTAATTACAAAGTGAAGCAAGAAAATCCAAACCAAAGTAAAGCAAAAGAGAACTCCATTACATTGTAGCCGTAATTAAGCCTTACAAGTAGACATTATAGCCATGGTTAAGCTTTACACGATGAGAACAAAGTAAGTTTCACATGTAGATTCATGTACACATCAAAAAGTTCCTACCTAACATTTACATTGATGTACATATCACCAAAATGATACTAAAAGAAGCTTGAAAATGTTGTGTTTGGCTACAATCCAAAAAGATACTACGGTTGGAGTACTAATCTAAGACAACATATGGCTTCTTGGGGAACAAAACTATTCTCATTCTTCCAGATCTCCTTAGAGGCCGAGCTTATGAAGTTGAGATGCCAGCAGTAGTTGTAGTTGATGCATACCTTGAAGTTGCCCTGCTGACATTTAAATTGGGTTTGGAAGATAGAAAAGGTTGAGATGGAGGGGTAGATAGAGCATTTGCAATCCTTTAAAGCTTAACCCTCACTTTGAAGTTTCTTTCTCTAAGAGAATTAGTTGCAATAGTAGACTAAGAAGGTTCAGCTCTTATAGTTTAAGGGGGAAGGATGGCTACTGGAAGAGATACAAATACTTCAGACTGAGAAGCAGGTGTGAACTGAGGAGGACGTGTAGGCTCAGCAGTAGATGTGGGCTGAAAAGAAGCTACGGGTTGGGTAGAAGTTATGGATTGAGAGGAAGCTGTGGGTTGAGAATTAGCTGTGGGGTCAGTAGTTTTGGCTTTGTTCTTGAACTTGGGTTGGGATTTAGGGCTCTTTATGGCTGAGGGCTAAGCATTAGCTGTGGTAGTTATTGCTTGTCATTGGCAGCTTAATTTTGACCTTTTGATATAAAAAAAGAAACAAAGAAATAGTTAAACACATTTTAAATAATATATATCTCATAATTGTATTAAGAAACAAATTGTGGAGTGGATTCACCTTTGACTTAGCCTATCTTTGGGTGCATGTCTTCTTGTTATGATCCTCATCCCCAAAGTTTGAACAATCCATTTTTACACCACGCTTAGAAACTTTTCCAACTTGCTTTGTAGTTTTTTCCCTAGGTTCTAACCTTCTTTTAAATTTGAGGTTGTCTTTCTTCTTAATGGGAAACACAGGAGCTTTGATATTAGCCCCTGGTCCCTGCTCCTACACATCTTCTTTATTAATGGGGATAAGAGTGTGTCCATCTGGAATTCTCAAATACTTAGTCCTATAGCAGTCATGGATAAAGTTCAAGGGGTTTAGTCTCTCCTCTCTCATCATTACCAAAGAATGAGGACAGGAGATTCCACTTAATTCCCATCCTTTACAACTGCATAACCCTTGATTCAAGTTCACAACAAAGCTTTTAGTACCATCTTCCACACTATCAAACCCAAATCCTACCCTTGATGCTTGCCAATGTCTTGCCCTACCCTTCAGTTTTTCTAGTTTGATAATGATCCTAGAGCCTACGGAGTCTTTTAACTTGGCAACCCAACTTTTTCTTTGTGCCGCTTTGTTCATGACAACCTTGAAGATTTCACTATGTATAGACACTTTGCGTAGGTGTTTAGCACCTATAATAGACACAATGAAGATTTCTGTCATATTGTTATCAATTGAATCACATTTAGCATGTGGTTTGAGGTATAATCAGTAGAAATACCTTGGATCTTTCTTTTCTAAAGATTCCAGCCTTAGCATCTAAATCTTGTATTTCCTTTATGTGTTTTTTGAAATGCACTTTATTTGTAGACTTATCAATTTTTCAAAATACTTGATAATTCATATTTTATATATAATTTTCTCCTTTATTTTACCTACTTTTAAGTCCCCGAAATATATTTTTATGAGTAAATAACGCATATTTTATATGATTTTCAGGTAAAAATAAAATAAAATAATTTGGAAAAAGTTGTTCAATTTTACTTGAAATTTTTTACAAGTGTAATACCTAGAGTCCAAGTCCAAAAGCCCAAAAGAAGAAAGGAAGAAGAGCAGGGTTGGCCAGTGGGCTTGTGAACCGCGGTCCACCACACGCGCCCCAGTAGCCCAGCTAGCTCCTCCCATCTCCCTCACAGTCTCTTTCTCTCACCAGCCTGTGTGGGCCTTGTGATGTGCGGCCCATCAAGCTCTCCTCCCCACTCCCCCTTCTTATCTCCTCACTCATCCCTTTTCTTCCTCTGCCTAGGCCTGGCCCAACGCCTCTCTTCTCTCCCTTTCACACTTCTTCTTCTTTTCTTTTCCCTCACATCTCCGTTGGGCTTGGTCTTGTCGCGGCCCAACTGTTCCTCAACCCAACAGCCAAACTCTTAGCAACCCATTCCTTTTCTCTTCAACAAGAGCTTAAATTTTCCACATGAGCTAATTCTAGCCTAGTCAAAGCTAATTAATTTTGATTAATTGTTAGCTAAAGATGAGGCTTTTCTTATGCTTCATAACAGCCAAAAATTAATTGAAAATTAATTTCCATTAATTTTTGGGCACCAAAAGGGGTTGATTTTACACTATAAATAGGAGCCATGGGTTGGAGCATACATTCATTCATTCATCCACTCACACATCCATACATGCATTCTTCTCATTTTCTCATCTTCCATATTCTATTTTCTTTAGAGAGTTGAGAGTATTATTGTAAGACAAAATCATTTGGGTTGACGGGTTAAGAAGGAAATAAGTTTTATTGGCTATTTTTCTCTTCTCTTCTCATCTCATTTGTGAGTTAAATTTAAGAGTTTACATTTGATTATATCATTTGCATAATTGAGTACAAAGTTCAGACATAGAAAGTGAAATATATCAACTCTAGTGGTGTTTTCACTAACTATGACCGGCTAAACTACTCATTCTAGGATTAGGATGGATCCTTGGTAATAATATTCTGCTGCTAATTTCTTATGGGGTTATTTTTGTCTCTTTTACATAATCTTGAGTTTATATTTGATCATAATCTATTTATGCATCTTAATACTAATGTTTAATCATGTTGATTACAATAGTTTAATTTGCTATCTCAAATGAATATTAGACCTTGTAGGCTAATATGATCATTATGTAATTGGACTTAAAATTATAATTATTTTAATTGAATAATTTATGCTAGAAATTAGATGAGTTATGTCTAAAAAGAACAATTCATGCTAAGCCACTAGATAAATAATCTCATTTGATAATAATAACCATCTGTTTGACTTATGGCCTAATGATTGTAGTTTAGGTTGAGCAAGTGACAAATTGAATCCCCATTTGAATTAGTAAATCAATATTGGCATCAAAGGTGAAATCCAAAGTCCTAGATCTTTCTCTTATTGATTTCTCTCTAATCTCTTGACTTGTTTACTCTTATTTTGCTCCTTAATTCATTTTGACAATTGAACTTATAAATTGCATTATTCTTGACAATCAGAAAGTAGAAATTTAAAATCGCTATTGTTCCTCGTGGGATCAACACCCCTATACTCGCTTGTCTACAATTAACCTTGTGTACTTGCAAGTAAAAAGGGTTTTAAAACTAAACATAAAATCCACATCAATGCTTCCCTAAAAATCACACCCCTCCATTGATTTCTTAAATTAGCGTACACGCGCCTAGCACACATTATGTGTTCAGCTCTAGGTAGAAGACTTTTTGCACTCTCCACAAGCCCCTATAAGCCAAAGAAGCAGTTAATATACCTAAAACACATTAACATAAATGAAAACAAAATAACAAACACACATTAATAGAAATACATACCTTTGGCTAATATGAAATTAGAGTTCAACCTTTGTTATCTCCAATCTTAAGATCTGCCTGAAGCAATGTAATGAACCATTCCTAAACCTCTCTTTTCTCACTCTGAGCCACACCCCATGCTATTGGGTACATCTGCTTGTTGGCATCCCTACCAACAACAACAAATGCTTACCCATGCCCTTCAAGAAACATGCATCAAGTGAAATTACTATCCTACACCCATCTAAGAAGCCCTTTTCAATGCTCGAGGGCAAATGTATAGAAACCTAAATACATACTGATCATATGCATCTTTGGCAGTTTTGACTTTTACTATGGTCCCAAGATTTTGCTTATAAACTTCATACAAATAATCCCTTATTTGTCCAAACTAAGCCTTGTAATCACTAGTTAAAGCCCCTGTGCTAACCCTAGTACACATAGACAAGGTAGCCTTATAAATAAGGTCTTTCTCAATAAGGTCTTTGAACTCCCTTGACCTTAAACCAAGTCGCAACCTAAATGTCTCAGTGTAGTACTCAAGTAACAACTGGTTGACATATACATACTCCCTTGCTCAAAGGAAAAGGGAATACAATTGCGAGGATTCTCCATTTTGGTTAGTTGAAATGATAACTCACTCTTGCATTTTGATGCCCACATACTCTACTTATATCCTTGACCCAAGCAATGACATTGAAATCTAACTGTACCACTTTTTGTAATCGTCAAATCATATTCCTTGAATATCTTATAGTTGTCAAAAGTCTGCCTCAACTGTTTCTTATCCTTGAACTTTATGCCACATATAAATCAGATTTGTCAAGACATGACCCAAGGTATCAAGGGAACTTCTCTCTCTTTTTCCTCTTTCCCTTTTTATCACCATCTTGAGCATCCTCCTTAGTACCATCACTTGGGCCATCAACATTATTAGAATCTTGATAATGTCCATCACCTCCATCAACATCTAATTTAGGCTCATATTCAGCATTTACATCATCCTCCCCACTCTCATGTCCTACATTACCTCTCACATTCTCTACCTCAGCAGCAACTACCTCTTTGGTTGTCTTTTTCTTTTCTTTTTTTTTCCCTCCCTAACATCTATGAATTCAGGGTCATCATTATTAGAATTGAACCACCCATCACTATTATATTTATCACCACATTCTGACACATCTGGAAAATATGGCTTCTCATCCAACACTCCCTTGCCCTTGTCAATTTCATCATCATTATGGTTAATATAAATAGAGATAGAACCACTCTTTAAATACAATTTAATCAACTCCCTAACCTCCTTATCACTTTGAATAGGAACTAGACTATCCCAAAAAAGACATTAGACCAACCAAAATATATTTCTTTTATCCTTACTTCAGAATAGCCTAAGTTCACCACTATTTCCTTAATTTCATCTACACTCATATAATCAGAGTCCATATACACATTAGATACTTCTGACTCAGTATATAATAGGTGGGGCACTCTCTCAAATGATCCCCCATGAAAAGTAGAAAGACAAGCACTTGTAAGGTTTGACATTCTGCATATATATTTTCAAAATTAAAGAAATTAATCATTTTATGTGTAATTTCACCAAAACAATGCACAAGGGTTTAAAGCATCACAAACTCCACCTTTACCACTATCAAACACCACATTCAGAGTATAATTTCGTAAAATTTTAATACAATACACAAATTCCAATGAGTTAATCAACACAAACCCCATGCATTCAAATTTCACGGGCTATTTTTTAAAAAAACTTAAAAGTACACAATGCTTACCTGATGATGAAGTTTATCAATAGCACTAATTCGTCCTCTTAATCTTCGGATGCAACTGAACACTTTCTTTACTTCAGATTGATGCATCTTTGCTTTTGTGGATTTCTAGGGTTTTTTTGAAAGGGCAAGAGTTCGAAGGGATGGTGAAGAAGAGCGTCTGAGAACCATGGCAAACGGTGGGGATTTAGGAGTAATTAAGATTTTTCAAATATTTTCTGCTTATTTTTCAAGCCCCACAAACATAAACTTTTCACTTCACAGGCAAAACACTCTCTTACCTACTACAACTGGTCAAAGTGGCAAAATTGACTCTAATAATAGAGTTAGGTGATATGGTTAGACACAAAGTTAACTCGATGGCAGTTTTGACCAAATTAAAAGGTTTGATGGTAGTTTTGGCTAACCATTCTCTAACCCAAGAAAAACAATAAAAGCAACTAAACATGATTAAATAAACTAATTACTTAATAGTCCTAATCTAAACATAATTAATTTAACTAGACTAAAATAAAATAAAATCAACTCAAGTATATGCATATACAAACACAAGAATATCTTCTACAACAAAGTACTAAAAATTATCTAGTCGGTGCTAATGGTACTGCTGCTCGGTTTATGGTGCTCTTCCTCGTTAACGGTGAGCCATGGCAAAGAAAGTCGAAGCTCCAACCGAGGTAAACTCCCTGCAATCGATTGCTATAAATCAAATTTCGGTCTCTCCAAATACTCCATCTAGTCGTACAAGATCGACACCTTGTAATAAAATCCGGTTAGCCGTCGCACCCGAGGATGCTGCTTTCTCAAACGATCCAAGGATTCGGCTCCAGTCCATGGCCGTGTTTGGCAAACAGCTGTTAGCTGTTCGTATTAGCTGTTAGCTGTTAGCCGTTTGAGTTAGCTGTTTGTATTAACTGTTTGAATTAGCTGTTTTTGACAAAGTTGTGTGACAAAAAGCTAATTCTTTAAAAAACTCATGGAATTAGCTTTTTCAAATTAGCTTTTTGGACTTAAAAAGCTCTTCTAAAAAGCTCTTTCATCAAACACCCAGATTATACCATTCCTATAGTTAATTGGAGCATTAGATGTGGCTAAGTAAGGGTACGCTAAAATCACAGGGATGTGGGACTTAGCATTAGACACCCTCTTAGTATTGAGTGCTATAAAGTCAACAGGGAAGATAAATTCCCCCACCTTAATATGCATGTCCTCCATAAGACCCGTGGGAAGTATATTAGACCTGTCAGCTAACTGGATGACAATCTTGGTAAGGTCTCAAATCAATTTATCCAAGTCTCTCACACACAGTGAATGAAAGCTCAAACTAGCTCCCAAATCCAGTAAAATTATATGAATGGTCTAGTCAGCTATCACTATAGAAATGGTGGGGCAACCTCGATTCTTGTATTTAACAGAAATCTAATTAGAGATGATGGAGCTAACATTAGAGGCTAAGAAAGCTCTTGGGCATACTAGTTGTCCTTTTAGTAGTGCAAACTCTTTTAGAAACCTAGCATACAGGGACATCTGTAGGTACGCTAATCTTAACTTGCGAGAAGGTCTCCTTGATCTTGTCAATATGGGGGCTAGTTCTTCCTCCCTTTCAGCCTGTTGGGGAAGGGAACTATGGATTTCTAAACCTACAGAGGTGGAGTGAAAATCGTCTTAGGAGGAGGTGTACTCAATGTATTAGTAGGTTCATCCTCTTTAGACTCTCTAGAATTATCATTAGTAGTAGAAGGAATAGTAAAAGATAAGGATGGGGATAATTTAGATGTTTCATTTGAGTTACAACCCACATGATTGTCAACTTCTGATCCTGATGTTAAAGTTATTATAGCATTAACCTTTCTCAAGTTATTAGGAACTGAGCGAAAGGAGGTCTTACCCTTAGGTTGGGTCTCAGGTTGGCTAGGAAAGGTGTCTTTCTCCCTATTCGCTATAGCAAACTGGGAAAACCACTCTGTCTTTGCTCTCAACATCCTTTCATTATTCTTCCTTATCATTATTTTCTTGTCACTTTTAATTCTTCTTTTATATTTATTAAGTTCACTATAACTAGAAGGAGGCTAAGACTGTGTAATAGGTGCAATATGAGGAGGAGGCACTGGCTACCTGCGTACATTAAGAATACCCTGGTAGCCTGGCCTCAGTATTGTTTGGAAGGAGTTTCCCATAAACCCTCTATAATAGTTAAGCACTACCACATTAGGTCCACTATCTCATGAAAAATTAGCATGATTACACCACCCTGGATATATAGGGGTATAAAGGTTATTCTTTGGTGTTTTGTAGGCCATGTTCACATGTTCTTGACCCAAGGCCAATTGGTGGGCAAAGTAGGGGCACATGCTCAAAGTAAGATCCAATGCATGGCCTTCAGAGCCACCTCTGGAGTTTAGGAAGTTTGGGATTGTTGTAGAACCAACCCCTTCATCATGTTTTTGAGGTAATGAGTCAAGACTGAAATGACTTAAGTTAGATACAGCATGCATACCACCCCTGACCCCATTATACCTAGATTTCAAGCTATCATCCCTAATGGCTCTCCATTGCATGGTTTTCTTAGCTAGATCCTCTAGGAATTCCAAGCATCATTAGGGCTTTTGGAGAGAAATCCCCTTAAAACATTGACTCCACCATTGTCTTATTCTATTGGTCAAGATCTTCATAAATGATTTGATATAAACAAGCTTGTCCAAACCATGGTGAGAACATTAGGATAAGAGGTTCTTCAACCTATTAAGAGACTTCCAGATTGACTCCCAATTAGCTTGCATGAATTGATTAATTTCATTCCTCAGCTTAATAGTTTTACTATTAGGGAAGTACTTTTGCAGAAAGACTTCCACAAACCCATCCTAGTTGGTAATGGAATTTACTGGTAGACTATACATCCAGTTTTTAGCATCATCTTTTAGAGCAAAGGGGAATCACACAGTATCGATAGCCACATTAAGGTAGCACATCATGGAATAAACGTCTTTGAACTCTCGTAGAAATAGGTAAGCATCCCCTACACCTGTGAACATAGTAAGCATACGGGTATATGGGGGCTTGAGTTTGAGAGTAACTTTTCTGGGGTTGGTATATTAAAACATGATGGTTTAGTAGCCCTAGGTGGATAAAACATGTCGTTCAGCATCCTTGGTCAAGGCTGCGCTTCACCCATCGTTTTCTCCACAGATTTGAGTTCTAATTCACTACTATTATCTGGGTTGGTCTCCAATCTATTCAAACACTTGGTTCAGGATCCCTAACCTAACCAGTCATGCAACCAAAGCCCCTTTTGTTTTTATATGTTTAAATTTTTTGACTTTTTTTAAAGAAAAGCAATAAAGATTGATTTTTTAGAGGGATGGATGAACTAAATTAAACTACTGAACTAAAATAATTACTAAATTGAACAAAAAGAACTAAACTAAAACCCTCAAAGAAAATAAAGCTAGTAATTAAAACAACTAACAAAAACTAAATTCCTATTACTACTATTCAAAGCAATAAATCAACTAAACTAGTAAATCAATTTCAAAACCATCCCCAGTAACAACCTCAAAAACTTGTTGTATCTCAAGAACTATAAAAATAAGCTGCAAGCGTACAGCCATAGTTTTAGCACTATAGGAGTCGTCCACTAATTAGGTTGAATTTAATTACTAGTATTAAACCACTAAACTAATCTAAAGATAATCTAACTAAAATTAATTTCATATAATAGCAGGCAACCTAGCAAAGAATCTAACCTAAATCATAAAGTTGAATTAAAAACTTTAAGAGAGAAAAAAGTAACCACCTTGGCTACTAGAATTAGTAGATGTAGAAAATCTGAACCTTGAATGAGAGACCATCTCAAGACTCAATGTCTACCATCAATAAGAAAGTGTAACAAAAGTTGAGACTTTGAATGAGAGAATTTTTGGAAAGATTAAAATTGAAACTAATAACATGAATTAAAATCTAGAATAGAAAACTTGAATTGAAAATAGAACTAGAAAAATTGAAATCTGAGAAACTAAGTTCAACTTGAAAGAATTTCTGAAATCACAATGATCTCTCAAACTCTAAAACTAATGCTAATAAGAGAGATAGAGAGAATTTGATGATTTATAAGCACCTTCAAAGACCGCTGTTTATACTAGTGCCAACTCTGCTAAACTTTCCTAGTTATACTAGATTTCCTAATGCTAAAGGAGCAAAGCCACTTTCCTAATTACAATAATTCCTTAAGCCACCATCTATTTTCCACATTTTACTCAAATTGTGCCAAATTCTAAATAAATCCGCCGCTTAGTTGGCTCCTTGAAAACTTCCTAATTTTGCTCCCTTGCCTAATTTTTTGCACATCCAATCACGGCTTTCCCATTCATAGGTATATGTGTATATGCTAGCAATTCATGCCAAGCTGGACAAAAATAATTTTCCTATTGATTTAAGTATGTGACCCATTTAATAACATCAAATACAGAGAGAAACGTGGGCTTCTGGGAAATATTGAATAGGATTAGTCGGCTTCTGCTTTTGCTAAGCTCCTTTTGTAGCACATGAAAGAGCACTTCATCTATCTATTGGGATGGCCCGCTAGGAACAATCACCTGAGTTGACATTGACCTGGTGCCAAGGCGCACATGTTGGACTGCTGACCGAGAAAACACAACAAACCCATGCACATGTAACCATCTACATAGAACGGACTTGACATCTTGGGCTAGGCATGGAGTGTCAACTTGGGCCACTTTTTATTGATGTATTTCTCTTTATTGTACTCTTTTACGCCCATTATTTCTTTAAATCTTTATTTCCTACAAAAATCACAAAACCAAATAAAACTTAAAACATAAACTCAATTACCAGTAAAAACTAAGTAATTAGGAGTAAGTAATAGGACAATGGATGAGTCTATTTGTTGGGGATAATATCTTCGTAAGATATCTAGTAAGGCTTAACACTTTATTGAGGATTTAGGTAATAAGACATATGAGTGGGAGATAATAAAGGAAGCTTGTAGTATTACATCTAAGATTTTTATGGATGATGAGGTAAGCTACCCAAGGACTTTTGGGCTTTTGAGGATACTACGTTTCATTATGAGCATCAACTAGATGCTTCTGTTTTTCAACTACCTAAACCTTATGATTACATTTCTCCCTCTTGTTTATATGATTTTTGCTTGGATTATGGTGTTAGTTCATACTCTCGCCCCCTTAATCAAATATTTTTTGAGTGTGTTAGTGATCCTTCCTTGCATCCCCTAATGATAAACCCTTACCTTTAGACTAGGGATGCTATTAGGGGCAAAATGGTTCCTGATAATGCACCTTTTCTTTTAGCCCCTTTGAGAAAGAATGATGAGAGTGAGAAACTAGTTGTTAAGGGTAGTTATGATCTTAAGCATGATATAATTGTGTTTTCTAAGGATATTTTTGTTTAGGAGGAGCATTCACTTGAGGAGACTCCTCTAGAGGAGCATTGTGATGAGGGGCCTGTTGAGGTCATGCCTTGTGATTTGGAACTCATTGATATGATCTTTATGAAATGTCTTCCGAAGTCCATTCCTACTTCTATTGTCTTGCCCTCTTCACCATTGTCTTACTGTTCCATGAATCCCTCAATGTCCACCACCCTGACTCTGAGACTTACATGAAGTATGCCCCAAATTTAGACCAGACTCATGTGGTTGATTTGACTATAGGACTTGAAGGCTGGGTAGAGGATTTAGGATTCATGCCTGATTTGTGCATTCATGCTTCTTGTAAAACTTCTAGTCCTAATTATCCTCTATAATTAGTGATGTTGGGCATTTGTGTAACTCTTATGATTGGGCCCAAAGATGTGATAAACTTAAGAGAGCACTTACTTCTATTTCGGTAATGTTTCTTCTTTGTAACATCCTTCTTGTTACTAACTATTTTTATTTTTGTGAGGATTGCTCCCATTCATTTGATAATTTATTACGAGCTTTAGTACGGATTGATACAAGTGATAACTTGATGATTTAATAGAGTGGTGGTTGATGCTCCATAGACCTCCTTGATACTGTCTGAGTAAGGTATTATTTTGGGTACACTTAGTATCCAACCTAGTATAATCTTTCCACTCCTTCCATACCCTCCATTTTCTTTTCTTTATTTCTTTTTATACATATTTGTCAATATTGGGGATTGTGATTATGTGAGAAATCGATTTCAAGGTGAAATTTGGGATTTCTTGCGCCAAGTTAGCTATGATCACCTTTGTTTGTTTTGTATATTTTGTTTTATGCGTGGTTATGGGTGATTCGTTTTGTTTGTGAATCATTGTTAATGTCTTTGGTTTTGTGTTTTGTTTGGTTGTGTCATGAGTATGCATATACTTGTTGATTTGAGTTGGTTTTATGGTTGGATTGCTTACGCGATTGCTTTTGGTAGCTTATTGATAGGGTCGCAAGTGCGCGGTGGCATCATAATAAATCAAGGCCATCTTTTGCAATTGATTATTTTAAAATCGACAATAAGAAGTATCACAACCCTCTTAATTTATTTAGGTTCATTAGGCATGTGATTATCATATTTGTGGTTTCTTAATTGGTGTGACTTTGTTGAGACTCCACACAATTAAGTCAGATTCTAAGGTTCTAATATTGAAATTTATCTTTCAATTCTTCATCCAATAACCAATACATGCGAGAAAGGAATCAAATTTCTGACTAAGATAATAAATATCTAAGATTCAATAAAACAATCAGACAATTCCAAAATACTCAAAGAGATGAACAACAAATTGAAAAATTAACTGTTATTTGCATAAATCCAAAATCAAAACAACAAAATCATAATCAAAATTATAAAACATAAATCTAAAATGAGAAAAGAAAAGAGAAGAGAAGAGAAAAGAAATGCTCAGCCCAGATTGCCCTTGAACCGTCGTTGTGAACCCGAGATGAAATCTTTGCAAATCTTTACTTCAATTCCCTCTCCCTTCCTTTAATCTAATCTAAGTCCTAATCTAGATAGTGGATTATGTAGAATGGAATGGGATAGGGATGCCAAGGAAGCATTAAAAACAAGGCTTTTATCACTAGAATTAAGGCTGCTAACCATCCAAAAGTTTGGAAATCGAAAAGTCGCAAAGAAAACTAGTGAAGTCGGGTGACCAGGGGCCACCATGGTCTGATCGTGGGTCCCACCACGAACCATGGCCCCCACCACGGACAGGCTGTGGTGCCCTCTGTCAGGTTTGTTCTCACTTGATTCATCTCTTGCTTCTTCAAACCTTCTGAACCATGGTACTAGCCACGATTTGTCTGTGTCGGGTGTCTTTGAGCCACTTTTGCTATCTTCTTTGATCCACAAGGCCTCAAAAATCTTTGTTCTACTCATATAATTTGGCTCACAAAGTCAAAATCCGCAAAACCGCTCAACATAAGCGAAACCAAGCATAATGGTAAAAATTAGGACATAAATCATACAATTAAGCACATAACGCCCTAAAATGACTCCCAAACACTTATAAAAACCTATGCAAATATGACGTTCATCACTTAGTTCCCATAATAAGGATATTATGGAGTCCAGATGTGGGGGTAAGATGCCCACTTGTATATATATTTTTGAAAACTTTTCAATTTTTGTATGGTTTTTGCTTTTTTTTTGGGGACTTTTGTGCTTTCTTAACTAGTTTTGGATCTTTAGTGGTGTAATGCCGCACTCGAAAGGGGGCAGGCATGTCACCACCATGGATGTTCCACTAAGAATACCCACAAGGCTCTCTAAACTTCTTAACCTTAATTAGCCTGTTAATAGGCGAGCGCAGCTGGAGCTCGTAATGAAATCAAACTAAAGTTTGGGCAGGGTGATTCTAAGACATGCATTGCTTACATACTTAAATCATATTCTTAGTCTTATACATATGCAAACCAAAATAATACATCCATACTTATATTTACTAAACATAACTCATAACATAAACACACAACAGGTTCTACATTTTAAACTAGGTTCTTCAAGAGTGTTTCACAGCTGGCTAGCTTTCTTAATGCTCTTATGATCTCTTTTTGTTTCCAAAACCTGAAAAATGGTGAGGTTATGAGCTTCTTGAGGCTAGTGAATAACTCTTACCTTTCCTATTGTTACACTGTGCACATTAACCGGTTAACGCAACACATAATCACACAATATACATATCTTATGACATATAAGGCCCTGTTCTTTTCAGTGGGAAATAATGGGTGTGAGATGGGTAAGTGTGGGAAAAGGGGAGAAGGAGTGGGTGAGTGTGGTATTTTTTTTAAGTGTGGGAAGGAGTGGGTGAGTGTGGATGAAAGTTGAATGTAGTTGAATGAAGCTGAACTATTGGTTATTAATATTTTTTTGTTTTATAATATAATAATGTTGTTGCTATAGTAATTAATGATGATGAAATTTTTTTATTTTTGTTTATTCTTTTTTGTTCTTTTTTATTTTGTTTATTTTGTTTATTATGTTTATTTTTTACTTTTGTATTTTTGTATTTTTTATTTTTATTATTTTTGGATTTTTTAATTTTTAATTTTCAATTTTTAATTTTTAATTTTTAATTTTATTTTTCTTAAATTTCTTAAATTTTTTATTTTTTATATTTATTTTTATTTTTCTTAAATTTTAAAAAATTTTTTAGTTTTAATATTTTTGTATTTACTTTTTATTTTCTTATTTTTATTTTTTTGTATTTATTTTTGTATTTTTAATTTTTTGGAATTTTTCATATGTTGTTTTTCTGGAATAAAAAATAAAAAATAAAAAATAAATACAAAAAAATGAAAAATAAAAAATAAATATAAATATAAAAAATTAAAAAATTGAAAATAAAAAATAAAAAATAAAAAGAAATACAAAAAATGAAAGAATTTAAAATTTAAAATTTAAAGAAATACAAAAAAATAAAAAAAATTAGGAAATAAAAAATAAAAAATAAAAAATAAAAACAAAAAAATTAAAAATTAAAAAATAAAATAAAAAATAAAAATAAAAAATGCAAAAATAAAAAATACAAAAATACAAAAATAAAAACAAAAAATACAAAAATACTAAAATAAAAAAAAAAATAAAAAAATTTCAAGTAACATGAAATTTCTAAAAATAATATCAACTACAATACATCTGCACTTTCTGTCACGAATTAAGAACAATGTCAAAAAATTATACGTTGGAAAAAAAATTTGCAACTTCTGTCATGGATTACGATGTATAGAAAATTATTCTGTCACATACACAGCAATAACCATGTACGCTTTCTAACTTACAACAAATATCTCGTAACCAACAACAACAAAAAAAATAAAACTGTTCCATAACATCCGAAAAATTAAAACTGCTCATGATTGCTATCAGTTTATTCGTATACACAATTACGTAAATTATAAAAATTTTCAGAATATGAGAAATGGTTGTTTTATGTAGGTGTGGGAAGGAGTTGGTGAATATGGGAATGAGTGGTATTTTTTTTTTTTAGTGTGGGAAGAGGGGGGAAGGAGTGGATGAGTGTGGGCTGGGTTAATTAAACTACGAAAAGAATAGGCCTAAATATAACATGTCATATGCCATATAGAGGGCGATAAGAGAACATGCTTATGCTTTAGAAATCGAAACAAACTCATATCTTTCGTATCTAACATGCTCCCGAACTTCACAAAACACACACATGCATATATGTCATGGGGTGGACAATTAGAGTAACATTGTCGTACTTGTCCTATATCAGGTACGATTCAAGAACCTTCATTTTCATTTAAATCCCTAAACAAACTCTGCTGTTAGTCTATTCACTAAACTAATCATGGTTGTCCCACACCAACCATGTCCTTTGGGCTCCTAATCTTCATTAAAGTCTAAAGGAAAGCAAAGCCTGCTAACTCAAGCTAATGGCCCGCCCATTGCCGTACTTGATGCATACATAAAGCATATCTCTTTTATAAACCCACATACCTACTATCTACAAATAATATATTTCTTTAAACGTATTTATTAATCACCCATATGCTTCAAAATCAATCACAATTTCATAAATGGCCTGAATGATCCTTCAAATCCAAAATCCAAATACAGGCCAAAACTTGTTTCATAACAGATCCAAACTCCAAATCCAAGCAAAAACCAATTTCGTAACATATCACATATTCTTAACTAAATTCAAGCCTTTTTAATTTAGGGGAAATCAACTCATGACTCTAACAGAGAACCAGCACAACATAAGGGTGACAAATACATCCTCGCGGCTCAGCTACAACTCATTCATATGGTTCCAAACGATGGTGGGCCAGGTGCAACTCATTCATATGGTACCAACCAAGCACCCAACGCTCTAAAATATGTAGATGTCCTCAAAATCACAAACTGTTGAGTCACATTTACATTCTGGAGTACTAGGGACCCCTACAGCTACCAAATAACACAAACTGAAGAGTCAATTGACAGACCGGATAGTGCCCACTCAAGGTACCAACCAACGACTCGCACAACTCCAAACACAAATACAACTACTTCTATGACCATAGCTCTAGAACGTCATATAATAGCCTTAGTCAAGACATGAACCTTTTTTCCTAAAAATATTACTTAATGAAATCGTATAATCCATATGATCACATTTTTATTCATCATAGAAGCTCGATTTCACAATTTTTTGAGAAAACATGGTAAAAGAAAGATATAGTTCCATTCAAAATAATTTTCACAAGTTTCCAATCAATCACAACAAACACCTTACTGTTTTAATCCATAAAATTTTCACAAACATGATAAAGATTTAATTTATCCTCATGAATAACCATAACTAGATCAAACATGGCATTCCACTTAAAACTTTGTAACTCAAAGAATACCCATCCAACATGCACGAAAATTTGCACGAAAATTTGTGGACAAATACAACATAGTATGCGCAATTAATCATAATATTTTTAAAATGTTTACTGAAGCCAATCCTCCATAAAAAATTGAAACAGTACCTGAAGATATACACTAAATAGGAAAGTCTCAATCAAAAAACCATAAATCATAAAGTACGCATCCAAAATTAATAAAAATTCATAGAAAATAGCCAAGTATCATAGATCACACACTGAAATTTTTATAATTTTTCACCAAGTAAATAACCCCTAAAAATTAACACAATAACTGAAATCATGCACTACAACAGGGCAATTGCAATTAAAAATTCATAACTCCTAAAACACATATCAAAAATTCACAACAATTTACAAGAAATTGCCCAATATCATAGGTCACTTACAGTAACAATGTTAGGAATTTTCGCCAATCCTATAATTCACAAAAATTGAAATAGTAGCAGGCTATGTGTAGAATCCAAAAATTCAACATCTATTTTTCTTCCATCTTGTCCTTCCAACACTAAAAATCAATCCAAATCGATAGTTTAGGATACACAATCACAACATAAATATCAACCCACATTATTCACATAATCCTAAAATCACAAACAAACACAAAAATGTTTAGGGTAGGTTTCTAAGTAGTGAAATTAGTTCCAATCTACTAAATTCTAAAACATAAAATCAAAGGCTTTAATTCTCAGTGATCGATCAAACTCAAGTATAAACTTTCAAATTCATATTCCCCTAATCAATTTTAGATTGAAGGACAAGCAAAGATTACTCACCTTAACTTGAAATCAAAATCAAAACCAAATTTTTTCTCTTCTTCTTTTTCTTCTTCTTCTTCTTCTTCTTCTTCTTCTTCTTCCTTCTCTCCTCTCTCTATGCGTGGGGTTGGGGTTGGGGTTTGGGAAGAAAGTAGAGAAACGCCCTCCCCTCATACTTATCACGTAAAAAAAAAAAAAAAGAACCCCCCTTTTTGTTTTATTTCCTTTTTTGGGCCAGGCCCTTTTTTCTGATAATTCTTTCCATTTTTTCCTTTCTTTTTGTCAATCTAATCAGTCTTCAAATATAATAATGATAAATTAAAAGAAACATATATGCATCTAAACTAAAATGCACAATATTTACGCATAAATCATACATCCACAACATCATATAGGTCAAGGTTAATAGCCAAAAATCTAGAGCATTACAAATGGTTTGGTTCCTAACTTGTATATAGCTAGAATATGCATGATAGAATAATTATTGATGGTTTAATGTTCGGTTTTACATAATAACTCTATCTCACATGTCCAACATTATGCCTACCTTATATACTTAAACATTAACTTTTGGTGTTACTTTGTTAAAACATTGGTTAAGGACATTCTACTTGATTAGTTGACTTTCGACTTTTCCTTTGAAAAAGATAAAAAAGAGGAAAACCAAGAGTGAGAGAGAGCTTGACTCTGGTACCTCTGGTTAGACTGGAATAAGTGCTTTGGACATCCAAATAAGACCTCTAAGTAAGGAAGAAGTTCAAATATGTGCTAAGCTACTCCTCCGAGAGTTCAAGGCCTAATAAGTTGAGAATTACCCACCCAAGCGAAGGAGGATCAGGAGACAAGTTGAAAAAAACAGAGAGGAAAAAAAAATGAGAGGAAACAAAAAGAGAGGAAAGAAAAAAAAGGGGAGGTTGGTCACCCAATAAAACAAAGTGTATTAGCCAAGTAAACATGAGCTTTTGGGCCAACCTTAGCCTAAAATTAAGGGTATGTTTGGAAGGGGAGAAAACCATTTTTCCGAAATATCATTTTCCATGGAAACTATTTTGCTAAGAAAAATGATTTTTCACTTGCATTTTCTGCTGTTTGGTGGTAGGGGTGAAAATCATTTCCTTGCACTTCATTTTCTGCCCATTGGTAGAATGAAAAACCATTTCCAAGATAATCATTTCCAACTATTTACTGCTAATAGGATAAGCTAATAGATAACCAGTTAGCTTAGTCATGAAATAGGTCTCACAAAGTCATAATAATTTTTTTGTTTTCAGCCAAAGAAGGGGAGGAAAAAACACACAAGGGGGTTCATAGAGTGAGGTGGATGAGAAATATCACTTCAGTGAATTGTTCTTCTTGAATTTTTCAAGACAAATCCTTCTCAGTTTGTCGCTCTTCGCTAGAAAGCCCTTTGCAAGGTTTTTACGCTCTCCTAGGCGATCAAAAGTGCTACCCAAAAAGTCATCTTCAAACCCTTCAGTTTTCATCACTTCTTGATACAGAAAGTCGACATCGAGCTTGGATTTAGATATCTTTTATAGAGCCATAGTGACTTCTGCCATTTGCATGGAGATATTTAAAGTTCCAAATCTTCATCACGGGTTCTCTTTTGAGTTTTTCTTGATTCCAATGGCGCACTTGAAGTCGATTGTTTATCATTTTCTTTCACAAACTCATCGTCACCTTCACCTTTTTCTTCTAGATTTGTAGTTCTATGTGACCATATCTTAACATCATCAAATGACTTGGCACCACTTCCTCGTCGACATCCTTTCCAACCACAATAGCTATTTCATCATACATATAAATTTTCTTCTTAAGGTACTTCTCATGAGTTGGATTTGCTTGTTAAAAGAAACAACAACTAATTAAGCCATATCGTAACCAGTTGAACAAAGGAGTATTTAGTTGCCCACCTGCATTCATAGTTATTGACTGATAGCCCAGGGAGTGGTGGAAAAAAAAAATAAAGACAGTAGAACAAGAACAAAAAACATGGATATCCCTCTTTTTTATAGTGTTAACCACAGCTGATGGCACAGGGAGCATATGATGTGTGCGCATAGACTGAAAATGCAGAATTGTATGCATCATAACCATTAAGCACAAAGGCTCAGCCCTCAAACAGGCTATACCTATCTGTAGCTTAAGAGTTGGGGTGCAGTGTCTGCTGAGGGTAAAGAATGGGGGGGTTGATAGGTATAGCCCACAAGCAGGCTATACCTATAAGCCATCAAACAGGCTATACCTATCTTCAGCCCTCAAAAAAGCTCATTAGTTACTTAAGTTTTTAACATATAAGTTAATCCCAGGATGAGGGTTCTTTTTCATTTTCTTTTTGGGGGGTGGGGTTACTAGCCAAGATCCAAGAGAGACAGCAGAATGAAGTTGTCCTCCCAGAGCTCTTGCTCTTGCTAAGGCCTCTTCCCTTCATACCCATGTAAAAATCATTTTGCATAGAAAGGCCTGAATATAATGGGAGTGCACAAAACAATCACAGCTCTTGACTCATATGTCAAAACCACTTGTCATATATGGGAACAATTTTCACACACACACACACACACACACACACACACACACACACACACACAAAACCTATGCCATTCTAATAATCTTTATCATAAAGAGTTTGATAGGTCAGAAAATGTCTTAAAAGCGAAATCACCACAGCTCAGTCAATGGAAAAAATTGAATATTTTAGACAGGATGGGGAAAGGGAACCTCACATATATTTTATCACCATAGATAATTGGGAAACATGAACATTTATCTAATGTAGACAACAGAATGACTCAGACAATAAAAATATGAACATTTATCTAATGTAGACAACTCAATTGAGCTTATCTGATGCAGATTGTTCTAAATCATCTGATATAGGTGAATGAGCTTATGATGAATTATGCAATCCAATCAAAATAGCAAGTATTTCTAAACTCCAAAGACCCATTAAAACAACATTTATGTCAACTTGATGCCAATGACTTGAAAAACTGATGCTTAGCTAATACAACTCTCCCAAAATCCAACGTTTATGTCAAGCTAAACAGCTTATGCAACCCATTAAAATATTGAACTTTAAAACATGAACATTAATATATACAAACATACCCCAACATAGGTGTTGTACACATCAGGAGATGTGCGAATCATCCTCATATTTTCATCCCACCCACAGCCGAATTGGTTTTAAAGTTTGGCTATGATGCCCCAAGCAATTTTGATAGTTTTTAGATGATTGTCAATGGGATCCTATAGATATTTGACATTGAACTTCTTTGATATCATATCCGCGGCTACAACAAAGGAACTAGACTTGACAATGTTGTTCGGTCGATTCCTCTTTTTAACCTCATTGGCCAAAAATCTGAGTAGTTCGTTTGATATTGGCTTGGACCAATGAAATTAAGTTTTCTTGTCCTCACTAACCTATTTCATTTCCCCTTTTTCCATCTTATAATAAGCAAACTGAGTAGAATACAAGCAATAAAACAGAAAGAACATAGATTAATTAAGCAAAAAACATAACACCACAAATAAACATAACATCAACTATTCCTTCGACATTGGCTTGAATAGAATAGTGAATAGAACACATATTAATTAAGAAAGAATGGCCACTTTACAACCAAATTCCACCACTTTATAACCTAAGTAACGCCTCTTAGATAGCCTAAGTTTATGCTGTAACAAACGAAGAGAACACTAGACAGCCCTACGAGCTTGATAATCTTCCCACATTGCATTTGTTATCACATCTCTCTTTGTTTTCCATGCTTGATTTTCTTCTTACTCCTCTCCTCGTGAAAGTATTGGCCTTTAACTATCTTGTGAGAACTCTCGATCCACCTCTCTATGTTCTTTCTGTTTTATTGCTTGTATCTCGATCCACCTCTCGATCCACCATACAAGAACAACCTTCACTTGAATCTCGAATTCCCAAAATGGCTTTTTAAGCACCCCAAATGCGCTTTGTACGCTAATTCTTAAGGAAGAATGTCGTAGATTGAATAATTCCTAAGCGTTCATGGGAGGGGATGCCTCATCGAATTCTTTGACATAATAACAGACTTTCTTACATAGGGAGAGAAAGCCTTTTCGAAAAGTATAACCGGAATCAAGCAAAAAGTACTTTCCTGCAAAGTTCAAAAGTTTCATTAAATCCTATGTACTACATTCAAATAAGGGAAAATTCTATGGAAAAAAAAAGAACTTCTAAGTCATACCTTTTGGAGCACGAAATCCTCTTGATAGTGCATCATTTAACACTCTAGAATCATGTGTTGATCCTTCCTAACCGGCTAGCACATACGCAAATTTGAGATCGTCTAAGGGGATGGCGGCCAATGCATTTTGGGATAAAGTACCTTTTCTATTCCTGTACCTATCTTGATCTTCAATTGCAACAGATGCCCTTACATGAGTTCCATCCAAAGCTCCAATGCATTCCTCAAACCATGGATAAAATCTAGAGCTGTTCAAGATTTTGGAAGGGGTTAAAGTGCTAGGTGGGTGTACAAAATCAGGATATAATTTTAAAATGGCTCCTAAAACTATGTGAAAATAAATATGAACAGTCCAAGTAGAACAAAAAGTCTTCCTCCAATTGCCCTAAACGTCATATTGTGACCTACAAAGTGACGAAACATTAGAACTTGCTCTCTCACACTGATATGCAGTGTTTACAAGAAGTGCCCTCCTTTCAAACATTTCACACAATTTTAAAAAAGGACCAGGTCTCATTGGAATTTAATTAAGGCAACGAGTATCCCCACAATATAAAACACTATTGTTAGAATATATAAAGTTTTGATGATAACAAATCCAAGTGTTGTTGTTGTTGCTCCAAACATGCTTTCCAAACAGGACCTTACTGCTATTCTCAATGTATTAAAACTGCTTGACTAATGGTTTATCAAGAACAGGCACTCAAGTCAGCAATGTAAGAACACCTGCGAGGAACAGGTTCTGTGAGGTGTTTTGAAGCATATCCTGAAAAGTGTTTGAAACATAAGATATGTGCAGCTGTGACAAACAGGTTCCGTGCGGTGTTTGAAGCATATTCTGTGAAGTGTTTGCAGCAAAGTCGTTCTACAAGATGACTAGTGGTTACAACAAGATGTCTTGATTTGATTTGGTTTTATATTTTTAGACTCTTGTTAATATGCCAATTAGAAAGTTTTAATTTACCACTCACTGGAAACGGTTTTACTTTTCAGAAAATATTTCGGATCACTCTTCAGAACAACCCTGGAAACAGGGCGATCAGGGTGTTTCCAGAATAAGCTGCGAAAAACTGCTTTGCACGATTTTTATCTTTTGGATTTTGAGCAGCTTCTTCAAAGATTTGCAAGAAAGATTTTTCTATGGAGTATCTTATTCTTTACCCTAAAAAACGGTTGTCAAAAATCTTAAGGGATTTGCAAAATCTTTTTGAATAAAAAGAATATCCAATTTTTGGCAAGTGGATAAGGTAGTTGAGAAAAACATGAGCTAGCTGCTAAAGAACACCGCCTTATGCACGCAGTTCAGGAAGTGTTTTCAGCTCATGTCACCTTACCCCTTATAGCTAAAGGATTCTATTTTCTCTAGGATTTTAGTTTCCAAAAATTTCATAAATAGTTTTTCCATCCCTTGTGGGTAAAGGATTCTATATTCTTCAGATTTTTTAGTTTCCAAAAATTTGATGAATTGTGTTCCAAGCACTATAAAAGGCGGCTTCTTACAATCTTGGAAACATCGGTTTTCAAAGAGAAAAAATCTGAGTTCATGAGCTAAAACGTTTGAAAAGAAAACCGAGCCTTGTGAGTGAATTAATTGAGCTTTCAAAGTTGGCATACTAGGACTTCATTGTACCCTACATTAGCTTAGTTGAGAAGCATTGTAATAGGGTTTTTTTTTTTCCTTTACATTCTTCTTTCACAAGAGTGAGTAGAGTGTGTGTCCAAATCAAGGGGATTTTGGACGTGGGGTAACTTGTCTTAGGGAAGACAGGTTACGTGTGTTACAAGTTGTAACAAGGTGTGTTACTATTGTAACGTGATTAGCCCGTTTAGTGAAGTGTTTAAATCCTACACGAGGTAGGTCGTGGTTTTTAACCTCAGTTGGGCTAGAGGTGTTTTCCACGTAAAAATCCTATGTCCATTATTTCTGCATTCAATTTTGTTGGATTTTCGCTTCTGCTTATCTCAGAAACAACCTGTGAGAATAGGGTCTAAGACTGTTTGTCAGCAACTTGCGAAAATCGGACACCACAATTCACCCCCCTCTTGTGGTTGTGTACTCTCTAATTCAACAAGTGGTATCAGAGCAGGTTCTCCTTTGAAAAGCTAACACCTTTGAGAGATCCTTGAAGATGAGTACTCCACAAGGCATGCTTGAAGGTCAATCCATAACTCGTCCACCATACTTTAATGGCCAACACTATAGTTGGTGGAAGAATAGGATGGAAAACTACATCCAAGCCGAGGACTATGAGTTGTGGATGCTCATCAAGCATGGACCACTCATCCCTAAGAAAACAACTGAAGATGGAAAGTCAATCCCCAAGGAGCCTAAGGAGTTCAATGCTGAAGATTACAAGATGATGGAGAAGAGTGCCAAGGCCAAGAAACTCCTATATTTTGGCCGAGGTCCTGATGAATATACTCGCATATCTGAATGTGAGTCAGCCAAAGAAATCTGGGATGCTTTGCAAGTAACTCACGAAGGGACCAATCAAGTAAAGCAATCCCGGATTGAATTGCTTATGAGAAAGTATGAGCTGTTCGAGATGGGTGATCGGGAAAGTGTGATGGACATGTACACTCGCTTCACTCACATAACGAATGAGTTGAAATCCTTGGGAAAATCCTTCACCACCGAAGAATTGGTAAGGAAGATCCTAAGAATTTTACCTCATTCTTGGGAAGCAAAAGTAACGGCCATCCAAGAAGCTAAGGACATGAACAAGATCACCCTAGATGAGCTGATTGGAAACCTCCAAACATATGAACTTAGGAAATATTCTCAACAGAAAGATGAGACAAAGAGAGAACGAGGCCTTGCACTAAAGGCCTTAGAAGATGATTCTGATTCTGAGGAGAAGGAGATTGCCATGATGACTCAAAAATTTAAGAAGTTCTTCAAGAAAGTCAAAGAAAACATCAAAAGGAAGGACTTCGGCAAAGCCAGGAACACCCCTCGGGAACAGTTCACTGGGTGTTTCAAGTGTGGTAAGCTGGACCACATTGTGAGAAACTGCCCACTGCACAAGGAAGAACAAGAACCCGAACACCCCAGAAAACAGGGGAGGAAACAGGGTGTAAGCAGCTCAGCGAAAAGGTTCTCAAAAGCTATGCTCGCGGCCTGGGGAGATTCAAGTGAGGATGAGGAAGGGTTTGAAGCTGGGGAAGCTGATGTAGCACTCATGGCAAGGAGTGACACTGATTCAGATGATGGGTCAACGGATAGTCTGACTCAACTCAAGAACAAGGTACGTGGTCTAAATAAATCAACTCTTGAGAAATTAGTGTACAATATAATGGATATATGTGCTGAATTAAAAGGGGATGCTCGAGATTTAGAACTTGAAAATGAAACCCTTAAATTAGAAAAGCTTGAAGTTGACAAAGAGACTCTTGCCTTGCATGAAAACATCAATGTGCTTAAAGAAACTCTACTCATGAAAGAAGAGACTTGTTCCACTAAACTGACTGAGCTAGAAAAAGAATCTCTTGACTTAAAAGGTAAGGTTGAGTCTTTGCTGGAAGAAAACAGAAACTTGCTTGAAAAAATAAAACACTTAGAATCGGACCTTGCCACAAACAAGCTCTGGAACAGGTCCTCAAGGGCGTTGGAATGGTTAAACACTCATCATAGTCAAAATAGAAGAGGACTAAGTTTTGTGCCTAAGATGACCTACCCAGTGAATAACAAATATGTGGGATTACCTGAAAATATTGTTTGTTTTCATTGTGGTAAAACGGGGCATTATCGATATGCTTGTCCTATAAGAAAGTATGCCATTAAAAAGAACTCAGTGCATGTAAAACAAATGTGGGTTAGGAAAGATGAGATTTACACGTCTAAAGGAATGGGACCCAAGTGGATCTGGGTTCCCAAAACTAACCCTTGATTTGTTTTGCAGGCTGAAGTGAGAGAGAACAACCCAGCAAACAACCCAGCAAACAGTGCAGGAAACAGTCTAGGGAACAGGCAGCTGTGGTATGTTGACAGTGGGTGTTCGAGGCATATGACTGGTGAAAAATCCAATTTTCTCTCACTTACAGCATCAGAAGGAGGGAGTGTAGCATTTGGAAACGGCAAATCTGGGACAATTGTCGGTATAGGTAAGATAGGTGAGTCACTCTCCCATTCAATTGACAATGTTTATTTTGTGGATGGTTTAAAACACAACTTGCTAAGTGTGTCCCAACTGTGTGACAAAGACAACCTAGTAGTGTTCTCTCCAACACGTTGCTTGGTTGTAAACATGAACACAGGAGATGTTGTGTTGAGGGGGAAGCGACACAAAAATGTTTATAAAGTGTGTATTTCTACTCTTCCCCAAAATAATTTGACTTGTTTGAGTGCCTTAAAAGATGATGTTATGCTTTGGCACAAAAGACTAGGTCATGCAAGCCACTCTCTTTTGAACAAACTTGTAACCAAAGATTTAGTAGTTGGCTTACCTTCCATCAAATTCAATGATGACAAGGTATGTGATGCATGTGCCAAAGGCAAACAAGTCAAAAATTCATTTAAGTCTAAAAAGTGTATAAGCACTACTCGACCCCTTGAATTAATACATATGGATCTATGTGGTCCAATGAGGATCATGAGCTGAGGTGGCAAGAGGTATGTGCTTGTGATAGTGGATGACTACTCTCGTTTCACTTGGACTTTGTTTTTGGCTTCTAAAGATGAAACTTTTGAAAAATTTCTTGCTTTCATTAAAAAGACTGAAAAGAGGGTAGGACACTCTTTGGTATGCATAAGGTCTGACCATGGTACAGAATTTGAAAATTCGAGCTTTATTGACTATTGTAATGAGCATGGTGTTGATCATAATTTTTCAGCTCCAAGATCACCCCAACAGAACGGGGTGACAGAGCGCAAAAATCGTACTCTAGAGGACATGACTAGAACAATGCTTGTTACTAGTGGTCTTCCTAGAAATTTTTGGGCTGAAGCTTTAAACACATCATGTTACATTATAAATAGATGCATGATTAGACCTGTTCTTAACAAAACTCCTTATGAGATCCTCAAAGGAAGAAAACCAAATATTTTGCATTTGAGAGTTTTTGGGTGTAAATGTTTTGTGCATAATAATGGAAAGGATGCCTTAGGGAAATTTGATCCAAGGAGTGACGAGGCAATATTCCTCGGTTACTCCTCACATAGTAAGGCATACAAAGTGTTTAATAAGAGAACCTTGTGTGTTGAAGAAAGTGTGCATGTGCTTTTTGATGAAACTAACTCTCTAAGTGAGAATGATGCACAGGAGGAAGACCTCGAATTAGGTCTTGTTAAAAAAGACATGCTACTTCAAGATGAACCACGTAAGGATCAACCTGAGAGATCAAGGTCTGAAGCTGTTCTTCAGGAAGGTAGGCAGGGTGTGAACCAAACAGGGGGAAACAGGGTGGAACCCTATTCGGGATAACATCAGCCGAACCCTTCTGCGATAATTTCAGGAACAGGCTCCCAAACAGGCTCGAGAACAGGTTCAGAACCTGTTTCACCAAGTATTCCAGCTAGGATGGAGAGCGAGTCTGTGAACCCACTTTCACCACGATCATGGAAATACCAAAGTTCACATCCTCTTGATCAAATTTTGTCTGATATTAATGCAAGAGTTTAAACTAGATCTAGACTCAAAAATTTCTGTGCTTTATATGCTTTTCTCTCAAAAATTGAGCCTAGGAATATTAATAAAGCCCTTGCAGATTCAGATAGGGTCACTCTTATATCTAACTGCTAGTAGACCTGACATTGTTTTTAGTGTTAGTCTATGTGCACGTTTTCAGCCAAACCCTAAAGAAACTCATCTAAAGGCTGTTAAAAGGATTTTTACGTACTGAAGACATACACCTGATCTAGCCTTATGGTATCCTAAAGGTTGCAACTTTGATCTTGTTGGGTATGCTGATGTTGATTACGCAGGTTTCTTGGTTGATAGGAAAAGCACCTCAGGTATGGCTCACCTTCTTGGACCTTGTTTGGTATCTTGGGCAACCAAGAAACAACTCTCTGTTGCCTTATCCACAGCAGAAGCTGAGTATGTGGCAGCTGCATCTTGTTGTGCTCAGTTATTATGGATAAGACAACAACTCAAGGACTTTTGTGTTGACACCTATTTATTGTGACAATACAAGTGCAATTAACATTGCCAAAAATCCATGTCAATACAAAAGAACAAAACATATTGACATTCGTCATCATTTCTTGAGAGACAATGTTGAAAAGGGAGTGATCTCAATGAATTTTTGTGCCACTGAAAATCAAATTGCTGATATATTCACAAAGGCATTGAGTAGAGAACAATTTGAAAGGAATAGACTCGAACTAGGCTTAATTAGAACAACCTGACCAACCTGTTCTCTCTCCCTGTTTGTAAAATTTAAAAGTGACGGGCACAACATGTTAAATTTTTGTTTGCAATCAACTTGTGTGCTATGTTTAGCATATGTGAGGTTTGCAACTTGCTGACACTCGTTGAGGTCTAATGAGATTGCCCTTATTGTCCAATGTTACCGAGCAAGTAACCTCAAGAACAAGCATCAGGAACTGGTACGCCTCTTGTTTGTCAAATGTGTGCAAAAAATTGAAAACTGCTAATCTCTTCCCGAGGCGTGCGCGGCCTAAATAAATGCTAAAATCCGTTGCGAAAACGGGCAAAATCTTTTAAAGATTTCGCACGTCTCTCTCTCCCTTTAAAGCTCTCTTGCTCAAATCTCTCACCTCCACTGAAACTCTCTGAAACTCTGTTTAAGAAACCCTAATCTCTCTCCTTCCTCTGAAAAATGGCGGTCCTCATTAGCTTCGAGAGCTCCTCGACCTTGACCCAGGGCAACCAGACACAGGGCACAGCCTTGCAAACAGCCATAGCCCTGTTTGCACCTACATAATTTCTAACGGTCCTCATGGAAGGTAAAAATACTGAACCTCCTCGACCCATTGCCTATAAACCTTTTGGGCTTTTGAAAAGTACCGACCTTAGAATAGTGAATTTGAAATTGGAAGACATCCCGTACAAATTTGGGTGGGAATTGATTTTGTTTGGTGAAACGGGTGCATGTCAACCCCAAGAACTTGTTGGGACATCTGAAAGAGAAATTAGGGCCTTAGATGAACTCTTTCTGTTGGACCATGGGCTAGATGACATCAATTCGTTTGGGCTGTTTCCTGAGCAGGAAATAGGGTCAGAAACAGGGCCTGAAGTTTTTAGGGATGACCTAGGGGAGGATTTGTCAAAAGAAGAAGGGGAAGTAGTGGTCAAATGGAGAAGTCTCCTGTGAAGCCTGAACAAGCCACACCGGTACCACCAACCGGTGAGAAACGTAAACGATACAAAATTGTGATTAGGCGTACTAGAATGCCAAGAACACGATCACCATCAAGGCCTAAAAGCGGCCGGACTGAAGTGCCCTCAAAAAGTGAACCCCCTGTCAAACGAAAACCACAAATCCCCTCTTCGGCCAAACCCACAAACAGACCTACAAGAAAATCAGCCCGAATAGCTTTTCACTCCACTCCTCGTCCTGACAAACAGTCAGCTCCTGTTATTGAGGAGATTGATTCCTCCTCTGAGCCTTCATCAGATAGCGACACTGAGAACACTGCCTTCAAACAGGGCACGCCCGTGTTCTCAGAGTCCTCAGAGAATAAGCCTCTTCCTACACCAAAACCATCACCCCTCAAAACTCCCAAGAGAAAAGCCTCCCTCAAACACGCCTCCACCCAAGACCCTCCTACTGAGCCCCAACCTAAACGAGCCAAGAAATCTAACCCGTCTGTAATCTCAGCCAAACTGACCCAATTGCTTCAGAGACGGGTTGTCAGGGGCAAAATTATAAAGGTCAAATGTTTTGAGGAACAGGGACTGGGGGTGTTTCTGCACAAGCTGCATGCACAGGGGTGGTATGAGTTGTTTACAAACACCCAGCTAGGGTGTTCTGTGCATGAGTTGGCAGAGTTCTATGCCAACTGCACTGCCACCGAAGGAGTGGTGACAAGTATTGTTAATGGGAAGCAGCTTCGCTTTGATGCGAAGATATTAGGGGACATTCTGGGGATTCCCTCCACAGGCTTTGATATATATGTGAGGGAAGACAAGACTATTCTAGGGACAGCCAGGCTGCTGGAACTCGCCCAGAAATTTAGCCAACAACCAAGCCTGCAAACACCCAAGTCTGTGAAGAAAGGGGACAGGACATCGCTCCATCAATTGCTATTTTGGTTTATCATCAAGAATGTCATCCCCAGAGGCCAGGGTCGCAATCTTGCTGATGCTATAGATTAGTGTTTGATGGATCTGATGGACACGGAAGTGCAAATTAACCTTCCTGCCATCATGATTCGACATATTGCAAGAATTGTAAACACCACTAGGGAACATGATCTAGGATACGGCTTCTTTCTGACTAGTGTGTTTGAGCACTTTGGGGTGACATTGCAGAAGAAGGTGGGCGCTCAGTTCATTGATGAGATCGGGAGTAACACCCTTATGGGGTGTGGGTATGCTTTGATTGAAGGGTCTGCCTCAGAACAGGGGACCAGAACACCCCGTCCTCCTGTTCCTGGCAGTTCCTCAACCAAGCTTGAGGCTGCTTTGGAAGAAAACTCTCGCCTCAGTACTGAGCTTAACGCTGTAAAGGCTGCCCTGGACGAGGAAAAAGCTCTAAATGCAAAACGCCATGCAGATCTCCTCGCCCTTCTCTCTTCACTTTCAGCAAAATTTTCTCCTTCTGCTCCTTGAACACCCCTCATGAGCTGTTCCCATCTGTTGTTCTCATAGCCTGTTTTCACTTCTCTTGGTGAATCAGTTTGTACTCTGTTGCATTCTTTTGATGAATGACAGGTTATGTTGTTTTTTGATTGGCTTTGCCTTGCTTGCTTTCTGTTGTGAATTGCTTGTGTGTGACTAGGATGGCCAATCTCATTACCGTACCAACACACTTGAGTGTATCGCCTGTTGCCTTTCCTCCATTACCCAAGTGGTGGTGATAGCAAACACCCTCTGTTTGACTGTTCGCCCCTACTTTTTAATGATGCCAAAAGGGGGAAGATAGGATGACCAATATTGTTTTAGTTTTGCCATGGACGAGTTAAATTTCTTACACTCTTTCGATACTGACTGCTTCATGTGAATTGTCGGTCCTATAAATAATTGGCACTAATCACTTCAATTGTCCTTGAAAGTCAATATGGTCACTTGGTTTGTCATCATCAAAAAGGGGGAATTTGTTAGAATGTATAAAGTTTTGATGATAACAAATCCAAGTGTTGTTGTTGTTGCTCCAAACAGGCTTTCCAAACAGGACCTTACTGCTGTTCTCAATGTATTAAAACTGCTTGACTAATGGTTTATCAAGAACAGGTACTCAAGTCAGTAATGTAAGAACACCTGTGAGGAACAGGTTCTGTGAGGTGTTTTGAAGCATATCCTGAGAAGTGTTTGAAACATAAGATATGTGCAGCTGTGACAAACAGGTTCCGTGCGGTGTTTGAAGCATATTCTGTGAAGTGTTTGCAGCAAAGTCGTTCTACAAGATGACTAGTGGTTACAACAAGATGTCTTGATTTGATTTGGTTTTATATTTTTAGACTCTTGTTAATATGCCAATTAGAAAGTTTTAATTTACCACTCACTGGAGATGGTTTTGCCTTTCGGAAAATATTTCGGATCACCCTTCAGAACAACCCTGGAAATAGGCCGATCAGGGTGTTTCCAGAATAAGCTGCGAAAAACTGCTTTGCACGATTTTTATCTTTTGGATTTTGAGCAGCTTCTTCAAAGATTTACAAGAAAGATTTTTCTATGGAGTATCTTATTCTTTACCCTAAAAAACGGTTATCAAAAATCTTAAGGGATTTGCAAAATCTTTTTGAATAAAAAGAATATCCAATTTTTGGCAAGTGGATAAGGTAGTTGAGAAAAACATGGGCTAGCTGCTAAAGAACACCGCCTTATGCACGCGGTTCAGGAAGTGTTTTTCAGCTCATGTCACCTTACCCCTTGTAGCTAAAGGATTCTATTTTCTCTAGGATTTTAGTTTCCAAAAATTTCAGAAATAGTTTTTTCCATCCCTTGTGGGTAAAGGATTCTATATTCTTCAGATTTTTTAGTTTCCAAAAATTTGATGAATTGTGTTCCAAGCACTACAAAAGGCGACTTCTGACAATCTTGGAAACATCGGTTTTCAAAGAGAAAAAATCTGAGTTCATGAGCTAAAACGCTTGAAAAGAAAACCGAGCCTTGTGAGTGAATTAATTGAGCTTTCAAAGTTGGCATACTGGGACTTCATTGTACCCTGTATTAGCTTAGTTGAGAAGCATTGTAATAGGGTGTTTTTTTTTCCTTTACATTCTTCTTTCACAAGAGTGAGTAGAGTGTGTGTCCAAATCAAGGGGATTTTGGACGTGGGGTAACTTGTGTTAGGGAAGACAGGTTACGTGTGTTACAAGTTGTAATAAGGTGTGTTACTATTGTAACGTGATTAGCCCGTTTAGTGAAGTGTTTAAATCCTACACGAGGTAGGTTGTGGTTTTTAACCTCAGTTGGGCTAGAGGTGTTTTCCACGTAAAAATCCTGTGTCCATTATTTCCACATTCAATTTTGCTGGATTTTCGCTTCTGCTTATCTCAGAAACAACCTGTGAGAACAGGGCCTGAGACTGTTTGTCAGCAACTTGTGAAAATCGGACACCACAATTCACCCCCCCTCTTGTGGTTGTGTACTCTCTAATTCAACAACTATTGATATAATTCTCTCGATCGACATCTCCATTGACATAAGGATGACGCAGGATTTGAGGAACCCTAGTTTCATTATCGGTGTCTCTATTATTATGGTTCCTAAGCAAGGCCACCGTAGCCCCCAAAAAGCAGTGGCAGCTTGCTCCTCATTTAAATCATTAGCCATCTTGGTAGCAAGAAAAAGAGATATATCAATGTTAAGATGTAACGCCTCAAATGCACATAATTCACTAGTTTCACCAATTTGAGGTATTATCCCAAATTATCAGAGTGTTATCGCCATCCAAACGGACAAGACTTTTCTTGTAAATGATAAATTTTAGCAATGCTAATCAATGATTTCCATCAAAAGGCATTCACACAATTACAACCCATCAAATCATATATAAATAGTTCTAACGTCAAACCATTTAGCTCTTCCAGGGTTTACATCAAAATATAACAAATCTTGTAGAGTATATAACTTTAACATCAAAATATTTCACAATATAGTGCTCAAAACGTTTCAGCACTAAAACACCACTATTTCATTTTGACTTTCTTGCTCACTTGTTTTCTCCAGTCGACCTGTCAGCCGGAGGGCGATTCACTATGCATTTTTCTAAACTAAAAAATGACAAATTTTGAACTGTGAGCCGAAACTCAGTACATGCATTGCTGTATTATTAAACATTCATAGAAAAAAACTAGTTGGGCCCGCATTACAATTCATTTTAATTAAAAACAGGGAATGAGATAAATATAAAACTGCATTACTAATTATTATCTGATAGTAAACCCCTAGTAACTATTACGATCTGTGATAGGTGCACACCTTCCAAGTCGATTGGGGGACCTAGCCTGAAGCCGTGTGGGTAACTGAAAGGCAATACCCTATAACTGATAACTGATTGGGTCACTTGTTATGTGAAAAATCATGGATTAAACTGATTCATTGATGTATAAATACGTGCTGATTTCTAAAGATACAGGCAATGAACGTGCTTGGGGTTTTTAATGAAGTGCCACTAAATTAGATTATGCATAAAAGGGAAGGAAATGATAGATTAGGCCCTGATTTTGACCAGAAGTATCGTTATAGTAACATATAGTTAGCAAATATTTTTATTTTCATACTTAATAATTTAGTAAAAGAAAAGTAAGAGCATAACAAGGGCTTAGAAAGAATGACTCGTAACTTAGTCCTCTAGTCTCTTATTGAGACACAAAACCCCAATATTAAAAGTTTAAGAAGTCCCAAAAGATTTCATTTAGAACACAAAACACGATTCCCGCCATAGTGTTCGCAAAATGGGGCTAGAACACAAGAATGTCAATTTTGGTCTAACCTGTGCAGTTCTGGTAAAACGGCCATGACGTTTTCCACATACCTTAAATTAAGGCAATTCAAAAAGAATTTGAAAGTTAACACACTGAAATATCTACCCATCAAAAAACATAATTTTTCAATGGAGATATAATTACCAGTTTAATCACAAACATTGCCCTATTTTTTGAAATTTTCTAGCTTTCACTATCAAGGATTTCTCCTTTCTTTTCACACAATTCCCTATCGAAAATCACACTTTAAAGCTATGTAATAAGGCTTTGATCCTTCCCATCACCATACAAAATCATCACACTCAATTTCACTTCAAAATCATGTACATCGAAGATCATTTTTCAATCAAATGTACACTAATAACATGCTTGCTATTAAAGGAAGGTTAAACCCTTGCATGATCAATAAAACGATAACTTTTGGCGAAATTTTACTTCATCTAAGATCATCAAAACATCCTCATAACATTATTAGTGATTAAAAGTACTAAATCAAATACAAGAATCCACGAAAAACAAACTTCCCACTTTAAGATTGCATAATTGTGAATAAGCCTGACCCAAACATGCTCCAAACTCAACTCCACCATGATCAATATCAAAATAACTCTAGTTTTTTTATCAAAACATCATGATCAATAATCAAAAACATCAAAACGAGAATCAAAACTAAGATAAAATCCAAAACCAACAAGATCAAGATTAGGATTTACTCACTTTGATGCTTAAAGGAAAAGAGACATATGTGAGCATTGATGCTTGTGAGGATGTAGGTGGTGGCGAGGGTTGTGAGAGGGGGCTGTTAGGGTGGTGGTTTGGTGGCCAAACAGTAGCAAAAACCCTAGAGGGGCAGCCGTGTATGGTGGAGAGAGAAAGAAGAGGTTTGTGTGCTTGATCTTTTTTTGCTTGGCTTGAAATGATCCAATGTTTATTTGGCTGAGTTTTTACTTCAAAAAGTAGCTTTTACCTAACTATGATTAGGCTTCAACCATGGTTACTTAGCTAGGTTAAGTGGGCAAGTGGTTGGCTTCAAATTGGGCCAAAATAAATTGGGTTCGGTAATAAATGCTCCATAATGATAATGTTTTTCTGTGATTTGAATTTAAATTCTTATGATGATATAGAAAATAAGTTAAATCACTTAGATTATAAATATTTGGGCCCACTATCAATTTTTCCTAAAATTTTTTTTGATAGATAAATAAATAAATAAAACCTGAATTGCAAAATAAAGGCCTAAATGAAAATTTTTTTTTAACTGGGATGACTAAATGCGATAAATAAATATGAGAAAATCATTAACATAAGTTAATTAAATAAATAAATATGATTTAGGGTTGGGCTATTACAACCTTCCCCCCTTGAAGAGTTTCGTCCTCGAAACTTAAGAACTTTACCAAGCCATGCAAGATTATCTCAAATAGATGTGAGTACTTGCCTTTCATTTCCTGTTCTGTCTCCCAAGTAACTTCTTGGGAGATATGATTTGACCATAGCACCTTAACTAAAGGTATTTACTTGTTATGCAAGTGCTTAATCCTGCAATCTAGTATTTGGACTGGTCGCTCTTCATACACTAGATCCCCAACGATTTCAATAGGTTCAGATACAAGGGTGTGGTCTAGATCTGGAATATACCTCCTGAGCTGAGAGATGTGAAACACGTTATGTATGCGTGCAAGTTCTACTAGCATATCCAGGCGATAAGCTATAGGATTCAACTTTTCAATGATTTCATATGGTCCAATATGTCTTGGACACAGATTTTCTCGTACTCCAAACCTCTTGATACCTTTAGTTGTTGAAACTTTCAGAAAAAGAAAATCACCTACTTGAATCTCTAGAGGCCTCCTTCTCTTATCTGCATAACTCTTTTGCCGAATCTAGGCAACCTTAATATGCTCCCCAATTTTTCTTATTACTTCAATAGTTTCCTGGATCATTTCAAGGCCTGTAATCAATGCCTCATCCAAGTCACTCTAACACAGTGGAGTTCTACACTGTCTCTCATATAAAGCCTCAAACGGGGCCCTTTTGATGGTAGACTGGTAGTTATTGTTATAAGAAAACTCCACCAGTGGTAAATCGTCTTCCCGTTTCCCTTGGAACTCTAACACACAAGCTCTTAACATGTCTTCTAGGATTTGATTCACTCTTTCAGTGTGCCTATCTATCTCAGGATAATAAGAGCTACTAAAGTTCAATTTGATCCCAAAGGCTTTTTGAAGCGCTTCCCAAAAGCAGTCTTGGAATCTTTGATCCCTAACTGATACTATGTCTAACAAGATCCCGTACAGGCGGAGTATCCCCTTAACATACAGTTAGGCTAGGTTTTCAATTCCCCATGTATCCCTAATTGGTAGAAAATAGGCCGACTTAGTAAGTCGATCAACTATGACCCAGATAGCATTCTTTTTCGAGGCAGAAAGGTGTAAACCCATGACAAAGTCCATTTAGATTGAATCCCACTTCCAAGTGGGAATTTCTACCGGTTGCAATTCACCCACGGGACGCTGATGCTCCACTTTAACCTTCTGGCAGGTTAGACACTTATCTACATATTCTACAACTCCTTTCTTCATATTATTCCACCAAAAGCATTGTTTTAGGTCTCGATACATTTTGGTACCTTCGAGATCCACCGAGTAGTGAGTACTGTGAGCCTCCTCTGGGATCTGTGTCCTCATTTCCTCATTTTTGGGTACACATAGGTGATTCTAGAATCACAGGATCCCATTCTTATGTACTATAAACCCAGGAGACTTTTCTTTCACTAAATTTTGCTTTATTCTTTGGAGTTATGGATTACTTTTCGGGCTCACTCGAATTTCCTCTACTATGGAAGGCTATATTCCCAAGTCCTCAAGCTCTCTCGAGAGACTCAACTGAGTAATCACCACAGTGCTTGAGCTATGTTGTGTTTTCCTACTCAGGGCAACTGCTGCAAAATTTGCGTTTTTTGGATGATATTGAATCTACAAGTCATAGTCTTTAGCAACTCAAGTTAACACCGTTGTCTCAAATTGAGCTCCTTCTGGGTGAAGATATACTTCAAAATTTGATGGTCAATATAGATCTTGCATGGTGCCCTATATAAGTAATGTCTCCAAATTTTCAATGCAAAGACAACGGCTGCTAACTCCAAGTCATAGGTAGGGTAATTTTTCTCATAAGGGTTGAGCTGTCGAGAGGCATAAGCTACTACCTTGTCTTCCTGTATTAGTGCACACCCCAAATTGTTCTTTAAAGCATCACTATAGATGATATACTCCTTACCTTCTGCTGGTAATGTTAGGATTGGGGCGGTAGTTAATCGCTGCCTTAACTCCTAAAAGGCTCTTTCACACTTCTCTGTCCACTTAAATTTATTCGCTTTCTTCAGCATAATGGTTAGGGGTGAAGCTATTTTCGAAAAGTCCCTAACTTTTGGCCAACTTTCACTTCATCCGAGATCACCAAAAACATCCTCATAACATTATTAGTGATTAAAACCACTAAATCAATTACAAGATTCCAAGAAAAACAAACTTCCCACTTTAAGATTGCATAATTATGAATAACCCTAGCCCTAACATGCTCCAAACTCAACTCTACCATGATCAATATCAAAATAACTCTAGTTTTTTATCAAAACATCATGATCAATAATCAAAAACATCAAAACAAGAATAAAAACTAAGAGAAAATCCAAAACCAATAAGATCAAGATTAGGATTTACTCACTTTGATGCTTAAAGAAAAAGAGATATATGTGAGCTTTGATGCTTGTGAAGATATAGCTGGTGGCTAGGGTGGTGAGAAGGGGCTGTTAGGGTGGTGGTTTGGTGGCCAAACAGTAGCAAAAGCCACGGAGGGGCAGCCGTGTATGGTGCAGAGAGAAAGAAGAGGTTTATGTGATTGATCTTTTTTTACTTGGCCTGAAATGATCCAATGTTTACTTGGCTGAGTTTTTACTTCAAAAAGTAGCTTTTACCTAACTATGATTAGGCTTCAACCATGGTTACTTAGCTTGGTTAAGTGGGCAAGTGGTTGGCTTCAAATTGGGCCAAAATAAATTAGGTTCGGTAATAAAACGCTCCGTAACGATAACGTTTTTCTGTGATTCGAATTTAAATTCTTGTGATGATATAGAAAATAAGTTAAATCACTTAGATTATAAATATTTGGGCCTACTATCAATTTTTCCTAAAATTTCCTTTAATAAATAAATAAATAAATATATAAATAAAACCCGAATTGCAAAGTGAAGGCCTAAATGAAATTTTTTTTCACCAGGATGATTAAATGCGATATATAAATATGAGAAAATCATTAATATAAGTTAATTAAACAAATAAACATGATTTAGGATTGGGATACTACATAAGATTACTACCAAAGAAAGTCAAGCAAGCTTTTGTTTGGAACTTTAGGAAAGGGGAGGGAAAAAAAGAGGAGAATGTCAAAAAAAAAAAAAAAAAAGATCACGTTCCTTTGTGTTTTCTCCCTTTCTCCTCAAAGATCTGAGCAAAACCCACAGATAATGTATTACACTTAACATAGTTAAAAAGAATAAAATCATATTTGGATCAAGTAAGCATGCAAGCACTTTAAATGCCAGTACTTACAGGAGATGCTAGAAAAGAATACATGAGCACTTCAAATAGATGGAAGAAGAAGATAGAATAAGTGAACAACCTCAATTAAGTTAGTTTTGATCATACATATGAGCATAATGCATATACATTCATATCAGGGATGTTGGATGTATATAAATGAGCATAATGCACAATGCCAGTAATTACATTGAAGCTATTGTTTCAAGGCGCTGAAGTCAGAGCCACACCAAATGCTTTTTAGGTATTTGAAATCGCTGTGCTTCTTATATTGAATCTTCCACATTGGCAGCAAGATGTGTGCATATTCAAGGACACAAATGGTGAGTTGGGTCGCTACTTCTACACCATGTTTTTAAGATGTTAATGCCTAATGGTTAATGTCCTTATTCGATATGTATTTCTACCCCCCTTTGGCAGATTGCATGCAATTTAGGAAATAATTCAAATGTCAACATTTAATTGCCTAAATTCTTCATAAAAATCAAAACTTTGGTAGAATAATATACCAATTCAACTTTTGTCCAAGAAATTCAGACCAAAATTGGAGCAAAATTCGAAACCTAAAAAGCATACCGAATAAGTAAATCATCAACAAACCCATCAACAATTGAGTAGGTATAACAGATCTGGGTAAGCAATGACAAGCACAAGGAGAACTTTGAGAGATACCTGAACTATGATGAGTAGAAAAGAGAAAGGATTCGTCCAACAGAGCACCTCTTCAAGTTCAGGTTTTTCAACTACAGTTAAGAAACCCTAGCAAACCAAAATCAAAGATAAAATTCGTGAAATTCATAAACCAATCTAAACAATTCATGAGAAATTAAAACCCTGGGACATAGAACTTACCAAAAAAGTGAACGTCAAGATTCTTCCTTCAACTGGGTTCCAATAATGGCGAGACAAAAGGGACCGCCCCTCAACAGATACCTTATTTTTCCAACGAATGAGGGTTACTGGCCATTCTTTATTTTTGGAAGATGAGTGAGAGTGAAGACAGAAGATGACAATTTCGCACTTCACTGCAGTCTCCTTTCTGCGTACAAAAAGAGAGAGAGAGACAGAGACCGTGCACGTGCAAACTTAACCCTAAGCCATGGCTATTTGATTTGAAAATCTGAGAGGTAAGGAGGAAGCACAGAATAAGATAGAGGAGAAGAAGAGAAAGAGAACAGAAATCAGGCAAATAGCAGAGAGTTGGAAAATGATTTTCTCAACTTTTCCGAAGGAAAACAAATTCCTTCGCATGGGTAAATTGATTTTCCCCTAAAAATGATTTCCCCTCCGCCTATTATCAAACAGTGTAAAATAGAAAAATTATTTTGCGGAAAAATGATTTTTCCCCCCTACCAAACACACCGTAAGATTTAATACACTTTGTAAAATGCACCAAGATATACATATCATGTCATTGCGCTATGTAGGGTGAAAAACAAGAATTAGGGTGCATTCATAGCCCAAAATGTCTCTCGATTTTGTGTTTTGCTTATATATGACCTAGTACCTAGGTCATCAACACGATAGAATCAATTTGGATTCGTACATAATTTCCCCTTTGCTCGTATATATGCTATGCTTTTGAACAATCTAAAAAATGTTTCAAAGATTTTGTAGGTGTTTTTCCTGGAAACCCTCACGAGACCTCACTCATCTACTTGTTGCATGCACTAAATTACAACCGTGATTCTTACGAAAGTGAGTTAGGTTATAGTTGTTTTGTGTTCTTCTGCTTGAGGATGAGCGAAGTCTCGGTGTAGGGGTATTTGCTCGAGCTCAATATGCGTGAATTTTATACCTTATTCTAACTAGATTTTACCGATAATAATTGGCAAATTAGGTTCTTTATTAGTGTTTTGTTGGTTTTGTGGAAAATAAAGACAATTGCTTCAATGGAGGATAATGAGTGTGAATGTGCTGAAAGTTAGGCACGTTAACTCAGGATAACCATGAAACAAAGCTAGGCTAACGAGCACAACAACTGCCTGAGAAATAAGGAAGAAGAACAATATAAAAATTTGGTACGGAATAGTCATACCAAAACTATTTTGCTTTGTTCTTATCTCATAATCTAAAAACTTGGCACGGTCTGCTCATGTCACATGGCATCACCGTGTGAAGTTCTTGTTTTGGGGTCTATGTAAATCCGCTTCCTCCATGCATGTAAGAGGTTAGGTTTCTAAGTAGGGTATTAAAATAGGTTGTTTGGTAACATTTTTTGGTGTAGCCTATGGTCCTAGTAGAGATTAGTATAGATTTTGATTAATTTGTAGCTATATTTCAAGATGAATGAAGTATTAATGCAATTTGCTTGGTTATTTCTCTTTATCGTTCATTTTCATTTAAGTTCTTACTTTGTTGAGTTTTGGATTATATTAAAGGTTAGATTAGAATTAGCTACGTTAGATTAGTGAGAATAAGTAGAACTCAACCACAAATTTCATCCCCTAGCTCCTTCAATATAGGTCTGACCTCCATGGTTGGATGTTTCAACTTTTGAGATACTCTCCTTACTCTCTCTTCTTTTATCTAGTAAATTTAATGCTTCTATGGTTAAATTAGAAGTTTTACTAGTCTATTATTAGTTATAATGATATTTTATGTTGATTGTGTTAATTGTTTTTCATTTTAGTTTAGTTTAATTAGTTATGCTTAGATTATGATTACTAAATAATTAGTTTAATTAATCATATTTAGTCGCTTTCATTGCTTTACTTAGGTTAGAATTGGGCTAACTAGTGGCTTTCATTTAACACTGTCTCATAGGATGGCAAATTTTTCATATTTACTCACCCAAAACTATTCAATAAAGATCATATATATCTTAAGTGTGAGCATAGCATAGAAGTCCTACACAGAGTTATGTATACTTTTAGATGCAGAATCCCATAATTTCAAGCATGCTAGTGCCTTAATAAGAGAGATTCTTCCAATGAAATGTGTGATTTTCAATGGAACATAGTTTTGAAGATACCATTCCAATGTATGAAAGATAGAGGGGAAAAGTATAACTTACTTTATGAACTCAACAAACTCATGACATTTATGAACGATGTACAAATGGATTTACCCTTATAAACTAAGCCCAATAGGGGTAGCTTTTCTTAGAGGTCGCCTAACTAGTTTAAATATATTTGTTTATCACTTGAGGATTACTCATTATCGAAATCATTTTTTTCCCTTCGGTTGAACTTGGTGGCAACGTCATTCATGTACCTTGAACATAATGTAACACACCTATCTGCTGAATACCCCATTGTAATTCAACCTTCTGGATATGCTCTATTACGTGTATAAGCTTTCAAGGTAGTTGTATACCTAAAAAAAATTAACAAACACCCATCAATATTATTAGCTTTCATAAAGTATTAAAATATGGTCATAAAAATAATAGTCTTGCGGATTGTCAATGTACATTTCAATTGGGTACATCTAATAAAATTTGATTAGTCCAGCAATTTTTACTTCCAGTGCCAAGTGTATCACTAAGTGGACCATCACATCAAAAATTGCCAAAGTAAAAACCATCTTTAGTTTGCATAATGTGCAAGGAATTTGTCTTTTAAGAACATCAATCTCATCCCAAGTTAAGCTTTTTGAGCAGATATTGTGAGAAGAACTGAGCTTAATTAATAGATAACAAACTTTTTTTTTTAAGGAATTGCGTAATAAGCACATGATGGTCATGATTTTTCATGGATGACATCTTTTTTACCATTGTCTTTTACACAGTGGCTCGTATTAGATAAGTACTTATCAGGGGACTTGAATTTCTGAACATTTCACATAACAAAGCTTTCTCATCTTGCTTTAAAGTATATGATACTATTAGGATATGCACCTTATCTTCGTCTGAAATAGGATGCAGCTCGCTTTCATCTTTAAGTTAATCCAATCAAAGTGGGCCTTTATAGCATCTTTGGTTTTGCCTTTTATATTCATCAATAGACCCGAAATTTCATCTGAAACATTCTTTTCAATATGCATTACATCTAAATTGTATCGTAGTGTCAACTTTCCCTAATAAACAATTTTTTAAAAATAATTTTTTTCTTCCAACCATATAAACGAACTAAGTGACCCTTTTTTCTCTTGATACCCTTGCCAAAACAACATTGATCAAATCGTTTGAAATGTTCAAGGACTTCATCCCCTAGTATGGGGGTAGGTGCTTGCCTTCTTTCTATTGTGATATCAAAAGCATCGACGTCCGTTCTCCATCTATGATTTTTCTGGTAACCACCAACACTAACACGTGCCATTTCCCTTATGCATGATGAAGCGACGTTGTGTTTCCCTATGGCAACATAGAAATGCAACATTTTATTTAGTCATCCAATCAAATAAGCCGGTATATGGCGGGAAATCACTAATAACCCTAACAATGTTGCACGCAGTATAAAGTTCTCCTTTAACAACGACCTCCGAAAGTTCCTTTAGTTCTTTAACTAGGTCCTAGAATCAACACAGATGGCATGAAAGAATGTGGCGTCATACATGTTCGTGGGGGCAAATTATAAAGCACCAAAATAGCAGGCTAAATGCTATGTTGTGACTCTTAAAATCCATCCAAGCTAATCCTAGCCTCACATTATGAGGGTTAGCTGAAAATGGCTCGTGATCCTCATCAAAGGTATTTGAAGCAATGGAGTTGGAAGGACGATTCATTACTACCTCATTCACACGTTCTTCTCTTTGTAAGCACATGTCCTTAGCTGTCTTGCTAAACATGTGCAATCTTCGAAGTGTGGGCTTCAATATCTAACAATATAAAACCTTATGAGGCACATTTTTTCTGTCTTTTTTCCATTAGACAATTCACAAGTTAGGCACTTTATGGCATTTTCATATTAACCCGAACATATAATGTAAGCAATTGGCGATTTTTGAGCTTCATAATAAAAAATGGCAAAATAAGATGCAATACTTCATTTTGTAATCACAACAAATTATCAAATGACCTGTCACTCCAATGATTAAGGCATCTTAAGTTCAGTAGCTTTGTAATATAAGACAATCTAGAAATCTTTGAGCTATCAAATAATAAAGGCTCTTTATAGTCCTTTAGAAGACTATAAAACATTCTTGCTTCAACACAATGTTGCTTATAAAAACTTTGTCCCATCATCATAATTTTCATTAGCCTGATCCACTAAACCCAATCCATCGGCACCACATATATATCTCAGCATATTAATCAAGCCATCATCATTGTCTTCATTTGAACTATCATAGACTTCATAGCCATTATTTTCACTTCCTGCACCATCTATTCCCTTCCCATGTAAGTGTCATGTTAAATAGTACTCTTTTACTCCATATCTTAATAGATCAAACCTCACAACTTCTACTTTTTTAAAACTGTGTTATGACACTTGTGACATTGACACCTAATCGTATCCCCTGAGGTTAATCCAGCATAGGAAAATTATAGGAAACCAATTGTACCCTTTAAATGCACTATGATCTTTGCTTTTCATCCATTGTTTGTCTACAACCATTTCCTATTATCATGATAACAACATGAATGGCAATTTCCCATGCATCGCACACTAATGATAACTAAGGAAATGATTTACATATTTCTTTCTTTAATCAAGTTGAAATTAAATTAGATGCAAGCTAATATATCTGAAAGTTAAGACCTGATATTATAATAGTTGACAAAAAAGTAGCATATTAAGAATTCAGAGGCATATAATTACAACATTAAAATGGGAGCATAATCTAAATGAACCACGTATAAGAAGAGTAAATATTTAAATAACAAATGTCATAAATGGAGGACATTAAAGAATATCTCAAGCCTCATGGCATCAACATAAGAACCTATTGTAGCTCTTTTATGTTAAAGTGCAACACTTGGCTGGAAAATGACTACAACCCCTAGAGAAAAAGTCAGGACATTAAAATTTCACATCGTTAGCATGCATAAAGTAACGATAAAATAGACAAAAGTTCAATTTTCACACTAAAAACTAAAGCGACGTATACATAGAATAAAGGGGTGATAGATTGTATTGTTCTTTGGGATCTGTAAATCTTTCCCTTACCTCTAAGGTAAAAAAAACCTAGAAGAGGGACCTATTATCTTGAATAAGACTAGGAATGATACTAGATAAGGAAAAAAAAGAAAATCTAAACAATGTAGCAAATCTAGATAAGGACAATATTATATAATATCTTGTAATCTACTTAAGTTTAAAAGATCCAACTTTGATTAAAAAGTGTTACCAATTTTATTATTACATTTTCACGTTGTGGTTAACAACCAATCCTACTCTGTAACATATTAATATACCCAGAAACATCAACATACATCCTCACCATATTAAATATATGAAAGTCCCTAAAGTCAATATTAGATCACCCTAGAAGGGGTGAATAAGGTGATATCTTAAAATTTATGACTTTATAAAAATTTCAATGTACCTTGACATGTGCTTTCAATGTTAAAAAAGACAGCCTTGAAGGATAGTCGTCAATGTAAAAAATAAACAAAACTAAACTACAAAATTAAAATTGGACAAAACACAAGACATGTTCACGATGTTCACCCTTCCAAACATGACTAGTTACCACCTAAGGCACTTCTTCGATTATGATTTAATCACCTCCACTTCTCGTTCACTTAAGTAGTACACACCGATGACCTTGGCTTTACACACCGTCTAGCGTTCCAAGCTTATTTGACTAAGGAACCTTAGCTATCACACTTACTAGGTATTGGCCTCTCAATATTAACGACCCAAGTAAGTTTCCCAAATTACTTGTTATAATCCTCCCCAACAAATATTCAAATCAATAGCAAGTGCATAGCAGAATATTAAAGATGATTACACTTAACCTCTTATAGTAATGTAATTCTTTCTTGTATCTTGCCATATGCTTTAGCTCTGCCTTGTATAGATTTTAAAACCTTCTTGACCATCAGAGCAATATTTTCCAAATTTTTAATACATTTTGTCTAGAATTCAATGCCTCTTATTCAAACCTTGGTTTTTTCAGAATTGGCTGTTGATTGACAAAAATAATTGATCTTCATCGCTGAGAGAAGAGCCTGATTTGATCTCCAAAGATCTCACTAAAATCAATAAAAATAATTTACAAATCAACTCAAATTTGATTTAATGCAACTTTCCTAAACTGGATCGAATAAAACTTTTGCAAGATCTTGGTTAATATGTAAAGATATATTACATTACAAAAATATAATCCATTTCAGCATGAATAACAGATTCCTTCCAAACATAGGAATATATCTCAAGAATAAAATAAGATAATATATATAACATTTTTTCTAAAAATGATTATGCTAATACCAAAAGTCAGAGTTCCGACTTTGACGTTGGATTCTTACAGAGGCAAGATAGGTTAGTATAATATAACTTAGTGCACTTAAATTGAGCTTTTGTCTTTTACTCAAAAGCCCAATGTCCTTGAGATGTAACATTGCAACAGTCAATGATATTACTACTAACGTTGAGGGAGTTTTCAATCTCCCCCTTTTTTATGAAAGAAAAAAAACTTTAATTTTGAAACTCATATAGGCATATCAAGCATGTGAGCATATTGAGCAATCAGAGCCAAATATACCAAAATATAGCATAGTCAATCATAGCAAGACAAAAGGCGCCCCTAGTCACCTAATTTTGAATGCTAGAAGTTTTCAAAGCCTTTCAGATAAGCTTTGATCATTCATCATCAATGTCCAAGAGTCCACACCATTTCTCCCCTTTTTTTACCTTCTTCAAAAGAGGCAGGCTCAGAGAAAATGTTTCATAAACATTGTTGAAAACAACTAAACTGCTCAAATAGAATAAAAATAAAATTGTTTTTAAGAAGCATAATTGAAAGAAGGAGAGCATCATGCTAAGTCAATCGAGGATGCATCCAGACGGGTAGCTGGAGCATTTGACCTTGGTTCCTCCACAGCTTCTGGTGCTCCAATCTCTTCCTTAATGTTTTCCCCTTGACCCACTTTAGCTTAGGTTGTCTTTAATGTCGTTTCCAATCTTGCCATATTAGCCCGAAATTCATCACTGATTACCTTTAAAGAACCTTCCTTGACTTTTATATGTATGATAACACTATTACGTTCTGAAGCACAGTGAGTCAAATCCTTGCGAATCCCTTTGAGACCAACCAATATTTTATTGATCTTAGCTTGACCAGCCTTTAAACTAGTAAGTTCCCCTTAATCTCCTTAACGTTCTCTTTGAACCAATTTGAATAGGGAGAAGGAATTATTTTGAGATAGGGTTGATGCTTGGCGGTTTCAATGTCATTGGCAGAGATCTCCTCCTCATACTTCCAATGTCCAGAGGGAAGGGTTTGAATTTGAGGCTTCTGAGCTGTTCTCATTATGATAGGAATTTGAGAGCGAAGGGGACCTTCTATGCCAAGTGAGACTTAAAAGGGCTTAATATTGATCGGGAGATTGGAGTAGGGCAATGGAAAATTCTGTGATAAGTTGCAAACCTTGGTTATGAACTCAATGTGTCTTTGGATAACCCTCAATGGTAGATGGTCCTAACTAAATGTAGTATAGGATCATTGGGTCTGAGTATAACATTGTGTATGATTGGTTAGATTTCTTGATCTTGGCAAGAATGGCATACTTTTGAAGACAAAGTTTGCTAGCTTTGATCATTAATATTAAGGGAGGAAATTTAGAGGGGGCCAAGCTTAGATTAAAGATCCTCTCAATGGAGGCAGTTGTGGAGTGATGGTGATACCCGTAATCTTAGTAGTGTAATAGGTTCTCCCCATCCATTAAGGCTCAATGTTTTTGAAATTGGCATAGAAAAGTTGAACTAACTATGTGTACACTTCATCATCAATAGTAAACAGACCTGCGCAACCCAAATTATCTAATTTTTCAACAAAGGAGAACTTAGCTTTTTTTTAGGAAATTGAGATCTACAAACTCATATAGCGCCAATTCCTTCTCAACCACATGAATGTATCTCTTTACCCTCGAATTAGTAAACTACTCAATGGGGAGCTCAAGGAGTACTAAGTCCTTTAAGGATTCAAATGTAGAGATTGAGTTACCAGAATTAGTGGATTTTTTAGCTGCATAGTTAGAGATTGTGTTTATCTCACCTGACTTTGGTAAACGATGCCTAGTGGCTCCATAGGTTCTTTTTGCTAGGATGTAAAGGCTTTAGCATAAGCTCCTCCTTTCCACGTGGATGACATGGGGGTAGTTGATTCTTTGACAGGAACGAGAAAGAGAAAGATGAAATTTAAGGGTTTGGAGGAGAGAGAAATTTGAGGTTTTGGATGAGAGAAAGAGAGAGAGGGACAATAGTAGATTAATTGTAGGCCAAGGCATGATCTCTTTATGGGAGAAGAGGAGAGAGAAAAAGAAAGTGGGAGGTGGCAGTTTATGGAAGATGTAGCTAATCTCGGGAGAGGATCAAAGACTATTTTCGAGAAAGTGCATCACTGCTTATAATAAACAAGAGAGAGAGAAAGAGAGAGAGAGGGGGAGGGAGAGATGGAGAGAGAATTGGATTTAAAAAGATTTTAGTATTAGTAGTTTTTAAAACATGGTAGTCGTTGAGGCATTTAATTTATTCAGTCCCCATCTTGCACCTACTCGCCAAAATTAATATGTGAGATAGAAATCCAAAGTCCAAGAGCACAGATTTGACCAAGTCTTTAAGATGTTGTCCTAATATCTAGTTCAATGTCATTGGTGGTAACCTGCAACACTTCATCACATTAGACTTTTTGTTGGGGGATCCTCTCCCTTAACTCATGCATCCATTTTCTACATGCCAAGTTTACTTCAAATAAAATTGAACTGATATTAACCAAGTGGTTTGGTAAAAATGTTAGCAAATTGAAAATGTGAAGGAACAAATTCAAGAATATATTACCTTTCTTAATATGATCTCGTATAAAGTGATGCCTGACTTCAATGTGTTTAGTTCTTTAGTGCGAGGCTGGATTTTTTGTGATATTTGTTACACTTATATTATCACGTAAAATAGGAACCTTTTGAAAATCAAAACCAAGCTCTCATAACTGTTGTGTGATCCTGAGTATTTGAGCACAGTATTCTGCGGCTATGTTTTCAGCTTCAGCAGTTGATAGAGCAACAGAGCTTTGTTTATTTGAATTGCATAACCCTAATGAGTGTCTAAGAAATTGGCAGTATCCAAAGGTGCTTTTTTTTTTTTGGTCTACCTTGTAGCCAGCATAATTTGCATCAGAGTATCTAATGAGTTTGAAATCTGCATCTCTAGGATATCATAAACCAATGTCATTAGTTCCTACAAGATATATAAAAATCCTATGGATAGCTGTTAGATGTGATTTTTTAGGTGCACTTTAGAACTGAGCATATAGGCATGCACTAAATATAATATCTGGTCTATTTGTTATTACATAAAGTAATGAGCTAATCATACCTATGTAGACATTTTCTGGCACTAACTTACCACTTTGATCAAGGTTCAACTTTGTACTCAATGCTATTTGGGTGCTGGCATGCTTAACTTCATCAAGCCTGTATTTCTTCAAGGGCTCTTTCACATACTTACCTTGGTTGTTAAATATGTCATCCTACCATTGCTTACTCTGAAGCCCTAGGAAGAAGTTGACTTCTCCAACCATACTTATCTCAAACTCCTTACTCATCAAATTGAAGAACTCTTGACATAGATCATGATTAGTAGCACCAAATATGATATCATCTACATAAACCTGAATAATGAGGAAGTCTCCCCCCTTTGTTTTAATGAACTAGGTTTTGTCAATATTTCCTTGTGTAAAATTGTTTTCCAAAAGAAATTTGCTAAGTCATTCATACCTACCTCTTGGGCCTTGTTTTAAGCCATAAAGAGCCTTATGAAGCTTGAAAACATGATTTGGAAATTCAAGATATTCAAATCCATAGGGATGCTTAACATAGACTTCTTTATTAAGAAAGCCATTTAAGAAAGCCCATTTGACGTCCATCTAAAATATTTTAATGCCTATGTGAGATGGAAATGCAAGTACTATGCGAAGGGATTTTAATCTGGCCACAAGTATAAAGGTTTCATCAAAGTCTATCCCTTCCCTTGGTTGTACCCTTTTATAACCAGTCTGGTTTTATTCTTAACCACTACCATAATTCACCTAATTTGTTTCTAAAAACCTATTTAGTCCTAATCACTGGGTGGTCCTTTGGTCTAAATATGAGGGACCAAAGTTGGTTCCTCTCTACTAGTTGAATTCATCTTATGTGGACAATATCTAGTTCGAGTCTTCCAATGCCTCAGCATAGTGCTTTGGTTCTATGTGAGAAACAAATGAAAAGCATGCATAGAAATTTCTCAAGGATGAACATGTCGTTATACCTGTGTTGATGTCTGTGTGTAAATTGTCCTAAGGATCGACAGACTTGTACTTGAATCCATTTCTTGGCTCATTGAAGTGGTTTTAAACCTATTCAAGGATACTTGAGGATAACCCATTATTTATGTCATCAACTCAGGGTCTCTCACAACCATCTTATGAGGTTTCTAAAAAAGCTTCAGTGTCATTAGGTTTTCTTTGGTCATCCTGATTTGGACTTTAGCCCACTTTACTAGGAGCACTTTGGTGGCTGCATTTGTTAAGGGTTCCTTCATCTTCATCATCTATATATTTGTTTAGTTGAAACTCATCAAATGAAGATGAGCTTGCAAGGCCATTGTTAGTTTCATTGAAGATAACATGAATAGATTCTTTAATGAGCTTGGTACATTTGTTATGGGCACAATAAGCTTTGCTAACTAAGGAATAGCTCACATATATACCCTCATCACTCCTTGGACTAAATTTACAAAGCTTTTCCTTACCATTGTTGTAGATGAAGCACTTATTTGCAAAGGTTTTCAAATACAAAACATTTGGTTAGTTTCCCTTAAATAATTAATATGGTGTCTTTTTGAGAATTGCTCACATGAGGCATCTCTTAAGTGAATAATTTGTGGCATTAATAGCCTTAGCTCATAAGGACTTTGGAATATCATTTTCACGGGTAATTTTTCTGGCCATATCTTCCAATATCCTATTCTTCCTCTCAGCAACTCTGTTTCGTTGTGGTGTTCATGGTGCTAAGAAGTTATGAGAAATGCTAGTCTTGTCAAAGTAATCAATAGACTTATCTTAGCTAAATTCTCTTCTATGGTTATCCTTGATAGCAACCACTGGCTAGTTCTTTGATATTTTCAATTTCCTGCATAACTTTGCAAACTCCTTAAGAGCTTGTGTTTTCTCTTTTAAAAAGATCACCCATGTGAATTGAGAGTAATCATCTACTATAAAAAAATATATATATAAGAACTACCTCCTAGACTTCTAGTGTGGATTGGTCCACATATGTCCATATGCAATAATTTTAGGCATTTTGAAGTGGACACACTCTTCAAGGGTTTAAAAGAAGCATGTATTTACTTACCTCTAACGCATGCATTGCTCACACGGTCTTTTTTATGTTTGTATAGAGATAACCATCTTACTAATTCATACTTGACTAGCTTATGAAGGGTGTTCATGCTAGCATATCCTAATCAATGATACCAATGTCATGCATCATCAAGGGATGATCTTGGATAGGAAAGATGCATAGAAGAGACATGATCAAGAGTTATGGCATAAACATTGTCCAGTGTAGAATCATGTAACACAATGTCATTGGACTTGACATTTTCAATAACACATTAGGACTCATCAAACAGAACACGATTACCTTTGTCATAAAGTTATGAAATACTCAGCAAGTTGTACTTCAAGCCATTGATCAAATAGACATTTCAATAGCATTTGTAGAATCCTTACCAATCTTACCAATGCTAAGGATGTCACCAAGACCATTGCCTCCAAAGGTCAATTTACCTAATTTTCATCTTCGAAACTCAGTAGACATCGAGGCATCTCCCATCATATGTCTTAAACATCCCCTATCCAAGTACTAGTGATCGCTCTTTACTTTTAGGCACACTTGTGAGAACTAAATTCAAACCTTCCTACATTATTTGGTGATAGGTTTTGCAAGCTTCCCACGCAGCGTGTGAGTGAGGACAAAGTATACTGGAAAGGCTTGTAGTGATTTATGGAGCTAGTCGACAATCCTTAAAGCCATTTCTAGTCATTGTCCATGACCGAAGAGGGGTCGAGATGTTATAGATGGTATCAGAACCGACCCGACTATAAGTTGCGCCATGGATGAGAGAGTCCTCAGCACTCACCTAGTGAGGTAAAGATACTGGGTATGAACCGCCAGTCAGGAGGACACGTAAGTCGGTTTGTTAGCAAGGCATAATGAGAATGTTGTGCTCTTCAAGCAGGGGTGATTGTAGTACCCCGAGTATGGCTCAAAAGAATCAAAGTGACCACTTATATCATGAAGGTGCTCCTTTCATTTCGAGAAGCTCACTCTTAAGAACTTTACAGTTAAGCGTGCTTACTGTGGACGAATCTTATGATGGGTAACATCGTGGGAAGTTTCCTAGGCAGTGTATGAGAGACAATGAAGTACGCTAGAAAGGCTTGTGGTGATTTGTGGCGTCAGTTGATGATTTTTGAAGTCGTTCCTAATAACTGTCCGCGACCCAGGAGGGGTCGGGGAGTTACAGTTCAGCTTTGAAGACATTAACACTTTAGGCACCCATACTTGTATGATTCTTAGGTATGAGATCTTTTTGCCATTGAATATGCTACAATGCTTATGATCCTTACTAGGATCAGAATGACTTGGATGCCTATGAGCAAAATAGCTATGGTTCCTTTAATAAACAATATGACGTTGGTAATTGTGACCAAGGTTACTATTTTTAGAGCTAGATCTACTTTGGGATTCCTTATGTGATGCATCTTTAATAAAGAAGCACTTTTATGACTTTTTCTTATTATTTGGGTTAAATCTAAGGTCTTCTTTATAAAAGGACATACGTGGGGATCCAAATAATTTGTCCAAATTCTCTTAACCCTTAGTAAGTTTTAAGAGGGATTTGTTTTTAACCTCATTGGTTACTCTAAGTTCAAAGGGCCTTGATTTTAGATATATGATCTTGCTCATATTTAACACACTTTAATAGGCTTGAGCTAGGTACTCCATTGTGAAAGTCAAGAGATATTCTGACGTCACCTGCGCAGATTCGTTACTTTCTCCATGTCCTCTCTAGCTATAAGATAGAGGCTGGCTATTTCTTTATCTTCACTTTCACTTGCAAAACTATTACTGCCACTCCATACTGCAACCATAGCTCTTTTGCCTAATTTCTTGGATCAAATATGGTTCTCTCATTTTTCTTTTTGATGTTCTGACAATCCTTGATCATGTGACCTGGAAGTTTAAAACCATAGCAACTGTTTTAGTTAGTATCAACTTTTGAGGCAAATTTACCTTTAGAGTTTCTTTCATTCCTCTCTAAGGTAGATTCCTTCTAAATTGCTTTGAACTTTAGATGCTTTTGAAATATCTTTTTGAATCCTTTGGCTATCATAGCCAATGATTCATCTTCACCATTTTCACATGCCTCAGGTTGCATCTCAATATCATTAGATTTCATTACATGTCCTCATTGTAGTGTCTGCTTGTAATGCCCCGACCCCTCCCAGGTTGTGGACAGTTACCATGAACGACTATAAAGATCATCAATTGGTCCCACAAATCACCACAAGCCTTTCTGGTGTACTTCGTCCTCACTCATATGCTACCTGGGAAACTTCCCAGGAGGTCACCCATCCTAAGATTGCTCCCATAGCATGCACGTTTAACTGTGGAGTTCTTAAGAGTGGGCTTCTCGAAGAGAAAGGCGTACCTTTGGTGGTATGAGTAGTCATTTCAAATCCTTTTAAGCCATACTCAGGGCGTTACAATCACACACACCTAAAACACACAACGTCCTCGTTATGTCTCACTAACCGGCCAACTTACAAGTCCTCTTGATCGGTGATCCATCCCAGTATCTTTACCCCAATAGGTTAAGAGGACTTGTAAGTCGGTCAGTTAGTAAGGCACGACAAGGACGTTGTGCGCTTCGACTGGGGGTGATTGTAATACCCTGACTGTGGCTTAAAAGGATTTAAACTGACCACTTATATCACCAAAAGGTGCACTTTTGTTTTCGGAAAGCCCACTCATAAAAACTCTATAGTTAGGCGTGCTTGCTGTGGGAGCAATCTTAAGATGGGTGGCCTGCTGGGAAGTTTCCCAGGTAGCATGTGAGTGAAGACGAAGTACGCCGAAAAGATTTGTGGTGATTTATGGGGCTGGTCAATAATCCTTGTCATCGTCCATGGTAACTGTCCGCGACCCCGGAGGGGTCGGGGCATTACACTGCTATTTAGCTCCTTTTTGCAAGTGAATTTCATGGGTTAGAAGTTTTCTAACAAGATCATCTAATGTGAGAGTTTTTAAATCTTGTTCTTCTTCAATGGTTGTGACTTTATGTCCACACTTGCTTCTTGGAAGACATCATAACACTTTTCTCACCACCTCCTTATTAGTGTATTTTTTTCCCCAAGGACTTAAAGTTATTTATTATCTCAGTAAAGTGCATATATATGTCCTCAATGGATTATCTATGTAGCATCCTAAAGATCTCATATTGATGGGCCTAGATATTAACCTTGGATTCTCAAATTTGATTAGTCCATTCATAAGTAGTCTCCAATGTGTCCCTAACTTATTTGGCTATATCATATGCAGACACATGATTAAATTTGTTAGGATCCAAACCATAAAATAAAATATTCAAGGCTCTATAATTTTTGGCCAATTTCTTAGTTTCTTTATAAGTAAATTTTGATATGGGCTTCTAAACAATTTTATGTGCTTCCTTCACAGTAAGCACAAAGTCTCCCTCAGAGATAATCTCCCAAAGCTTATAGTCATGGTCCTTGATGAAGATCTGCATAAACTTTTTCGAATGAGTAAAGTTACAACCATGTAGTAAAGAAGGTCTAATAAAAGAGCATCCTTGATCAATTTAAGCATTTCTAAAGAAAGCCATAATTTTTTCTACAACACAGTTAAGTCAATGTGAGTTTCATACCAATTGAAGGCCCCAAAAGCCAATGTTAGATCACCCTAAGGGTGAATAGGGTGATATCTTAAAATTTAAGAATTTATAAAAATTTCAATGTAGTTTGAACCTATGCTACCATTGTCAAAGAAGACAACGATGAAGGTTAGTCACCAATGTAACAAATAAACAAAACTAACATGTATAAATAAAATTGGACAAAATACAGGATATGTTCATGATGTTCACTCTTCCAAACACGACTAGTCACCACGTAAGGCACTTCTTCCCTTAAGATTTAATTACCTCCACTTCTTGTTCACTTAAGTAGTACACACCAATGACATTGGCTGTGTATATTATCCAGCATTCTAAGCTCACTCAACTAAGGAACCTTAGCTAGTGCACTCACTAAGTATTGGCCTCTTGATACCTAGCTATCGAAGTAAGTTCCCTAGCTTACTTGTTAACATCCTCCCTTACAAATATTGAAATCAACAAAAAGTACACAAGAAAGTATTAAGGATGATTGCATTTGAGCTCTCATCAAGTTGCAATTCTTTCTAATGTCTTACCATATGCTTCAGCTCTGCCTTTTTATAGATTTTAAAACCTTCTTGACCGTTGGAGTAATACTTGTCAAATCTTCAATGTATTCTATCTAGAATCCAATATCTCTAATTCAAACCTGGGTGCTTCCAAAATCAGCTCTTGATTGATGAAAATAATCGATCTTGATTGCTAAGGGAAGAGCTTGATTTGATCTCCAAAGATCTTAGAAAAATCAATCAAAATAATTTACAAATGAACTCAAGATTGATTTAATACAACTTTCCTAAACTTGATCGAATAAAACCTTTACAGGATCTTGGTTGATCAGTAATGATATATTGCATCAGAAAAATGTAATCCATTCACATGTGAATAAGGGATTCCTTTCAAAGAGCAATATATGTCAAGAATAAAATAAGATAACATATGGAATATATTTTCCAAAAACGATTATGCTGATTCCAAAGTCAGAGATTCTGATTTTGACATTAGATTCATGCAGTGATAAGATAGGTTAGTATAATATAACTCAATGTACTTATATTGAGCTTTTGCTTTTTACTCAAAACACTCAATATCCTTGAGCTGTGACATTGAAACAGTCACTAATATTGCTACTGGCATTGAGGGAGTCTTCAACGTAAATAAATATAATACCATTAATCTAGAATTTAGACAAACAAACATTGGTTTAGCATAAAAAATTATAATAAGCCAACACTATTTATACTATTGTTTTCAATCTCTAGTAGACATACCAAAAACCGACTCTACATGAAAACCCCACTTGGACCCCCCAGAAAAATTTTGGGTTTTGAACATGATTTTCTCGACGTGCACCTGAACATAATTGAACCCGAAAAACTCGTAAATTAACGGGTCAAACCCGACCTCAACCCGAACTCGAACCCAAACCCGCCTGTTCGACCCGAATATTATTTTTTTGTTTTTTATTTTTCTTTAATTTATCCTTCTTAACAAAATTTGACCTTCTTAATAATAATAGTTATTGATTACATCAATTCATTTAGAAAGACGTTACATAATTATCGCATGCCTTTATAATAGAAGCGATAGTATCCTTTCTTTTCCAACTTCGTTCTCGTACAATAATATCATATATAACTTATAATTAGAAACCCTAAAAAATGAGGTATGAAATGATGTGAAATAATTAGCTAGTATTAAGAAAATCAACATAGAAGAAGACAAATATTAAAAACATGCAAATCATGCCGTTTTATTTTTAGTGAAATGTACATGTTTCGTCATATTTTAAATAATCTAAAATTTTAATGTTATAATTAAAATATAATTGTACTATCTTACGCTTCTTCAATGTCCTTTCATTTGCTTTTTATTCTCATTGGTCTAGAATTATAATGCTAGTGTTGGGTAATGGGCTGATTCTTGTTTGACTTAGGATTAACTCACCAATAAAATGTATTTGGTTAGATCATGGTAAGTTGGTTAAAAAATTAAATGTGTTACTAGTGGTTCGAACTGCTCCGACACGTTAACATGCTTGAGACGGAATAACTCATGAATGACTCGATTCATTACTAACTATATTTTAGTCCAAGGGCCAACTCACGGGGTTCTACTTTGTGGTCGCTCATACATGATGTACATATATTCTAATAAAAAGTTTGAATATCTTTAATATTCTTTTAAAAAATTACAATTCCAATGGTTTTCCATTAAATAACAAGAATTTTAAGTTTTAAATATAGTCTTTAATTTTGACAAAAAAGAGGTAACTCAGAAAAAAAGGTGGTTTAAACCCGTTGGTCGACCCAAAACCCGTATAATTGAGATACGTCCTCCCATATTTTATCTAAACCCAAAATAGACTCGACCCGTATCTTACCTAAACCCGAATACACCCAATCCGTATTCAACGCGCCCATCTAAACTGACAAGTCCAATCTCTGATGTAGTCTTGTTCGAACAATATATTAGTTAAGGTGCTCGCATTTTACTCACACCAATAGCATAAATAAATAGAACTCCTTTTTTCTTGATAAGTTTGTCTTAATATTGGGAGACTAAAGGCTTGATAACCAACACCAAACCATATGTCGTGAACTAACGGCCACAAGCACAAAGGAGTAATTTTCCACTTTTAAAGACGTGCATAATGATATAGATGTCCTATTTGGCAATATGTATATCATACTCCTGGGAGCATATACTCTTACGAGCCACATCATTAAATATATATTAAAAAATTAATATATGTCAAATATACGCGTGAAAAATATATATACGTGGGCAATGAGAGCATGTGCTCTCGGGAGCATATAAGAAATTGCCCCTATTTGGCATTTGAGTAAGATTCAATAACACGACGTGCTCTTATGGATTTTTTTTTTTAATCAGCAAAAGACAATTAAGATGCCCTTAATTTCCCAAATATGAACAAAAGGGCATTACTATTGCAATGTAATAATGATATATCACCACTAAATAATCTCACCGCAAGACAATCATAAAAATTCTTTCATACTTCTATATTTTATCCTCTCTTTGGCGTAAAGGAATTTATCATGACAAAATTGTGATAATACTACCCATGTTGAGACCAGATTATGGTAGAATAGTTTATCATATAACAAGGCAACTATACCCTAGTTTTTATAAACAGTAATTACCAATCCATAGACTTTATACACACAAAATATGTGAGAATTATATGGGTTGACAATGGATATTTCAACATAAAAGATAAAGAACAAGTTCCAGCTCCATGAGCAAACAAGTTTCATGTATGCGGGTTCCAAAAAGAATCCAAGATTATCAATTAATTAAATATAAAGTTGTAGATCCATAATACATTTGGAGGGGGAGGGTAAATGAATCTACTAATGACTAATGACATACCCTAGGCTTGAAATTGAACGAGAAATTGAGAATATTAGGGAGATTTTCACAATAGTGGAAAAGGGACCAAAAGGGTTGACGATTTTGAAGTAGCTAACTAAGACAGAAGGGATGGAGAAGATACCATGGGTGGCCACATTCTCAAGCTTCCAAGATTGAATAGGCTAAAGAAGATGCCATAGAGGAGAATACTAAAGGTTGTGCTGCAGATAGGTGAAAATGGGTTTGTCTGAATGTTTTCTTATCAAGGGTTTCCAAACCCTCAAATATGAATCTTTCTGCTTTCGTTATATTTAAATAAAAAAAGGGGTTCTACAGTAAGAGGCAATCTATTACACATTGTTGCACCTATATTTAACCTCATTTTATCCATTATTTGATCTACTTTTCTCATGGTTTTCATGTCGAATCTAGATGAAAAAGGGTCAAATTCACTTCCTTTGATACAATTGTACTTATAATATATTTTGCCTTACTTTTAGGAGAAATTCTAGGGTTTTGATAGAAAGGAAGACCTTAGGAGCGATTTTAAGAAAGAAGAGAGGTCTAGCGAAGCCCGGGAGCCAATGGAAGATGCGTGGAAGAAGATACGACCGTGCAACAGGGTAGGCACGGCCGTGCAACGAAGACTGAAGTTGCACATGGGCAGCACGGCCACACACACGGTCGTGCGTGGTGGCCGTGCATGGCGCACGGTCAGCCGTGCATCATGGCACGACCGTGCGTCCCTCAGGCCTACGTAGCGGAGCGGTTTTTCAGCCTTTATAAGCAGCTCTTCTCTCTTTCTTGAGGGGGCTTTTGCTGGGCTCTCTCTGGCAATTTTTAGACTAGGTTTTAGGTTAGTTTAGCTAATAAAAAACCTCAATATGAGGATTAGATCAGGATGGTAGTTTGTATTCCGGGATTCAAGCTTGTGGATTTCCAATTCTTCAATCAATTCAAGCATAAGTTTCTCTCTTTCTCCCTCTCTCTTTATTTCACGTTTTTGTTCTTGTTTTGATTTTGTTAGTTTAATTCTTGTATTTGATTTGCTAGTTTAAATGTTTAGTTGTTATTATGATTTTGTGTTTCCTTTAGTTTTCATTTGTGCTAGTTTAGATTAATTCTTCTTTTGTTCATGTTTATGTTCTTATTTGCTAGTTTATGTTTAGTTTAGGTTTTCATGTTTTCGTATTTAATTAGTCCTGATTGATTGGATTGTGGCTAGCCCTTGATGGCGAATTAACCATGTTTAGGCCTCAACCCTCCATTGTTGATGCCTAGAACTTAGAGCTTTCTTTCATGCCCGCCAAGTGTTCGATGAAATGCTTGAAAGAGCTTTCATCCATGTTTTGGGACAATCGACTTATGCTGAGAGGTGAGGTCGATTGTCTTGTATGGGTAGAGAGAATAGTTGGAATTGGGACATAAAAATAGTCCCATCGCTAGCTAGGTCAAGGGATGTCAATCTTGTAGTTTAGTTGAACTAATCCCATAAAAATAGGAGATTAGAATAATTAGACTGGCTCATGACCCTTGAGAAAGGACTTGGGTGCTTTTAATGATTGAGACGACCATCTCTGAATACTAGTCTAACTTGGGAACGTGAGGGCTTAACTTGATTACTTAGTTTATCTTAGGTCCAAACATAGTCCTTTTGTTTTCGCTTTAGTAGTTTAGTTCTATTTTCTATCCCCTTCGGTTTTGCCTCGCTTGAGATGCTTTAGTTAGCTTTCGTAGTTGGAAATACAACTCCCTACAGACAACACTCCAAGTACTCAACGATACACCTTGCACTTAGGGTTCATAAATATTAAAACTTTGTTTTTTCCCTAACAAGTTTTTTGGCGCCGTTGCCAGAGAGTTGGTATTTTTCAATATTGGGGTTTACTTGAGCATTCGAGAATGGGCCTTTTAGAAAATCCAAAAAACAAAAAATTTTTAAAATCAAAAACTTTGAAAAAATCAAAATGGCTATTTTCCATTTACCTCAATTTAAGCATGAACCTTTTTGGCAATATTTGTCTCGATTGAATGGTTATTGTGCTCAATATGTGCTTTTTGAATACGAAAAATGGGAAATATACGATGTTGTGCTTGAGGGGATAACACATGAGACACAAACCATCCTTGAGTCCATGTGTTATGGTGGTATGTGCTTTTTAGGCGTTGATGATATGTGGGACTTATTTGAGTCCTTGGCTTAGTATCAATAGCACCATGAGATTGCTAGTGAGTCTTTGGAGTCCCCTTCCCCCATTTCTTATGCTTTGCACTCCTATTCTCCTCTTGTGTGCTCTTATTGTTCATCTTTTGACCACGATGTGAATTCTTGTCAATATTATGCTAGATTTGATGCCATGACAGGGACAATGAATGAGCAACATGAGCGTTTTGTTAGTAGAATGAGGGAGTGTGGTTTATTGTATAAGACCAACCCTAATCTACCTTGCCCTAGACTTGAGGCTCGTCTCTGTGATGATTGTGAGTTTTCCTTTCCCCTAGAGTCTAATGTTGTTGATGATGCACCTTTGATCGACCTAGGGGAAGTGTTTGACCCTCCCTTGACCCTATTGACATTTATTGCTCCATCCTTTTCTAGCACACCTATGGACACTAGTGTTAGTGACTCGATCTTACTTGCTTCTCCCCTTCCTTTAGCTTAATGCACGGGGTTAGAGATGGGTGAGACTTCTCGGGGTGATGCTAATTTAGTAGAGGATGTTTTACTTTCTTGGTCAAGAGGACTTACATTGGTTGAGCCATATCTTGAGGAGGCTCCTTTCGAGGAGTTGTGTGATGATAGTTTAGTGGTCGGTGCTGCTCCTAGCATTGAGCATATCGACCCAATTTGCACCGAGCCACTTGACTTGACCCCCATTTCATCCCCCTTACTTCCCACCGCGCCTTCTCACTTGCATGCATTCCATGAATCCCTAGGTGACATTCGAGGATATAATTCCTCCTTGGACCCTTATTGTTCATACCTAGAGGACATGCCTAGGAAAATTGAGTGGCCCACCTTTTTTGATTATTATTTCGATTTTCCTATGACATTTGATAAGTTTAAGAGGGCACTAAGTCTATTTGCTACATCTTTACTAGTGTTCTCTTGCTTACGTTCCTTTGAGATGCATGCAAAGGCACATGATAAGCTCTTACAAGCTTTGATGGCGTCCGAGCTGATAGTTCGAGCCTTGAGAGATAAGGAGTGGCTGATACTCCTCAAGCCGCTATGGCACAGTTTGGGTACAATCAATACTCGGCCTGGTATAATCGTTCTCATCCCCCCCTTCTTTTTATTTTTTTAAATGTTCTCTCTTTTTGTTTTTGTTTAGTTGTGAATATTAGGGTTGTATTTTTGTGGTGATCATTTTGAGGAGAAATTTTGGATGTTGTTGAGCCATTGGCTATGATCACCGTTTTTGTGTTTTTATGGATATTTGTGTGTTGTGATTGGTAGTGTTGATGGATTGGTATATCTTTATTTTTAGTGGCTGGTTTTGTATATATGTGTGGTCTTGTTTGTGATTTGGTGAGTGTTTTTGGAAGAGTGTGCTAACTTGTGTATATGTGTGCAGGTTTAGTGTTTTTGTGTGTCTTGTGTGTGATTTTGTTTTCTTTGTTTTTGTGTGTTTTGTGGTTGGTCATGACTCTCAGCTCCCAATGAGGACATTGTGAGATTTAGATGTGGGGGTGGGTCATTTACCCTTTTATTCTTATTTTTGTGAAAATTTTTCTTTTTTTTGATAATTTTTTAATTTCTCTTTTCCTTTGTATAGTTTTTCTTTTTGGCTTTTGGGGTTTTGTACTATTTAATCAGCCTTGATCCCTGGTACCTTGGCTATTAGTTTGTATATAAGTATGAAGTGCATGATGGATTTTTGTCCTGAGCTTGTCATTCTAAGCCTCGGTTCTAACCCTAATAGTCCATTGTAATTTTGCAATCCAATCCTGATTTATATTTCATTATTATCTTAGGATCTAAATTTTCCATTGTTTGGCTCTCCCACTTGCGTTTGTGCATCACTAATTTTGTCTTCACTTCAAAATTACAAGGGTGAAGAATTTCTGAAAAAAAGAGAAGAAAATCTGAAAATATCCTTTTGAGGCATGTGCTACCGGGAATGGGAAAAAAAAAAAGAGTTTGAAAGTCGGGAATGAAAAGTATCCCTTTGAGGTATGTGCCACTGGGTGCTACCCTTTGAGGTAATATTGTTACTGGGAATGCTTACTTCCCATGTCAATAAGTTAATAATGTAGTTGATGCCGGTTAAGTGGATTGAGTCGATTCAGGCAAGCCAAAGTCTTAGGATGATGATACACTTACACACTGGGCACTAGGATGGATTCAATGTTCTCATGCATCGTGGGGTGAAAAGCTGATGTCTAGATGCCATTCTTTGGAATGAAGAGTCCTGAAATGCATACGACGCATGTGTACAGACTGATACTTGAGTAACTAAGGGGTTTTGGTTAATCCGATTGTGTATAGTTTATCCTGATGTATATTTTGTGTTTTGTCATTTTTTATTTTTTGTTTCTCTTTTGTTTTTTTTCCTTTTTTGAGATTTTGTGGGTATATCTACTGCAAACCCTCACGAGATCTTACTCGTTCACTTGGGGGAACCAAGGGGTTCAAAGGGCTTGTTGCATACGCCAAATGCAACCGTGATTTCTACGAAAGTGAGTTAGGTTATTAGGTTAGTTTTTACTTTGTTTTGCCCGAGGACGAGCAACAGGTAGGTGTGGGGGTATTTGTTGCATCTATATTTGACCTCGTTTTATCCCTTATTTGATTCACTTTTCTCATGGTTTTCATGCTGAATCTAGATGAGAAAGGGTCAAACTTACTTTCTTTGATACAATTGTGCTTATAATATGTTTTGTCTTATTTTTAGGAGAAATTCTCGGGTTTTGATGGAAAGGAAGACCTTAGGAGCGATTTTAAGGAAGAAGAGAGGTCTAGCGAAGCCTAGGAGCCAACGAAAAATGCATGGAAGAAGGCACAGCCGTGCAACAGGGTAGGAACGGCCGTGCAACGAAGACCGACGCTGCTCACGGGCAGCACGGCCAGATGCACGGTCGTGCGCGGTGGCCGTGCATGGTGCACGGTCGGCCGTGCATCATGGCACAGCCATGCCTCCCTCGGGTCTGTGCGGTGGAGCGGTTTTTTAGCCTTTATAAGCAGCTCTTCTCTCTTTCTTGTGGGGGCTTTTGCTGGGCTATCTCTGGCAATTTTTAGGTTAGTTTATCCAATAAAAAACCTCAATAGGAGGATTAGATTAGGATGGTAGTTTGTATTTCGAGATTCAAGCTTGTGGATTTCCAATTCTTCAATCAATTCAAGCATAGTTTCTCACTTTCTCCCTCTCTCTTTATTTCACGTTTTTGTTCTTGTTTTAATTTTGTTAGTTTAATTCTTGTATTTGATTTGCTAGTTTAAATGTTTAGTTTTTATTATGATTTTGTGTTTCCTTTAGTTTTCGTTTGTGCTAGTTTAGATTAATTCATTTTTTGTTTATGTTTATGTTCTTATTTGCTAGTTTGTGTTTAGTTTAGGTTTTCATGGTTTCGTGTTTAATTAGTCATTAATCTTCGTTGATTGGATTGTGGCTAGCACTTGATGGCTAATTAACCTTGTTTAGGCCTCAACTGTCCCTTGTTGATGCCTAGAACTCAAAGCTTTCTTTCATGCCCGCCAAGTGTTCGATGAAATGCTTGAAAGAGCTTTCATCCATGTTTTGGGGCAATCGACTTATGCTGAGAGGTGAGATCGATTGTCTAGTGTGGATAGAGAAAATAGTTGAGATTGAAACATGAAAATAGTCCCGTCACTAACTAGGTCAAGAGTTGTCAATCTTATAGTTTAGTTGAACTAATCCTGTGAAAATAGGTGGTTAGAACAATTAGACTAGCTTATGATCCTTAAGAGAGGGCTTGGGTAGCTTTAATGATGCAACCAACCATCTCTTAATACTAGTGTAACTTGAGAAGGTAAGGGCTTAACTTAATTACTTAGTTTATCTTAGGTCTAATCATAGTCCTTTTGTTTTCACTTTAACAGTTTAGTTTTATTTTCTATTCTCTTTAGTTTTTCCTAACTTGAGATACTTTAGTTAGCTCTGATAGTTGGAAACATAATTCCCTATGGACGACACCCCAAGTAATCAACGATACACCTTGCACTTGGGGTTTATAAATATTAAAACTTTATTTTTTTCCTTAACACACACCCAAAAAAAGGTCAACGAAAATTTTTATTGCTAATTACCCAAAATTTTGATGTCAACAGTGCATCTCGTCGTGTTATAGATTTTTTTTTTTTTATTGAGTGCAAGGTATGAATATTTGGGAAGGAAAACCCAAAATGGATATTTTGCAACAAGTCTGTGCAACGACCGAAAAATAATGTAACCATAGCCATTTTTGGCAACGACAATTTGTAGTTGTTGTAAAAGGTCATTGCAAAAACTCATTTTTCTTGTAGTGGACCAAGTGAACAGTAGGCAAGATACTAGAGTGATAGAGACACTCAAAAATCAGCTAGGTGAGAGTGAGATGCTTTGTATTGTGAATACACCAATGTACGGTCCGTTCTTTTCTTTGGAAAGTTGAGAATTTTTTTTCATCTCATTCATTATCGTTTCTTTACGTTCCTTCCAATCCTTCTCGGTCATTCCCAAAAAGGAACTTCTTAACTTTTCTCATTCCTTCATATTCCTTCTCACTATCGTCTATTATCTCTCATGTTCTTCTAATCCTCCGAAACAAATCTCATTCCTTATCAATCTTTCTCATTCCTTCCCAACGAAAAGGACATGCCTATACTTTGTGTTCTCCAAAATAGTTTCTTTGTCATTTTTTATAGCACTGTAGTTTTTCCTTTTGCTGACAATAGATTTTCCACGTTAGATTGATCTGTTGTTTCTGTTATGTGTGCATTCATATTCTCGTGAATGTGGGATCATGATCACCAAACGTTTGGGCTCCCTACAAGTTGAAGTTGTGAGCACTCCTCACCTAAATCCCACCTAATTTAATAAATGTAAATGCACATGTCATTTTCCAACACATAGTCCAACATAAACTTGTTTTAACAATTTGTCCAATTATAACTACAATTACAAATGCCTAATGAAGTCCAAAACTTTGATTTACAACTTGATTTGGAATTATTATCATTTACCCCCTAGAGAGTTTGTTGAACATTTTTTACATCCAAATTTTTAAAATTATTATTTACCTTCTTTTAATTTTGCATCAAATAATTTTTAACCCCAAATTTTACCGAAATTTCCTACATATTTGTTATTTGCTATTTCTTATTTGAAATGCATCTTGATAAAATTTACGGTTTTATTTGACCCAAAAATGAAAGGGCTTAAATAATAATTCAAAAATGTCGGAGGTATAAAAACTATTTACCAAAATCTCAAGGGATAAATGACAATATTTTGTGTAATTTGTAAATATAAAATTGTGGTAGTAGGTAGTCAATTTTTGTTTTCAATAGATGAGTGTGTCAAATTCAAGCAGCTTTTAACAAAAATCGAAACTGTGCTTAATTGACTACAAGAACGAAAGGGAAATTTATTTTGTGCCAACGTCATTGAAGATTTACCTAGAGGGAGAATCCTAGTTCCATTTGTTGGAATGCCACTTATTAGCATGCTCATTGGAGACGGTGGGCAGCCAGCCCCTGCATGTAGTTATGCATCCCATTATCGCATGAGCCACCTCCAATTTCTAGATAAAGAACTAAAGAAGGGGTGACCTTAGGGACATAGCTAGTAGTCCCATCATCCCGTCTCTTCGGATTAGTGATAGATATTCTATATTCTAACTAACGACTCCAATGATATTAATATAACAAGTCCTCTTACCTTGTATTATAGACAATTGTTAATGTAGATCTTATCTTTGGAAATATCAAGATTTTTAAGAAGATTCAAATCTAAAAGGACTTGAATTCAGCATGAATTTTGGTGTAAGTCATATATAGTACTAATACTTTGTTAGACTTATTCATGAACACAACAACTTTAGTAATTTATTTAAAGTATATATTTCTTAATTGCTAGGCTTCTATGTATTATATTCATTTAGGACTTTTCTCGAATAAATAATACTTATTATCATTTTTTCTCGTGCCTTTTTGTCGAATTACTTATCTTAATCGAACTTCAAATATGTGGGCATTTGTTTTCTTATTTGTATCTTTCTTGAATTTGTGTTTAAGACTCTATGTAAATTTGAATATTTTGTGCTTTTATAATAGTAACTCTCAAATATCATGGGCACTCTAGTTTTAATTTTAAATTTAAGGGTTTGAAGGATTTTCTAGAGACCCAACTAACCACAATAAATTTGAACCATATTTAAACATACTAGATCAAGGGATATGAGCTTATATTCCATTTTTTGTAAAATCGATCTATAAACACATACAGAATCTGATCCTTAAACTAAAAAAATTAAATCAAAAGAATCTAAATCCAAATTCAACCCCGAATTAGAGTATGCCTTAGGCATCCTAACCTTGAAGCAGAGGAAGAGTGTACCCTAGGCAAGATACTAGATCTAGCGATACAGGGACACAAACATTGACTAAAGGAGCGTGAGATGCTTTGTATTGTGAATGTACCAATGTAGGTTTGTTCTTTTTGTTGGGAAATTGAGGGTTTTTTTTTAAATTTTGACACATTCATTATCATTCATTCACATTCCTTTCTATTCCTTATTGTTCACTTCCAAAAAAGAATTTTCCAACTCTTTCTGTTCCTTCCCACTCTGTTCATTATCTCTCATTTTCTTCCACTCCTCCCAAAAAAAAAAAAACTCATTCCTTATCAAGCTTTCCCATTCATTTTGAACGAAAAGTGTATGCCTGTGCTCTATCTTTTCCAATTTAATTTCTTTGTCACTTTTTATTGCACTGTAATTTTTCCTCTTGTTGAAAATAGAATTTCCACGCAAGATTGACATGTTGTTTCTCTTGTATGTGCGTTCATATTCTTCTAAATGTGGGAGCGTGACCACCAAAAATTTTGGCTCCCTACAAGTTGAATTTTCGAGGACTCCTCACCTAAACCTGCCTACTTCAATCAAGGTAAATGTACATGTCCTTTTCCAAGACCCAGTCCAACGTAAACTTGTTTTAACACTTCGTCAAATTATGACTACAATTACAAATGCCTAACGAATCTCCCTATTCCATATCTATGCTTTCAACACCAAGAATGAATTCCTCACTCCTTATCCTGCTTTTATCACTGCTTATGGGATCACTTCCTCCATCCTCAGCCCAACCCTTTTGGGGGTACAACTGCAGCGACAACGTCAACAATACAAGCAATAGCTCTTTCGCATTCAACCTCAACATTCTCCTTTCGTCCATTGCCTCCGGCGCCCCACTTGCAGGCAGCCGCGGCCATTTCCACAGTCTGAGTATCGGCACCAAACCGGGTGGTGATTTCGTAAGCAGATTGTGTCTATGCCGGGGTGACTTGTCTTCAACAGACTGTAGTTCCGGCTGCATAGATGCAGCTAGGTCCATCCGGCAAGTATGCCCGAACCAAAAGCAGGCAATTGGGTGGTATCGAGACTGTGTGTTTCGGTACTCCAACCAGCCCGTTTTAGGCATCATGGCATCATCTCCATGGTTTTGCTTCGCCAATGCCGCCAACGCCTCCGACCCCAAGGCTTTCAACTGGGAGCTCACGGCTTTGCTTTGGAGCTTACGAGCTAAGGCCTTAGATGGCGCGCAGTATGCGACTGGGTTCAGGAGGGTAAGCGGGTCTCAGAGGGTCTTTGCCGATCTGGGTTGTAACCCGGATTTGAATGTTTCGGATTGCTCAAGATGTTATCAAGATATAACCAATTATATTCCCAGTTGCTGTTATGGGAGGACAGGGGGAGCCATTCTCACCCCCAGCTGTGATTCTAGGTTTGAGATCTACCAGTTCTACCATTTGAGTGCTGATTCTCTTTCTCCTCCGCCCACTTCACTCAGTTCACTGACTGCAAAAAGTGAGTGTTGAATTATTTTGTTATATTTCTCATAAAACTTTGATTTACAGTTCGATGTGGAATTATTATCATTGGTCCTTCGAGATTTTGGTGAATATATTTTTCATCTGAGTTTTTAAAATTATTATTTACCTTCTTCTATCTTTCCACTAAATATTTTTAATTCTGAATTCTATCAAAATGTTCTTCATATTTATTATTTACTATTTGTTATCTGAAGTACATTTTTAAAAAATTTAGGGTTAAAATTTATTTGAAGCAAAAATAAAAGAGGTTGAATAATATTTCTAAAAGGTTAGAGGTATAAAAAAGTATTTGCCAAAATTTCGAGAAATAAATAACAACATTTCTTTTAATTGTGAATATTCAATTGTGGCAGTAGGTAGTCATTTTTTTTTTTTAAAGAGAGGGGCATAAATGCTAATGCATGTGAAAGTCAAGAAGCTTTCAAAGATTTTAGTGTCAAAGACTTGACACTGGCAATTAAAAATTAATAAAATCAAAGACTTTCATCCTATAGTTTCCTACAATATTTTAAAAGTATCTTAGTTTTTGATATAATTTTTTCAAACAAAAATTAAATTGCAATGGTATGTCGGCGTCATTTAGGAGATACCAGGCCCTCTTCCTTTACTCCACCTACTTACTTATCCCCACTTCTCCTTGCTTGCCTATTGCACTTCACCATGGGATATTCAGGGAACATAATTAATTTCTATTGAATTAGAGCAGTTAGCAGTGTATTGTTTTAAGAATTTCTTAGCTTTTATTTTAATTTAAACTTTGTGATCTTATTTCTATTCAAATTTCAAATTCCAAATCAATCGTATATTATTTTACATTTTCTTGGGAATTTTTTTTCTATACATTCGTCTTTTGTGTGCTTTTTTTTTATTGTTTTCTTGTATTACTAATCTTTAAAACTACAAAGATTACTACTCTATGACTAGAGAAATCAAGGAAAAATAAATCATATTGGACACCTGAATAGAAATATCATCAAATTTTGAATAATTTATTATTCTATCATGATTTGAAGGGGTTAAACGTTTTTAAATATGAAGATTTTTAAAATGATTTCTCCATACCTACGGGTGAGAAATGTCTATACATCATTGCTTTAGGCCAATCGCCAGTGACGTCCCAACAAAATCTCCCATTATGCTTACATATATATATATAATATAAAGGTGAATGTCATGCATGAGTTGATGGCAGATTGATGAATGTCACATTATTATTAGCTATCTTATTTTTTTCTTTCATTTTTTCTCTATTTCCAAATGTCATGATAATAAGAATTTAATGTACACTTTTGCTCTTTAAATTTAAAAGTTAAAAATAGTTTTACAACTAGATTTAGTTCACAATAATAGCTTTAAGGGGTGAGAATGGCTTTACTATAAAATGACATAAAGCAATAAAAGTATTATTGTTATAATAAAAGTTTAATGTACTCTTTTTCCTATGCATTTTGATAATTCAAAAATAATTTTATAATTAAATTTTGTTTGTAAACAGTAATCACAATAGATTAATATAATTTTTTTTTCTTGTAGTGTCTTAGAAGTAAAAAATGGGTTTACTATATATATAATAAAATAAAATAATAAAATTATTAATCTTTTATGCAATTATTTTGGCAATTATGAGCATTAGTTGGCAAACAATGAAACAAAATTAATAATAATTTAATGTACCCTATAAAAATTGTCCCCAAATTAATACACTCACTTTAATGTTAATCAACTCAAATAACTCTCAAGAACAAAATGCTTATACTTAATTATTTTATATTTATATTTACCCCAATAAAGAGTAAAATTTAGATAAATGAAAAAATAATATTCATTAAAAAATATAAGTGAGTAATGATAATTCTAAAATTTGATCAACAAACTTTTTCATGATATATTATAATTTTCTAAATTATTTATGCATATTTTTGGGTAAAACACATATATGAGTTATGTGACCAAAATGAAAGCCATAAATTCATTCTTCTATCTAAAACAATTCCATATAGATTACAGGTTCATTCTTATGCTACCGTTTTATTAGAATTTATCCAGATTTCAATATTTAAATCATAAACCAACAATATTGAAAATAATATCTGAAAAATTAATATTTAAAATTAATTAATCATCATAATTTTATTAACATTTATTTTAAAATTTTATTTTTTTTTATAATTGTTGTGTACTATGGTGTATAGATGTTAGTAATGATAAATTATTTTTATTTCATTATTATTAAATAAACATTAATAAAAAATCATGCAAAGCACAGGATTCATCCTAGTTAACTTTAAACCTTGTGAACACATATTGTCATTGTGTTCTCCTTCATTATTGAACCTTTGGTCTGTTGACGCAATTTTCTATGACAAATACTATTACTTTAAAATCATTCACTAATCTACTTATTAGTGTGTAACGAGTGTGACACCTATAATTCAAGAAAGCTTAACACATTTATCGAATTACTGGCGCTAGCGTGTAACAAACGATTGCAGATCATCCTGGGCACAAGAGAAAGTCTTTGCGAAGTATTGCTATTGCTGTTCCCACACTGCTAGCAATCTTTACAGTTGTTGGCATTTGCATAAGTTACCGCCTGCAAAGAAAGGCCATGCCAGCCACCAATAGTAAGTTATATTTGGACTAAACAAAGCAGTACTTGTGATCTGATGTTTGCAAGTCACTTGAACTATTAAAAGTATCCTATCTATGCAACATGAAAGTTTACATTTAACATTTTCATATTTTGGTTTGTTGGACTATTTTAATAGATGATATAGAAGACATTATAGCCATGGAATCTTTGCAATTTGACTTGGCCACCATCAAGGCATCAACATCTAATTTCTCTTGGGACAATAAGCTTGGAGAAGGTGGTTTTGGGGAAGTCTATAAGGCAAGTTGTTTGAACTAAAATTCAAAGAAGACTGAATGTAATGTTTGTGAGAAATGTACATCATCTGACTTCATCAATTAATCCTATGTTTTATACTTCTAGGAGAAACTTGGAAATGGACAGGAAGTAGTCAGTTCAAGGCATTGTAGAGTTTGAAACAGAAGTTATGTTAGTGGCTAGACTTCAACACAAGAACTCGGTCAAACTTTTGGGATTCTCCGTGGCATCAGAAGAAAAGATACTTGTGTATGAGTTCCCTTCTAATTTAAGCCTCAATCAATTTCTTTTTGGTAATCCCAAGAAACATTCCTCTTACTCACTTAAGGCAAAAGTGCTTCATTTGAATTGAAACATAATTGATAGTTGACATTGTCTCAGATGTGACTAAAAACAAATCATTGGATTGGAAAAGTCGATTTAAGATCATACTTGGAATCGCTAAGGGCCTTCTGTATCTCCATGAAGATTCTCGACTAACGATTATCCACCAAGATCTTAAATCAAGCAATATATTACTAGACGAATTGATGAACTCGAAGATATCTGACTTTGGTCTTGTAAAGCTTTTTCGCATGGATCAAACTCAGGGCAATACAAAGAGAATAGTTGGAACATAGTAAGATTTTTAAGAAATTTTTGCTAGTTTAACTTCGCTTACTATTGGAAAGTCGTGATTTTTGTTGCATTATATAACACGATTGTGAAAATGTAAATATTAATATTATGGCCTAATTGAGTTCTTTAATTGGATACAATCTAGTGGCTACATGGCCCCGGAATATGCCATTACTGGACATTTTTCGGTGAAGTCAGATGTGTTTAGCTTTGGAGTGTTAGTTCTTGAGATAGTCACTAGCCAAAAGAGTATGCTTTTTGCAGGACCACAATTTGAAGAGGCACTACTACATCGTGTAAGTTCCATTAAGTTAAAATAGTAGTTTTCACTGGCAAGCGTGCAACTTTCTTACATAAAGGCAAGTGTTGTTTAGTGATTTGAATAGATAATTTTAATGATAGGCATGGAGGCTTTGGAGTGTGGAGAAAGTATCAGATTTAATGGATCTAGGCTTGGCATCCAGATACAAAGAGGAAGAAGCAACAAAATGCATACACATTGCGCTTTTAAGTATCCAAGAAGATCCAGGTAGAAGACCAAAAATGTCTACAGTTGTTCGTGCCCTTAATGGGGATTCAATTAGCCTACCAGTGCCAAAGGCTCCTCAGTTTCTCTTCAATTTTACAGACCTAGGAGATGAAAAAGCTTCAAGCTCATACTCTTTACCACCAAGTATTAGTAGCTTATATCCTCGTTGACAAACTTTCATCTTCATTTGGCATTCAAAAAGGGCTTGGTACTTCATTTTTTCTTCCCCTCTGTATAGAAAAAGAATGTGTTATACGATCTTAGTGCTATAAGCTTTTTTCTTGCCCCTTTCTTTGCCTATGCGAAAATTCCATGTACAGGATGGCCTCTTTCATGAACTGACTTCCCTTTTTTAAAATTTTTGTGAAAGGTTTTGCATAGGAAACTACATAAATTAAGAGGAAGGATATTGGATAGCTCCGTCTTAGAAGATGCATAAAATTTGGATGAACATTATCACTCCTCTTGCTTTCTTCCTGGTTCATACCCTCACCAGTTTCTACTTTTACTATTGCAGATCTCCTTTAGAAAGATGTCCCCCCCCCCACCAAAAAAAAGGTTGGAGTGGGGATGGTAACAGAGCGAGTTGGGGACAGAGGACATATTCTCATCCCTGTCCCTGTTCAGCTCCTTGTTGCCCACTGCGGGGAAAAATTCCTCCCTATCACCCTCCCCATAGGGGATTCAATCCCTGACGAGACCCCAAAGAGGATTTTTACCTGCAAATTTTGACCTTATTTGGCAATCAGCTGTTAACTGTTGATATTAGCTCTTAACTGTTAGCTATTTGTATTAGTTATTTGAATTAGTTGTTTGTTGAAAAATTATTTGGTAAAATTAGATCTTTCTGATAAAATTGTGAGATAAAAAGCTAATTCTTCTAAAAGCTCTTTCAAAAAGCTCATCGAATTAGCATTTTTAAATTAGTTTTTTGACCCAAAAAGCTCTTATAAAATGTCTTTTCACCAAACATCCAAATTAGCTTTTTTAAGTGGACAAACAACAATCTCGGTCAAAAAAAGCACTTTTTTACCAAAAAGCTCTTCAAAAAACTACTTTCCAAACACCCCCTTTTCCGCTTGTATGTGAAATCCGTATTATTAGTTAGAACTTGAATGAAAGGCCAAGTTGCCCATGACACCTAACTTAAGTAATTATACAAAACTCTTATCGGTTCCATGCAAGACAAGTCTAACAAACTTCATCAAAGTTTAAAATCCAACCCAAATTAAAGGTTAACAAGTTCGTGCAACACAAGTCTAGCATTAATGCATAAATTACATAACCGAATCAAAGTTTAAGAAGCCGAATACAACAAACCAAAGTCTAAGAAAGAAAAGAGATATTATATAGCTAAGGTTTTTTCAAGTAATTTTATCTATTATTAACCAGAATCTTATATTCATAAATGAATTTGTATGTAATTTTAATTACAAATGGGGATGGGGATGGATTTTTTTCTCTAATCTAGGACGGGGAAGTAGGGATAGGGATGAGAATTTTCCCTGGGCGGCTAAGCAGGGACGGGGATGGGGTAAAATTTAACCCCGTCCCCCCGTCCTCGATCAAGGATTGAATCCCATCCCCAAGGATGAGGATTCTATGCCTCACTGCCATGCTTAAGCTTGAGGCATGCGATCTATATATACATACATACATATAGATATATATATATATATATATATATATCTGTGGTGTGTGTGTGTGTCTATATATATATATATATATATATATATATATAACACACACACACACACATATATATATATATATATATATATATATATATATATATATATATATATATATATATATATATATATATATATATATATATATATATATATATAATTATATTTATATATTTATATATATTTATATATATATATATATATATTAAAACAAAACAAATCCTTCCTAATTTTTGACACGCCACTCCCACAAAATTTTCAGCATAGTTAATAGTTTTTTAAAAAAACATGTTAGTAAATGACTTATGCAAGATTTTCTTTTCCAAATAAAGATTTTATAAAGTTAACTACAATTTGGAAGATTTTCTTCGCCCAAAAAAATAATACAATGTTCAGTTGTAATAATTCATTGCAATAAATAATGCAGTATATGATAATAAAATAAATGCACCAATTATGAAAAAATTATTGTACATGTCTGGTTTTTATTTTTTTCCTCTAAATTTTAGAGATATGCCAGTCCCATAAAATTTCTAAGACAATTAATATTTCTCTTAAATACAAGTTAGTGAATATGACCAACACCACTGCCAATTACCAAAAATAATGCATTATACTATAATAAAATAAGTGCAATGATAATGGATAATCCATTGTAAATGTTTGGTTCTCAATTTTTACCCAAAATTTTGCAATCAATATGGAATATTATAAAGATACATAGTCGCTCACACATATTCTATGTCTTATTTGCCAAAGATGTTGTTGTTATCATCTAGAAATCATAAAAGATATTGGATTTTCATTATATTTTTCTATCTCTTTCAACATTAAATGTAAATATAAATATGGAATGTTAAAGAATCTTAGCTAAAATGCAAACATAGTTATGCATCCTATATATACAAGATAATACTGCCAACATATTACCACCAAAAGGTACCAAATTGATTTCAGTTTTCATATCAGAGTTCAAATCATTATGTATTAACAATTAACAGTGGCAAGATTATCATCTCTTTAATTAATACACAATTTCTCATTGTGATTATATGGAAGCGTACGAGATTACTTTAAATTTTCAGAGTATGTATAAGAGTCCAAGGAAGTATTAACATTTTTTAAATTGTAGGATTATGTTCCCTTTAATGAAAATAATGTTTTACATTTATAGCTCTTAAAAACACATTTAAATATTTAATTTTATATCTTCATTAATATTTTCTAGTTAATTTTTCATCAAAAAATATTAAGTATTAGAGGTCAATTATGTTATTAATTTTTCAATCAAAATTAAATAACTTTTGGACTACTATGACTTTCAAATTATTACAAAGAAATTATAGTATCATAGTCATTACTAGAAATATTTGTTGAGTTAATTACAATACATTTTAATACATTAAAAAAATTTTACACGACAGTTTCTCATAATTTGCAGGGTTTTTGTATTTAGCACTCTTCAGGTTATCGACATCAATTTTTTCAACCTTAATACTTTCTACTTAACGTTGACCTCCCTTGAGTTTTTAATAGTGTTAATTTAAGTCATATTCTGGCAATAGTTTGAAAAACACCATAATAGCTTACCATTTTGCCATCATTTGATATTATTGTCTGAACAATCATATTTTTGTGCCTTTTAGGCTGATGAGTAATGGGGATTGGAGCCTCTTTTATCCACACTCTTGCTAGAAAACACTCTTTCAATTAGAATTATGCTCTCTCCCATTGTCTCTCTCTGCCCTTTTTGGTAATTTTTTTAAAAATTCACTCAAGCAATCTTCAAAGTACCAAACCCCAAACCCGAGGCAATTCAAGGCTATTTTATCTACCACATTGTTACCTCACTTGACTTGGGTCCTACATTACACATGTTTCAATGGCTAATAGTGGTGAAAAGTAAGTAGAGAACGTGAGGGTTGAAAACATTAATATCGAAAACTTGAATGGTGCTAAATGTTAAGAAAACCCATAATTTGCATTTCTTAGTCATTACTATATCTTAGAAATTACTAATTATATTACAAAAAAATTTTAAAAATGTTTATACGACATGGTTGACTTATTGCAATTTTCATAAACAATTAGCATAATTAAAAACCTATGCGATTTCTGTACATCGCATGGGTCTAGAAAATTCTAGTTGTTTCATCAAAATAGGAAAATATTTCTTGGTTTTCTTCTATGCAATTGATTTTGAATGCCCATGTTTTTTTCTTGTTGAAAAAGGATTTTGATTGGAGAGAGCTATGGCATCTTTGGCGCAAGCTTCTCAAGGGGTCCAAGTATTTTTCTTCACTCTAACCTTAAAAGACCCCAGGTTAGGCTTTTTTGGGCTCTTTTTGATTTGATTTTAATATGTGAGCAGGGAATGACGTTGATTTGAATTGGATTTTGGTGACTGAGACGAGAAGCATGACTCCATTGCAGAAGTTCTAAAATTTTTGACCTTATTATTTGTTTATTAAATGATTAAGGGGAGTGTCATAGACTTATTCTCATAAGATGTGTTGTGATCATGGAAAAATAAATGTTCTTAGTTAGTGGTTGTACCCTGTGTACTTTAATAGATCTAATGATACGCTCTAACACAAATTCACTTCTTATATTATATGAGACTCGGGAGGTCATTGAAGAGTCCATAAATCAGTACCAGTTTGACTACCCTTTACAATTGCTGTGTGTTGGGAGTTAGGGTGGGCATTGGGGAAGGGAAATACACTGAAATAAATTTGGTAAAACTATAGCGTAGTTCCTGGTCTACCTAGGAAGGTTGGCGAAGAGACATATGTCCTCTATTTTGTTTTTTTATCAACGTCCAACCCAACCCCCGCCCCTAAAAAAAAATCCACCCATCACCAAAAAATAAAAATAAAAATGAAAATTAAAAAAAACCTATGTTTTGAACCTACCTAGCAAGGTAGGCTGGAGGCTACCGAATAAGAACTCGAGAAAAATTGGGTGGGAGAATTTAAACATGCATGTCTCATGCAGTCCCCCATCGTCTTCTACCCTTTGTCACGGGTTATTACTTTTTGTCTTTCTCCCCAAAAGATCGGTCTGATAGGGTGTGCAATGCTACTATTTATAAGCCCATCACCCTCCCATCACTTATCTGATGTGGAACTCTTATCCGTGACATTCTCTCCCACCCAATCATGTGGCGCTTTCATCACAGGTAGGGCCCCCACCCTATTCCGTTGAAGCATTTGGTGAGATATCGGAGTCGGATTTGAGTTTGCTTTGATACCACTTGTCACAGGGCCATTACTCTCTCCTTAAAAGGCAGTCTATTGAGGTGTGCGGTCCCACCGTTTATAACCCCAAGACCCTCCTATTACTTATCCAATGTGGAACTCTTATCCATGACACCTTACAGCCTTACGCAATTCATTGTAGTCCTTTCAAATTCTCTTTTACTTCACTTTAATTTAATGTATGATATGTTGGAACATTATGATTTAAAATCAAATTTTTTTTTAAGTTAGAGGTTGATGATTGGTTAAGTGAAATTTTTGTTTTATTTTATTTTATCTTTTAATAAAAGTGGGTTGGCAAAAATGAAAATATGCCTCAGGTGTGCTGTGTGATAAGAGGGTGCCTATAGGATTGAAAGGCAAAGTCTATCATATGGCAGTTAGACCTACTATACTGTATGGATCGGAGTGTTGACCTCTAAAAAAGACACAGGTTCAAAGATTGATGGTAGCAGAGATGCGAATGATTAGGTGGATGTGTGGTTATACGCGAATAGATAGAATTAGAAACAGAGTAATCAGGGACTTAGTTAAAGTAGCCCCCATCAAAGATAAGATGGGAGAAACAAGACTTAGATGATTGGACCATGTAATAAGAAAGAGGGTGGACGCTCCAGTGAGGCGATGTGAGAGGATCAACATCCCTGAAGGTAAAAGAGGGAGGAGACGACCAAAGAAGAGTTTGGACGAGATGATTAGAGAGGACTTGAAAGTTGTAGGATTGACGGAGGATATGGCTCAGCATAGGAGACTATGACGGGATAAGATTAAGATATTATATCACAGAGAGTTGGCCTCGTAGGTGTCTTTTAGTTGCAGTAGGGTAGTTTTGGTAGTGATTTTTTCGTATGTTGTGTTTGTGTACAAGTAGTACTTACATCTGGGAAGAGACATTATTTGCCTACCTCTGATTGTTAAGGTATAGTACCTTCCTTTGCAATATTGCACTTATATTTACATAGCTATGACAACCTAATTTATTAGTATTTTTTAGTTCATCCCTTAGTGCGTATCCTAAATTTTTTCCATTAAATGTTTTCACGAAATCCTTCTTCTCTAAAATGTTTTTACAAAATCTTATTTTTGTGGGTCTCTTGGAATCAGTCTCTCTACGAGTAGGGATGCCGGTATAGGTAAGGTTGCCTACATCTGGATCTTTCCACACCCCGCGAATGTGAGATCCACACTGAGAGGTGGTAGTATTGTTGTTGTTTTAACTTGTGTGGAGACTTATTTTCTAAGGCACGAGAGCATATTTTCAAAAGTACATAATTGAGTCATTAAATGGTGGGTTTTTATCCACTTACCTCGGAGACTTTTGTGGGATATGGAGAAATGGGACAACGGCTAGTATAGTGTCTTTCACTATAAATAAGCTAGCCCTTCTTAGGTTTTTACACACAAAAAATGAAAAGCATCTCTATGGCCTTCTACTGCCTTACCTTTTACTTCGAAAAAGCCCTTCTTGATTTCCTCTACATTAACAACTATTAGTCAATTTTATTGACTGATTCAGTAATCTTGTTGTGGAAAATTCTTATTACTTTCTGAAAAAATTTGTACAAAAATTTATTTTCTTTTTCAGCATTGAGTTGAAATTTGATTCGGGGTTCGGATCGTTGCATTCAAGAAGAACTAGCGGGTTGTCGAATCTTTGAAGAGGGCTGCATCTTTAGTATCTAACTAGTGCCGTGGGAGTATTTCCTCTCTAAAGAGAGTGCTACGGTGTGCTTCGACCCAGGCCTTTCTTACCTTATCTTATTTTTATATTTTTTAAGTCATTATTCATATTTATTGTCACTTTCCTGAATAGTAGAAATGTCTTGAAGGCTATTTTATTAATTTTTGTGATTTATATTTTCTATTTTCCAACAAGTTAAGAGAGGAAATTTGTAGTTTTCTACTAATGTGGAAAAATGGATGCAATAAAAGCCTTGATTAGCAAACCAGAAAAATTTGATGGAAAAATTTTCATATGTTAACAGACGAAGTTCTGGTTAAATGAGTTAGGCCATTGCTATATTATCCATGACAACCATAAAGAACAAGTTGAAAAGTCTGACAAAATTCCGACCAATGGCAATATTTCTAAAAAGGTTGATGATCTCAAAAATATGGCATTGCTAATAAAGATGTGATTTGCCATGGTGGTATCTTAAGTGCTTTAATAATGTTTATCGCATTTTTTGCCATACCAAAACTGCTTGTCATTTATGCACTACTTTGGACTGAAGTTATGCTACTACTAAAAAGAATCTTGTGAGAGTCAGTATTAATGATTGGTTTGATTTTCAATTTGTTGATAATTACAATCTGCCTGATCAACTTCATGATTTTGAAAACTTGGTCTATGACTTGAAAATGATGGGAGTTGAACAAAGTAAGTCAGTCTATGTTGTTTCTGCTATTAAAAAACTGCTCTATCTTGGTTAAAATTTGCTGAAGGTCTTAAACAAAAGTCTGATCAGTTTTCTTTAGATGATTTGCTCTCCGCTTTGAGAATTGAGGACAAACATCGTTCTTCTAAAAATCAAAAAACTGATTTTTAAGCTAAGGCTCTCAGAGTTGAAGGTACTCCATAACCTAGATCTAATAAATTCAAGAAAAATGATCCTAATAGATTTTTCAGGAATGGGGGCAATAAGTTGAATGATAATGAGACTAAAGGTAATAATTAAGGTAGAAGACAATGTTGGGTATGTGGAGGCACAAACCATATTGCTAAAGATTGCTACATCCATCATGGTCAGAATTGGAAGCCCCCTAAAGGTCACTTGCCCCCTAATCCACAGGCCAATGTCATGATTGTGGAGGCCACCTAGGATTCCCTAGCTAACAAATATTTTGCTGGTAGCCCAGAGTTAAATTCCATTCTTAACGTAAATTATTGTTGTATAGACTCTGGGGCTAATGTTCGCATATGTGCTGATAAAGCCTTATTTTCTTCATATCAGATATCAGGCATAAGAACTATAAGCATGGGGAAGGGGAGTGTGGCTCGAGTCCTAAGAGAAGGCCAAGTCAAGTTAGAGTTGTTGTTTGGAAAATTTTTGGAGTTAGATGGTATTTATCATGCTCCTAATATTAGAAAACATTTGATTAGTATGCCTTTGCTAGACCAACATTGTTATAATGTTTACGTCGGTTTCAATAAAGTCGTAATTAGTAGACATGGCTAATTTGTTAGTAAAGGTTTCTTGTTGGATGACTTATATAGATTGAGCGTATTATCTTCTTCTAGTAATGCAATTTCTAATTCACAATTATCTATTGCTAATACTGAATGTTGCGATCCTTGGTATGGTAGGCTTAGTCATGTGAATAAAAAGATCATTAAAAAGATGATGCATTTAAACCCGATTCCTAAATTGCACGTTAATGTGAATGATAGATGTCAAGTTTGTGTAGAGGCTAAACAACCAAGAAACCCCTTTAAATCTATGGAGAAAAATACTGACTTACTAGAATTAATTCATAGTAATGTTTGTGATAGTCAACGTGTTTTGACTTGTGGTGATAGTTAGTATTTTATAACCTTTATTGATGATTTCTCTAAGCACTGCTACACATATTTGACTAGCTCCAAGGGTAATTTGTTTGACAAGTTTAAAATTTGTAAGCATGAAGTTGAGAATCAGTTGGAAAAGAAAATAAAAATTCAAAAGTGTGATAGAGGTTCTGAGTATGCTCCTACCGAAATGGTATACTTTTGTAATGAACATGAAATAATACATGAGGTGACTCCTTCTTATGCACCATAGTCTAATGGAGTAGTTGAAAGAAAAAATAGAACTTTGCTTAATATGGTAAATGCTACGCTTCATAGTTCTGGTTTGCCTATTAATTGTTGGGTTGATGACTTATATTCTACTGGTGTAATTCTTAATAGAGTGCCCTTTAAAAATTCTAAAAAGACCCCTTATTTATTGTGGAAGAATAAAAAAAAAACCTTCTATTAAATACTTGAAAGTGTGGGGGTGCTTAGGTAAAGTGAATATTCCTATTGTGAAGAAAAAAAATTTGCCCTAAAATTGTTGACTGTATATTTGTTGGTTGCTCTCAGATTTTTGGTGTTTAACTCAAAAGTTTCTAAAATTTCCAATAATGCTATTATTAAGTCTAGAGATGTAGTTTTCTTTGAGAGTATTTTTCCTATGAAAAATAAATTGTTTAAACCAATTTCTGAACATTCTTCTTCTAGCTTTCCTTTAAATAATGAAGGCAATATTATCGACAAAAAATATTTTGAACCTAGGAGGAGTCAAAGGAGAAGAAAGAATAAAAGTTTTGGTGATGATTTTTATATGTATTTTCTTGAAAAATAAATGACTCCATTATGGTTAATAAAATATGGGTGCTAGATGATCTTCCGCCTGGTTCTAAAGCACTTGGGTGTAAATGGATTTTTGAAAAAAACTTAGAACTGATGGTTCAATAGAAAACAAGATTAGTAGCTCAAAGTTACAAACAAGAAAAAGGGTTTGTAGTGACAGGCCAAGAGAATAAAGTGTCTAAGCTTAAAAAGTTGCTTTATGGACTAAAACAGGCTCGTATGCACTGACACGAAAAATTTGATAAAGTTATGTTGTCTGATGGTCTTGATATTAGTAAAGGCGATTAGTGTGTATATAGGAAACGTGTGGATAATTCTTGTGTCGTGCTTTGCCTCTATATATGTTGATGACATTTTGATATTTGGTAGTGATATGTATGTAACAAACGGCACAAAGAAATTCTTGAATGATAGTTTTGATATGAAGGACTTGGTCTAGTTGATGTTATTTTGGCTATTAAAATTATAAGAGATGGTGATTTAATTTCCTTAAGTCGATTACATTATCTTGAAAGGCTATTCAAAAATTTTAATTATTATGATGTGAGCCCTTTATATACCCCTTTGGTCCAAGTATTAGTTTGAAAAAGAATAGATGTGGTAGCGTATCTCAATACAAATATTCCCATATAATAGGATCATTATTGCACCTAATTAACCATACTAGATGAGACATTGCTTGTTTGGTTGGGAGATTGGCTAGGTATACACATTGTCCTAATATATCACATTGAGTCGCATTAGAAAGGGTTCGAAAATATTTGAAGGGGACTATGTATGTAATTCACGATACAGGTTTTTCTTCTGCTTTAGAAGGTTACAATGATGCCAATTGGATAATTGATTCATAAGAAACTAAAACAGCTAATGGTTATACTTCTACATTAGTAGGTGGTGTAGTTTCTTAGAAATCTACAAAATAGACGATAACATCATGATCCACCATGGAGGCAAATTTAATTGCCTTGGATGTCGCATGCACAGAAGCTAAATGGCTTAAGAGTTTGATTAATGATATTCCTTTATCAGTTAAGCTTGTTCCTCCTATTTCTTTAAATTGTGACAGTCAAGTAGCTATTGCTAGAGCAAAATGTAAAAGTTATAATGGGAAGAGGAGGCATTTAATAGTGATTTCTGTTGATTTTGTCAGGTTGGAAAACAATATTGCAGATGGGTTTGACGTGTCAAAAAGTAGTTGAATGATTGAGGAAAATGGAAGGAAAATGGGACTGAAGATGCAAAATAATCAATGCAGTGGAAACTTGTCTTCGGAGGTATGACGATCCCATGAATAGAAGTTCAACGGGTAGAAATGAAGTTGCTTATATGGTTGCTTTGGAAGAGTACAAACTACAGTGTTTCTAGTGGGGTTTTACGCAGGTTCCATTCCTATGATGATGGTGCCCTTTATGTGATATTTGAGGTTGACGAGATATATTCTTCTTAATGAGTCCAAAGGCATGTCTGTTGCGCAGGAGGGGGCTTAATCACAGGTCATCCTTGAAGGATTCACCTAAGTGAGTGTGGAAGTTGGGGTCACCACTGTGAGACTTGGCTATACTCTAAAGACACTCATGATACAAGATTCTTGCATATGACCAGAATGTGCACAACTGATAGAGCCACGGTGACAACTCAACCATATATGGTGTCATTAGAAATCCAACAAAAGGACTTAGTTCATGGTATTATATCACTACTGTTCCTTTAGATGGAAAATCACTTTCACTAAGTGTTGGTTCAAACCCGAAAGGTATCATACAGCTATTACATGGTATTGTATGCTCATTTCAAAAGACAAAAAAGATCTTAATATAATTTTAAATCATGTGGGGGAATGTTGGAAAATTATGATTTAAAATTAAAATTTTTTAAGTTGGAGGCTCATGGAGGACTATGTAAAATTCTTCATTTTATTTTGTTTTATTTATTTTATTTTAGTTTATCTTTTATCTTATGTGAAGGCTTAATTTATAAAGTCATCGGAGCATATTTCTATTTTTGAAGTTCACTATTTTTGGAAGGATTTGTTTTGTATAGACTACAATAAAAGTAGCTAATTGACTCATTAAATGGTGGGTTCTCATCCGCTAATTTTGGAGACTTTTGTGGGATATAGAGAAATGGGGTAAGGCCAGTATAGTGTCTTTTACTATAAATAGGGTAGTTCTTTTAAGGTTTTTACACACAAAAAACGAAAAGCATGTCTATAGCTTTCTATTGCTCTATCTATTACTCTAAAAAAGTCCCTTTTTGATTTTCTCTGCATTTACAACTATTAGTTAGTTTTATTAAAGGATTCAGTATTCTTATTGAGGAAAATTCTTATTACTTTCTTATAAATTATATACACAAATTTATTTTGTTTTTTAGCATTTAATTGAAACTTGGTTTGGGGTTCGCACCGCTGCATTCGAGAAGAACCGGTAGGTTGTCGAATCTTGGGAGAGGGTTTTATTTTCAATATCTAGCCAGTGCAGTGGGAGCATTTCTTCTCTAAAGAGAGTGCTATGGCGTGTTTCGACCTAGCCTTTCTTACGTCATCTTATTATTATATTTATTAAATTGTTATTCATATTTATTGTCGCTTTCCCAAATCGTAGAATTCCCTTGAAGATTGTTTTATTAATTTTTGGGATTTACATTTTATATTTTCCACCAAGCTTAGAGAGGAAATTTCTAGTTTTCTACTAATTTTGAAAAAGGGATGCAAAAAGCCTTGACTAGCAAACAAGAAAATTTTGATGGAAAAACTTTCCTGTGTTGGCAACAACAGATGAAGTTCTGCTTAACGGAGCTGGGCCTTTTCTATATTATTCATGGTAGCCTTAAAGAGCAAGCTAAAAAGTTTGACAAAACTCCGACAAATGGAGATATTTCTAATAACGTCAATGATCCTAGAAAAAGATGGCATTGTTGATAAAGATGTGATTTGCCATGGCCGTATCTTAAGTGCTTCATTAGATAGTGTTTATCACATTTTTTGCCACACAAAACTGCTTGTGATTTATTGACTGGGTTAGACTGAAGATATGCTACTACTGAAAAGAGTCTTATGAGAGTCAGTATTAATGATTAGTTTGATTGTTAGATTGTTGATAACAAAAATCTGTCTGACCAGCTTTATGATTTTGAAAACTTGATCTATGAGTTGAAAATGAGGGGAGCTGAACTAAGTCAATTAGTTTATATTGCTTATACTATTAAAAAATTGCCTGCATCTTGGTCTAAATTTGCTAAAGCCTTAGAGAAAAGTCTGATCAATTTTCTTTAGATGATTTGTTGCCTACTTTGAGAATTGAGAACAAACATCTTTCTTCTAAACATCAAAAATTTATTTTCAAGCTAAGGCTCTCACAGTTGAAGGTCCTCATAAACCTAGATCTAATAAATTCAAGAAAAATGGTCCTAAAAGATTTTTTGAGAATGGAGGGAAGAAGTCAAATGACAATAAGACTAAAGGTAATAATCAAGGTAGAAGGCAATGTTGGTATGTGGAGGCACGAATTATATTGCTACAGATTGCTACTTTCATCATGGTCAGAATAGGAAGTCCCCTTAAGGTCAATTGTCCCCTAACCCATAAGCCAATGTCATGACTATAGGGGCCACCTCAGATTCACCAGCTAACAGGTATTTTGTTGGGAGCTTACAGTTAAATTCAATACTTAACTCAAATGATTGGTGGATAGAATCTAGGTCTAATGTTCACGTGTGTACTAATAAAACCTTATTTTCATCCTATCAGGTATCAAGCACAAGAACTGTGAGCATGAGGAATGGGAGTGTGGCTCAAGTCCTAGGAGAAGGCCAAGTTAAGTTGAAGTTGTCGTTTGGAAAATTTCTGGAGTTACATGGTGTTTATCATGTTCCTAATATTAGAAAACATTAGATTAGTATGTGTTCGCTAGGCTAACATTGTTACAATGTTTTTGTCAGTTCCAATAAAGCTGTAATTAGTAGACATTGTCAATTTGTTAGTAAAGGTTTCTTGTTAAATGGATTATATAGATTGAGTGTAATACCTTCTTCTAGTGATGCAATTTTTGATTCATAATTATCTGTCGCTAATGCTGAATGTTGTGACACTTGGCATGATTTACTTGGTCACGTGAATAAAAAACTATTAAAAAGATGATGCAGTTAGGCCTAATCCCTAAAATCGCATGCTAATGTGAATGATTGATGTCAAGTTTGTGTGGAGGCTAAACAATCAAGAAATCCTTTTAAAGCTCTGGAGGAAAATACTGTCTTACTGGAATTAATTCATAGTGATGATTGTGATAGTCAATGTGTTTTGGCTTGTGGTGCTAGTTAGTAATTTATAACATTTATCGATGATTTCTCTAAGTACTACAAGACATATTTGACTACCTCCAAGAGTGATTTGGTTGAGAAGTTTAAAATTTATAAGGCTAAAGTCGAGAATTAGTGAAGAAAGAAATTAAGAATTCTAACGTCTGATGGAGGTGGCAAGTATGCTCCTATCAAAATGGTAGGGGTTTCAGATGAATATGGTATAGTACATGAGATGACTCCTTCTTATACATCACAGTCTAATGAGTAGTTGAAAGAAAAAATAGAACTTTGCTTAATATGATAAATTATATGCTTCTTAGTTCTGGTTTGCCTATTAATTGTTGGGGTGACACCTTATATTCTACTTGTTTAATTCTAAATAGAATCCCTTTTGAAAATTTCTAAAAGGACCCCTTATGAATTGTGGAAGAACAAAAAACCTTCTATTAAACATTTGAAAGTGTGGGGTTGCTTGGCTAAGGTGAATATTCTTATCGTTAAGAAAAGGAAAATTGCCCCTAAAACTACTGAATGTGTCTTTACCTATAGATTTTTTGTGTTAACCTAAAAGCTTTTGAAATTTCTAATAGTACTATTATTGAGTCTAGAGATGCAGTTTTCTTTATGAATATTTTTCCTATGAAAAAAAAAAAATTTGTCTAGACCAATTTAAGAAGAGTCTTCTTCTAGGTCTGCCTCAAACAAAGAAGGCAATATTAATGATGAAAAATATTTTCAACCTAGAAGGAGTAAAAGGAGGAAAAACAATAGGAGTTTTGGTGATGATTTTTATACGTATTTGCTTGAAGATGATCCTAAAACTTATAAAGAGGCTATGTTGTCTATTGATGCCCTATTTTAAAAACAAGCTGTAAATGATGAAATGGGCTCCATTATAGTTAATAAAACGTGGGTGCTAACTAATCTTCAACCCGATACTAAATCATTTGGATGTAATTGGATTTTTAGAAGGAAACTTAGAACTGATGGCTCAATAGAAAAATCAAGGCGAGATTAGCAGCTGAAGGTCACAAACAAGGAAAAAAAAAGTTGACTTTTTTGACACTTGTTCCTATATCTAAAATTGCTACTATTATAATGTTGATTTGTATTACTTTTATTTATAAATTGCAAATTCATCAAATGGATGTGAAAATGGTATTTTTAAATGGGGACTTAGAAGACAAAGTTTGTATGAAACAACCAGAAAGGTTTATAGTGCCTGGCAAGGAGAATAGAGTGCCTAACCTTGTAAAGTCGCTTTATGGACTGAAACAGGCTCCTATGCAATGGCACGAAAAATTTGATAAAGTTATGTTATCCAATGGTTTTCATATTAATAAAGGCAATCAGTTTGTATATTTGAAGCTTGTGGAGAATTCTTGGATCGTGCTTTGTCTCTATGTTGATGACATTTTGATATTTGGTAGTAATGTGCATGTAATAAATGGCACAAAGAAATTCTTGAAGGATAGTTTTTATATGAAGGATCTTGGTCCAATTGATCTTATTTTGGGCATTAAAATTATAAGAGATGGTGATTCAATTGCCTTAACTCAAATAACATTGTTCTAAAAAGCTATTGAAAAAGCTTAATTACTATGACATAAGCCCTCTGTCTATGCCTCTTGATCTAACTCTTATTTTGAAAAAGAATAAAGGTGGTAGCATGTCTCAATATAAATATTTCCAAGTTATCAGATCATTATTGCACCTGGTGAACCATCCGAACGTTGCTTGTGTGGTTGGGAGATTGGGTAGGTACACACATAATCCTGACACATCTATTTGGAACGCATTACAAAGGGTTCTAAAATATTTGAAAGGGACTATGAACTATGCAATTCAGTATACAAGTTTTCCTGCTGCTTTAGAGGGTTACAGTGATGCCAATTGGATCACTAATTCATTGGAAACAAAATCAACTAGTGGTTATATTTTTACATTAGCGGGTGATGCAATTTCGTGGAAATCTATAAAACAGATGATAATATCACGATCCACCATAGAGCAGTGTTAATTGCCTTGAATGCTGTATGCACAGAAGTTGAATGGCTTAAGAGTTTGATTAATGATATTCATTTATTACCCAGGCATGTTCCTCTTATTTCTTTACATTGTGATAGTCAAGTAGCTATTGGTAGAGCAAAAAGTAAACATCATAATGAGAAAAAGAGGCATTTAACAGTGAGACATAAATCTATAAGACATGCACTTTCTTATGGTGTGATTTTTGTTGATTTTGTCATATTAGAGAACAATATTGTGGATCTTCTCACAAAGGGACTGATGCGACCGAAAGTAGTTGAATCATCGGGGGAAATGGGAATTATAAAGCTTATAAAATAAGTCAAGCAGTGGAAACCCATCTTCTGAGGTATGGTGGTCCCATGAACAAAGTTCAACTGGTAGAAACAAAGTTGTTTATATGGTTAACTTGGTAGGGCATAAACTACAATATTTCTAGTGGCGTTTTTCCCAGGTCCCATTCCCTTGATGATGGTGCTCTTATTGTGACATCTGAGGTTGAGGATATATATTCCTCTTAACAATTCCAAAGGCATGTATTTTGCTGGGGGGCTTAGTTGCAGGTTATCCTTGTAAGATTCACCTAAGTGAGTGTAACGGTGGGGTTGCCACTATGAGACTTAGCTAGTCTCTAAAGACACTCACGATAGGAGATTCTTGCGTATGATCGGAACACGCACCATTGATAAAGCCACGGTAACAACTTATACCATGTATGGTGTGATTAGAAATCTAACAAAAGTACTTAGTTCAAAGTATTATACCATGACTATTCCTTTCGATGGAAGATCACTCTCACTAAGTGTTGATTCAAACCCTAAAGGTACCAAGCAACTATTACGTGCACTACAAGAAAACTAGCTTTGGGAAACACCTAAAAAATGTTACTATAAGTTTAAAAACTGCTGCCTTAGATGTAAGGCAACATTATATAAAATGTTGCCTTTAGTATATGCTACAAAAAAATCTGCCCCAACACTTTTTCAGCTATGGCAATGCTTACTTAGAAAAACATTGCCTAAGAAAGTTTCAATGCAACAATTCTTCGGGTAACATTTGTAGACCTGTTGCAACGTTGAGTGGAACTAAAAATTAATCAAATTGTTGTTTGATGTTTTTCGCACTTGATTTGTTTATGCTCCTGTAGAATTGATATAATACTTCCAACTAGTTATAGACAAATCAACATAGCCAACTTGCTTAATTAGACAAAAAAGAACCATCCATTCATAGTGGAGTACGACCACAAATTGAAATAATCTGTGGGATTAAAAATTAGGTTATCAACTTTCCCCCTCCCAACACTTAGTAAGCTGTAGATCTTTCTCCATATCCAAAATACATGTAAGCATGGTTTATGATTTAGTCAAATGTCATACACAAAATAAATACAATGTGTCCAATTGTGCATCCAAAATAAGTCCTTCAATTCTCTCCAAAAATTCCATCATGTCGAATGCAGCACCAAAAATGTATAGGAAGTCCAATAGTAGTTAGCCTGCACAAACACTTGTGAGAAAACAATCAATATTCGAGGCTAAAAATGCCAAAAAAAAAAGATCTCACAGTAACCAAGAGTTTTGCATATGCTTTGTGCCATTAATGTTTAACAATTGAAGCTTGTGTGAACTTATGCCTTAATATCATCACCACCTGCATCAACCTCAAAATTCCTCCCACTTCGTGTATAATTTCTAACCATCACATTACCACAAGAAGGAGAAAGAGCAACCTGTAATGACTAAAGCTTACAAATTTAGCTCTCTAAGAAAAAAAGTAAGAATGTAGGTATCTAGTCTGTTTTTAAAGCCACTAACCTGGAAAAATTGCCTAAAATATACTGCCTTAGTCCCAAAAAGGATAGTGTTGAATTCCAAGAGTACACAACCATAAGAGGGGGGTGAATTGTGGTGGTCGATTTTCGCCTAATAACTGACAAACAACCGTAGCACTTGATTGCAGAGATTGTTTGTAAATCACAAACAACCTTACGCCTTGTTTGTAGCGGTTGTTCTCAATTGATTCAGTAGCGAAATTCAAAGTAATAAATGCGGAAATAAAGCATACACAATTTTTATGTGGAAAACACCTTTAGCCCAACTAAGGTGTGAAAAACCACGACCTACCTCCTGTAGGATTTAACCACTTCACTAACTAGCTGAAAACGTTACAAAAGCAACACTCCTTGTTACAACTTGTAACCCACGTAACCTTCTTCCCTAAGACTGGTTACACCACGTCCAATCTCACCAGATAGGACACGTCCAAAGTCCACACGACTGAGGACACACTCACTCACTTTCTGTTCTGAGAACAGGGGTACAAAACACCTTACTGGGCTACTTCTGACTTAAGCAGATGTAAGGGACAATGAAGTCCTATTATGCCAAGAAATTGAAAGCTCAGTTAAGCACAATCTTCTCACAGTTTTTCTCTTTGAAATTCAGCTCTAAAAATCTCTTACTTCTTTGTAAAAACCGGATTGTCAAATGGGAGAGAGAATTTCAATATTTAAACGCACAACCCAACGGCTATTCTTTTCAAAAGATAGGGAAAATCCTCTATTTTTAGTCGCTTAGAAGATTCACTAAAGATTTCCAGCGGCTAAGAGAGGAGAGAAGATTTTCTTAAAATATCTTGGCCGAGTAATCTAGCTTGAAAAGAATAAAATCTTGATTTATCCCAAATTCAATCAAGACCTAAAAATAAGGGATAAGAATCTTTCAAGAGAAATCTTTAGCAAAAACGGTTTTGCAATTTTTTTTTTAAATTCAAAACAAATCTTTTTAGATCTGGCAGCCAACCGAAGCAAATTTCCAGATAAGACTGATGTAGCTGCTATAGTTTTTGAGAACACCCTAGGCACCCTGTTTGCAGGGTTGTTTGGAAATGGTGTCCCAAAGCAACTTTTCGAAAACCGTTTTCAAGAAGTGCTAAAAATGATACTTTCAAGATTGGCATATTAACAAGAGTCTAAAAGATAAAAACTAAATTAACCAAGACTCCTTGTAAGAATTAGTTGTCTTGTCAAGAGTGAATATGCTGCTCCAAAACACCTTGGTCACCTTGATTCCTTGGGTGATCTTGTGTAGCTGAATGTTCCTCAAGACTTAAACCAATGTGTTGTTTGCTGATCTTGTGTCACTGAAGCTCGGAACCTGTTCCTAAGACTTGTTCTCAACATTTAGCCACCAGGTTAATAAAATATCACAAACAGCTGTGTAGGAATAACGGTGTATTAGGCCCTATTTGGAGAGCTTTGTTTGGAACCACATTACTTAGACAAATATGTTACTCTTGGATTTGTTATCATCAAAACTAAATATAATCAACAAATTCCCCTTTTTGATGATGACAAACCAAGTGACCATATTGACAAAATTAAAAAGCTTAACAACGTTTAATGCTGATAGGGATCCTCTAGGTGCTAGGTCATAGAGCACGTCATATGGTTTTATTCATAAGGTCTTATTCCCCCTTTTTGCATCATTAAAAAGCATAAACAACAGTATGAATGCAAGAAAAGAAATATAGAGCATAAGGTACAAGAAGCATCATTAAGGAGATATTGCATTAAAAACAGTACAATGCCAAAAACGAAGATGGGAGGAGACAAGAGAACAGCCTAGAGAATCAGGTTGCAGGGGGTGGTCTCGTTTGCAGAGGAGGAATGCTGGGGGCAAGAGTGGAGAGAAGGGCAAGCAATTCCTCATGGCGTTTGGCGGAGAGGGCTTGCTCCTCAGCAAGAGCAGCCTTGACAGCTGAGAGCTCATCCTTGAGGCGAGCATTGTCCTCAAAAACAGCCTCAAGTTTGATGGAAGGTTGCCCAGAAACAGGTGGTCGAGGTGGTCGACGACCCTGTTTGGAGACTGATCCTTCGCCAACCTCATAGCCACACCCGAGCAGAGTGTCAATCCCAATCTCATCAACGACTTGGGCCTCCACTCGCCGTGTGAGCACTATCCCAAGGTGCTCAGACACCCTTGTCAGTAGAAACCCATATCCAAGATCATGGGCCCGGGTGGTGTTCGCAATTCGCCATATGTGGCGAATCATGATTGCAGGGAGGCTGATTGGTTTCTCCCGATCCAGTAAGTCCACTAGGCATTGATCGAGGGCTTTTGATTGAGAGGAGTTGTTGGGAGCCATTGTTGCTAGAAGAGAGAGATTAGTGTTTAAGGTTTTTGCAGGGTTTTCAGGTTTTGCTTGTGTGCGAGATGAACGGCAGAACTGAGAACAGGGCATATAAAGAGAGAGAGAGAGAGAGAGAGAGAGAGAGCACCCAAAATCTTTAGAAGATTTCTCGGTTTGCAACGGGTGTTAGCATTAAAAGCTTGTGCATTGGGAAGGAAAGAAAACACATCGAGCAACCAAGGGGCGTACCTGTTCTCTTCGTTATGCCTGTTCTTTGCCGTCTGATCTTGATTGGACTTAATGGTATTAAGGCGGCTCCAGTACATCCCCTTATGCTGCACTAAGTGGATAAGTAGAGACAAAATGCACGCAATTCGAGTGTATGCAATCACATCCGTTGTTAATAAGATTTGCAAATAGGGGGAGAGAACAGGGTGTAAAGGTTGATCTTACCAAACCCAGTTCATGTTCTGCAAACAGGTATCTCAGGGTATTCTCACCAACCCTAGTTCCAGTCTATTTCTCTCAAATTAATCTCTAGCTAGTGCCTTAGTGAATATATCAGCAATTTGATTTTTCGTTGTGCAAAAATTCATAGAGATTAACCCCTTTTCAACATTATCTCTCAAGAAATGATGTCGAATGTCAATATGCTTTGTTCTTTTATGTTGACATGGATTTTTGGCAATGTTAATTGCACTTGTGTTATCATAAAAAATAGGAATGCATCCAGTGTCAACACAAAAGTCCTTAAGCTGTTGCCTTATCCATAACAGTTGAGCACAACATGAAGCTGCTGTAACATATTCAGCTTCTGCTGTGGACATGGCAACAGAATGTTGCTTCTTGGTAGCCCAAGATACCAAACAAGGTCCAAGAAAGTGAGCCATACCTGAGGTACTCTTTCTATCAACTAGGAATCCAGCATAGTCAGCATCAGCATATCCAACAAGATCAAAATTGCAACCTCTAGGATACCATAAGGCTAAATTGGGTGTATGTTTCAAATATCTTAGTATCCGTTCCACAGCCTTAAGATGAGTTTCCTTAGGATTAGACTGAAAACGGGCACATAAACCAACACTAAAAACAATATCTGGTCTACTAGCGGTTAGGTATAGGAGTGACCCAATCATGCCCCTATAGAGTTTCTCCTCAACTGAGGGACTCCCATCATCTATAACCAACTTGGTTGAAGGAGAAATAGGAGTGTCTATGGGTTTGGCCGACTCCATCCCAAAACGCTTAAGTAGCTCCTTGATATACTTTTGTTGATGGATCATGGTGCCGTTTGGAGTTTGCTTGATTTGTAAGCCTAAGAAAAAGTTAAGCTCACCCATCATGCTCATCTCAAACTCACTCCTCATCATATTTGAAAATTCATTGCATAAATCATGATGAGTTACACCAAATATAATGTCATCAACATATATTTGGACAATCAATAAATGTTCCTCCTTAGATTTTAGAAACAAGGTATTGTCTACCTTGCCTCTTCTAAAATCATTTTCAATTAAAAAACTTGACAACCGTTCGTACCAAGCTCTAGGAGCTTGTTTTAGTCCATAAAGAGCTTTGTCAAGTTTGAAAACATGGTTAGGAAATTCACTGTTTTCAAAACCAGGGGGTTATTTGACATACACCTCTTCTTTAAGGTATCCGTTGAGGAATGCACTTTTCACGTCCATTTGATATAGCTTGATTTCCATATGAGCTGCAAAGGCTATTAAGATTCGAATAGCCTCAATTCTAGCAACTGGTGCAAAGGTTTCTTCATAATCGATCCCTTCTTCTTGATTATACCCTTGAACAACCAGCCGTGCCTTGTTCCTAGTGACTGTTCCTGACTCATCCAGTTTGTTTCGGAACACCCACTTGGTTCCAATGATTGTTCTCTCTGCAGGTTTAGGTACAGGTGCCATACTTTGTTTCTTTCAAATTGATGGAGCTCTTCTTGCATTGCCGTGACCCAATCTGAATCTGCAAGAGCTTTCATTCACACTCTTTGGCTCAATATTAGAGAGAAAAGCATAGAAAGCACAGAAATTCTTAAGCTTAGACCTAGTTTGCACTCCACTGTTAATATCAGACAGAATTTGATCAAGGGGGTGCGAACTATGGTACTTCCATGGTTGTGGAGTAAGAGGATCCACAGACCCATGCTCTACTCTAGTCGTAATATCAAGCTTACGATCATCTCCTGAGCCTGTTTCTGCACCTGTTTGTAAGCCTGTTCCTGAAGAACATGGTCCCGAACAGGGTTCAACCCCGTTTGGTGTTCACCTTGCCTGCTGTTCTGAGGAACACCTTCAGGAGTTGTTTTCTCCATGGTGTTCTTACCTCGTTTATCTTGGAGCAACACTTCTTTTCGAACGAGACCTAATTTAAGTTCATCTTCCTGTGCATCATTCTCACTCAACAAGTTAGATTCATTAAAAAGCACATGCACACTTTCCTCAACACACAAGGTCCTTTTGTTAAAGACTTTGTATGCCTTGCTGTGAGAAGAATAGCCAAGAAATATTGCCTCATCACTCCTAGGGTCAAACTTTCCTAAGGCATCCTTCCCATTATTATGCACAAAACACCTACAACCAAATGTTCTTAGGTGCGTAATATTGGGTTTTCTGCCCTTGAAAAGTTCATAAGGAGTTTTGTTCAAAATGGGTCTGATCATGCATCTATTTATAATGTAACATGAGGTGTTCAATGCTTTTGCCCAGAAATACCTAGGAAGACCACTAGCAATAAGCATTGTTCTGGTCATGTCTTCCAGGGTGCGATTTTTGCGCTCAATCACCCCATTTTGTTGGGGTGTTCTTGGAGCTGAGAAGTTATGATCAACACCATGTTCATTACAATAGTTTATAAAACTTGCATTTTCAAACTCAGTTCCATGATCAGATCTCAAGCTAATTAAGGAGTGTCCTACTCTCTTTTCAACCTTTTTGAGAAAGGCAATAAAATTCTCAAAGGTTTCATCTTTGGATGCCAAAAACAAGGTCAAAGTAAATCGAGAGTAATCATCCACTACAACAAGCACATACTTTTTCCCACCTCTACTAGTTATCCTCATGGGACCACATAAATCAATGTGTAATAATTCTAGAGGTCGGGTAGTGCTTACACATTTTTTCGATTTAAAAGAAGATCTGACTTGTTTGCCTTTTGCACAAGCTTCACATACCTTGTCATCATTAAATTTGATGGAAGGTAGTCCAATAACCAGGTCTTTTGAAACAAGTTTGTTTAAAAGAGTAAGGCTTGCATGACCTAGTCTCTTGTGCCAGAGCATTATGTCATCATTCACAGCACTCAAACAAGTCAGGTTGTTTTGGGGAAGAGTGGAAATACATACTTTGTAAACATTTTTGTGTCGCTCCCCCCTTAATACGACATCTCCTGTGTTGACATTGACAACCAAGCAATGTGTTCGTGAGAACACCACTAGGTTGTTCTTGTCACACAGTTGGGACACACTTAGTAAATTATGCTTTAACCCATCAACTAAGTGCACATTATCAATTGAGTGGGAGAGAGTTTTACCAATGCTACCTACACCGACAATTGTCCCGGACTTGCCGTTGCCAAAAGCCACGCTTCCACCGGTTGAAGCTGTAAGTGAGAGAAAGTTTGATTTTTCTCCAGTGATATGTCGCGAACACCCACTATCAACATACCACAGCTGCCTGTTTTCAAGGTTGTTTTCTGATCTGTTTGACAGGGTGTTTCTTACCCTGTTTGATGGGTTGTTTGTGGGGTTGCTCTCTCTCACTTCAGCCTGCAAAACAAATCACAGGTTAGTTTTGGGAACCCAGATCCACTTGGGTCCCATTCTTTTAGACAAGTAAAGCTCATCTTTTCTAATCCAGATTTGTTTCACATACCTTTCATTTTTTTTGATGACATACCTTCTCAGAGGACATGAATATCGATAGTGACCAGTTTTACCACAATGAAAGCAAACAATGTTTTCAGGTAATCCCACATACTTTCTATGAATTGGGTAAACTGTTCGTTTAAGCTTATATCCAAGTCCCTTTTTGTTTCGACTGTGGTGAGTGTTTAACCAATCAAGGGCTTGTGAGGACTTGTTCCAGCGCTTGGTTGTGATAAGCTCGGTTTCCAGTTTTTCTATATTAGCATGCAAAACCTTGTTCTCCCTGAGCAAGGACTCAACCATTCCTTCCACCTCAAAGAGTTTTTCCTCCATTCGAGAATAATCTCCTCCTTTTATAAAGAGGTTTTCTTTGAGCGTATTAATATTTTCATGTAAGCCCAGTTTTTCATTTTTAAGGATCTCATTTTCTAGTTCTAGGTCTTGGACATCTCGCTTCAATTCAGCACACGTATCCATCAAGGTATACAAAAGTTCTTCGAGAGTTGCTTTATTGAGACCACGTACTTTGTTCTTGAGATCAGTAAGACTGTTTGTTGATTCATCATCTGAATCCGTGTCACTTTGTGCCATGAGAGCTACAACACCTTCATCAGTTTCAGACTCACCTTCATCCTCAGAGGAATCTCCCCAGGCAGCAAGCATAGACTTCGAGAATCGTCTCCCAGAACTGCTTGCAGCTTGTTTTCTACCTTGTTTCTTGGGGTGTTCTTGCTCTTGCTCTTCTCGAAGTAGTGGACAGTTCTTCACAATGTGATCTGGTTTGCCACACTTGAAACATCCTGTGAACTGTTCTCAGGGGGTGTTTCTGGACTTAATGAAGTCTTTTCTTTTGCTATTTTCTTTGACCTTTTTGAAGAATTTCTTGAACTTTCTTGTCATTAAGGCCATCTCTTCATCCTCAAGGTCAGAGTCATCATTCTCTTGTGCTTTCAAGGCAAGCCCACAATCCTTCTTCTGCTCCTCTTTTTGTTGTGAGTTCTTTCTGAGTTCATAGGTTTGAAGATTGCCAATCAATTCGTCGAGGGTGATCTTGTTCATGTCTTTAGCTTCTTGGATGGCTGTCACCTTCGCTTCCTAAGACCGAGGCAAAATCCTTAGAATCTTCCTCACCAGCTCTTCTGTGGTGAAGGATTTTCCCAGGGATTTTAGCTGTTTGTTATGTGGGTGAAGCGTGTGTACATATCCATCACGTTCTCACGATCACCCATATCAAACAAATCATATTGCCTCATGAGTAGCTCAATACGTGATTGTTTGACTTGACTTGTTCCTTCATGAGCTACTTGGAGGGCATTCCATATCTCCTGAGCTGACTCACACTCCGAGATACGTGTATATTAATCTGGACCTAGGCCAAAATATAATAGCTTCTTGGCCTTGGCATTCTTTTCCATTTTCTTATAGACTTCAGCATCAAACTCTATGGGTTCCTTGGGAACCTTCTTACCATCTTCAAGCACCTTGGTGGGCACAAGGGGCCCGTTCTTGATGAGCATCCATAATTCATAATCTTCTGCCTGAATATAGTTCTCCATCCTATTCTTCAACCAACTATAATGTTGGCCGTTGAAATAGGGTGGTCGAGTAATGGATTGCCCTTCAAGGATTCCTTGTGGTGTACTCATCTTCAGAATCTCTCAAGGTGTTAGCCCTTTTGAGAGAACCCGCTCTGATACCACTTGTTGAATTCTAAGAGTACACAACCACAAGAGGGGGGTGAATTGTGTTGGTCGATTTTCGCCTAATAACTGACAAACAACCGTAGCACTTGATTGCAGATATTGTTTGTAACTCACAAACAACCTTGCGCCGTGTTTGTAGCGGTTTGATTCAGTCGCGAAATTCAAAGTAATAAATGCGAAAATAAAGCACACACAATTTTTACGTGGAAAACACCTCTAGCCCAACTGAGGTGTGAAAAACCACGACCTACCTCGTGTAGGATTTAACCACCTCACTAACGGGCTGAAAACGTTACAAAAGCAACACTCCTTGTTACAACTTGTAACCCACGTAACCTTCTTCCCTAAGACAGGTTACACCACGTCCAATCTCATCAGATAGGACATGTCTAAAGTCCACACGATTGAGGACACACTCACTCAATTTCTGTTCTGAGAACAGGGGTACAAAACACCTTACTGGGGTGCTTCTGACTTAAGCAGATGTAAGGTACAATGAAGTCCTATTATGCCAAGAAATTGAAAGCTTAGTTAAGTACAATCTTCTCACGGTTTTTCTCTTTGAAATTCAGCTCTAAAAATCTCTTACTTCTTTGTAAAAACCGGATTGTCAAATGGGAGAGAGAATTTTAATATTTAAACGCACAACCCAACGGCTATTCTTTTCAAAAGATAGGGAAAATCCTCTAATTTTAGTCGCTTAGAAGATTCACCAAAGATTTCCAACGGCTAAGAGAGGAGAGAAGATTTTCTTAAAATATCTTGGCCGAGAAATCTAGCTTGAAAAGAATAAAATCTTGATTTATCCCAAATTCAATCAAGACCTAAAAATAAGGGATAAAAATCTTTCAAAGAAATCTTTAGCAAAAACGGTTTTGCAATTTTTTTTTTCAAATTCAAAACAAATCTTTTTAGATCTGGCAGCCAACCGAAGCAAATTTTCAGATAAGACTGATGTAGCTGCTGTAGTTTTTGAGAACACCCTAGGCACCCTGTTTGCAAGGTTGTTTGGAAATGGTGTCCCAAAGCAACTTTTCGAAAACCGTTTTCAAGAAGTGCTAAAAATGATACTTTCAAGATTGGCATATTAGCAAGAGTCTAAAAGATAAAAACTAAATTAACCAAGACTCCTTGTAAGAATTAGTTGTCTTGTCAAGAGTGAATATGCTGCTCCAAAACACCTTGGTCACCTTGATTCCATGGGTGATCTTGTGTAGCTGAATGTTCCTCAAGACTTAAACCATATGTGTTGTTTGCTGATCTTGTGTCACTGAAGCTCGGAACCTGTTCCTAAGACTTGTTCTCAACATTTAGCTACCAGGTTAATAAAATATCACAAACAGCTGTGTAGGAACAACGGTGTATTAGGCCCTGTTTGGAGAGCTTTGTTTGGAACAACATTACTTAGACAAATATGTTATTCTTAGATTTGTTATCATCAAAACTAAATATAATCAACAAATTCCCCCTTTTTGATGATGACAAACCAAGTGACCATATTGATAAAATTAAAAAGCTTAACAACGTTTAATGCTGATAGGGATCCTCTAGGTGCTAGGTCATAGAGCACGTCATATGGTTTTATTCATATGGTCTTATTCCCCCCTTTGGCATCATTAAAAAGCATAAACAACAGTATGAATGCAAGAAAAGAAATATAGAGCATAAGGTGCAAGAAGCATCATTAAGGAGATATTGCATTAAAAACAGTACAATGCCAAAAACGAAGATGGGAGGAGACGAGAACAGCCTAGAGAATCAGGTTGCAGGGGGTGGTCTCGTTTGCAGAGGAGGAATGCTGGGGGCAAGAGTGGAGAGAAGGGCAAGCAATTCCTCATGGCGTTTGGCGGAGAAGGCTTGCTCCTCAGCAAGAGCAGCCTTAACAGTTGAGAGCTCATCCTTGAGGCGAGCGTTGTCCTCAAAAACAGCCTCAAGTTTGATGGAAGGTTGCCTAGAAACAGGTGGTCGAGGTGGTCGACGACCCTGTTTGGAGACTGACCCTTCGCCAACCTCATAGCCACACCCGAGCAGAGGGTCAATCCCAATCTCATCAACGACTTGGGCCTCCACTCGCCGTGTGAGCACTATCCCAAGGTGCTCAGACACCCTTGTCAGCAGAAACCCATATCCAAGATCATGGGCCCGGGTGGTGTTTACAATTCGCCCTATGTGGCGAATCATGATTGCAGGGAGGTTGATTGGTTCCTCCCGATCCGATAAGTCCACCAGGTATTGATCGAGGGCTTTTGATTGAGAGGAGTTGTTGGGAACCATTGTTGCTAGAAGAGAGAGGTTAGGGTTTAAGGTTTTTGCAGGGTTTTCAGGTTTTGCTTGTGTGCGAGATGAACGGCAGAACTGAGAACAGGGCATATAAAAAGAGAGAGAGAGAGAGAGAGCACCCAAAATCTTTAGAAGATTTCTTGGTTTGCAACGGGTGTGAGAATTAAAAGCTTGTGCCTTGGGGAGGAAAAACACATCGAGCAACCAAGAGGCGTACATTTTCTCTTCGTTATGCCTGTTCTTTGCCGTCTGATCTTGATTGGACTTAATGGTATTAAGGCGGCTCCAGTACATCTCCTTATACTGCACTAAGTGGATAAGTAGAGACAAAATGCACGCAATTCGAGTGTATGCAATCACATCCGTTGTTAATAAAATTTGCAAACAGGGGGAGAGAACAGGGTGTAAAGGTTGATCCTACCAAACCCAGTTCATGTTTTGGAAACAGGTATCTCAGGGTGTTCTCACCAACCCTAGTTCCAGTCTATTTCTCTCAAATTGATCTCTAGCTAGTGCCTTAGTAAATATATCAGCAATTTGATTTTCCGTTGTGCAAAAATTCATAGAGATTAAACCCTTTTCAACATTATCTCTCAAGAAATGATGTTGAATGTCAATATACTTTGTTCTTTTATGTTGACATGGATTTTTGGCAATGTTTATTGCACTTGTGTTATCACAAAAAATAGGAATGCATCCAGTGTCAACACAAAAGTCCTTAAGCTGTTGTCTTATCCACAACAGTTGAGCACAACATGAAGCTACTGCAACATATTCAGCTTCTGCTGTGGACATGGCAACTGAATGTTGCTTCTTGGTAGCCCAAGATACAAAACAAGGTCCAAGAAAGTGAGCCATACCTGAGGTACTCTTTCTATCAACTAGGAATCCAGCATAGTCAGCATCAGCATATCCAACAAGATCAAAATTGCAACCTCTAGGATACTATAAGGCTAAATTGGGTGTATGTTTCAAATATCTTAGTATCTGTTTCATAGCCTTAAGATGAGTTTCCTTAGGATTAGACTGAAAACGGGTACATAAACCAACACTAAAAATAATATCTGGTCTACTAGCGGTTAGGTATAGGAGTGACCCAATCATGCCCCTATAGAGTTTCTCCTCAACTGAGGGACCCCCATCATCCATAACCAACCTGGTTGAAGGAGAAATAGGAGTGTCTACGGGTTTGGCCAACTCCATCCCAAAACGCTTAAGTAGCTCCTTGATATACTTTGTTGATGGATCATGGTGCCGTTTGGAGTTTGGTTGATTTGTAAGCCTAAGAAAAAGTTAAGCTCACCCATCATGCTCATCTCAAACTCACTCCTCATCATATTTGAAAATTCATTGCATAAATCATGATAAGTGTAACGCCCCGCCGCTGCCCGAAGGGCGGCGGGCACGTCACTACCGTGGACGCTCGGTCAGGGGCGCCCACAAGGCTCTATGATCTTAATTAACTTATCGATAGCAGCGAAAGCTCTAATCACAGTCTAACGAAAGTTCGGGCCGGTAGTTCTAAAACATACATTGTATATATACTTAACCCATATACAAAATGTTCTTACATATATCCGAATCAAAATACAAAACTGTATTTACTAAAAATAATCCATAACATATACATATAACGAGCCCTCCAGGTCCAAATAAGTTCTCTTAATGCTCCTGTGGTCCCTTTTGGTTTTCACAACCTGAAAAATGGTGAGATCATGAGCTCCTCGAGCCCAGTGAATAACCCTTACCTCCCCCGTTGTTACACTTTGCACATTAACCGATTCACACATAATCACACCGTACACGTATCTCATGACATATGGACAGAACATATCCTATGGCATGTACAAGGTGATAAAAGAACACTCATATGCTTCAGGAACCAAAATAAATTCATACCTTTCCATATTTAATATGTTTACAAATGTCAAAAATACACACAACATATTTATGTCATGGAACGGGCAATTAGCGTAGCTTAGTCGTACTTGTCCCATACCAAGTACGATTCAAGGACTCTCGTTTTCACTTAAATCCCTAAACAAACTCTGCTGTTAGTTTATTCACTAAACTAACCATGATTGTCCCATACCAATCATGTCCTTTGGCTCATAGTCCTCACTAGAGTCTAAAAGAAAGCAAAATCTGCCAAGCAACCTAACGGCCAGCCCATAACCATATTTGGCACATACATCAAATCAACTTAATCTCAAAAATTCACATAAACACATGATATGTATCTTAAAGTCACTCACATATGCATTCCAAAATCAATCACAAGCTCATAGATATTTGGAATGAACCTTCAAATCCAAACCAAATCCACAATCCAAATCCAAGCCAAACTGAATTCATAGCATATCCAAAGTCCAAATCCATTTCATAACGCATCACATATCCTTAACTGAATGCAAAACTTTTAGTTTAGGGGAAATCAACTCATGGCTCACACAAAGAACCATCACAACGCAGGGGTGACAAACACATCCTGGTGGCCCAGTTACGGCTCAAACATATGGTACCAACCAATGGTGGACCAGCCGCAACTCATTCATATGGTCCAAACCAGGCACCCAACGCTCTGAAGGACGCAAACTGCCCACAACACAAGCCATGGAATCGCATTCATATCCTAGTAAGTTTAGGCCGAAACCCCCCCTCACTAGGGACCCACATGGCTCACACACATACACAAGGTCGACATTCATATCCCAGGGGATTGGTTATAGCCTCTCCCACTAGGCGACCTGAACATAAAGACAGTCACTACTATGGCCATAGCTCTAGAACGCTCTGTAATAGCCTCAGACAAGACATGAACCTCATTCCCCAAAAACGTAATTTACTAAAATCATATAATCACATTTTTATTTTCAAAGAAGCTTCAATTCCACAATTTTAACAAAAATATAATCAAAACACAACATAATTCCACCCAAAATAATTTCACAAGTTTCCCATGCTTCATCGCACAATCAGAATTCTCAGGAAGCTCAACAATGGCCTTTTCATATTTAATTTATGGATTACACCCACAAATAATCCATAATTATACTAAGCAAGGTACTTTAACTCAAAAATTCATAACTCACAGCATACACATCCAATCTTCACCAAACTTTGCAGGAACTTGATAAATAACATATGGATTCTAACGTATTAATTTCCTGATTTTTGCCCAGGCCAGTCATTTCCAGAAATTCAAACAGTCAGCCAAAATACTCAAAAATCTGTGAATTAAACTCAAAATTCATAACTTTTAGCATACACAACCAAAATTCACAAAAATTTACCAACAAACACCCCATATCATGAGGAATATACAGTAATAATTTGATAATTTTTCTCCAAGCAAACATTTCATAACAAATTAAAACAGTAACCGAAATCAGGTACCAAAACAAGGCAGTCTCAATCGAAAATTCATAACTTCTAAAATACACATCCAAAATTCATGAAACTTTACAGGATACTTCTACACATCAGTGTTATTCTACAGTAAAAATTGCATAATTTTTCTCCAACCCAAAAGCTCACAGTAATTCCAAACACCATCTGAATTTACATACTGAAAACAGGGCAGATTTAAATAAAAATTCATAACTTACAAACTACACATCTAAAATTCATGAAAATTTACAGAACGTTGCCTATCACCATGGGTAACCTACAGTAAAAATTTCAGAATTTTTCGAGCATCCAAAAATTCCCAGAAAATCTGACAGTAGCACGTTATCAGCAAAATCCGAAAATCCACCCTATTTTTCTACCATATTATTCAACCAAATACAAGTAACCAACCCCAAAATCCATAGTATAGCATGTGTTTGGCTGAATTCAGAACATACCCATCAATTCACAACATCCACATAACTCACAAATCACAAATAAACATGAAAGTTTTAGTAGTAGGTTTCTAACAAATTGATTTAGGATTCTAATCCAACAAACCCTAAAACCTCAGATTCAAAGCTTCAATTCGAATTCAATTTTGCAAATTCGAACATAAATCTCAAAGTAATCTTCCCCTAATCAATTTTAGGGTTAGAGAAAGTAAAAATTACTCACCTTAATTGATTTCAAAACCACAACCTCAAACTTCTTCTCCTCCTTCTTCTTCTTCTTTCCCTTCTTCTTCTCCTTTTCTTCCTCTTCTTCTCTCCTCTCTTCTCTGCCTCTCTATGCGGTGTGTGTGTTTGTGTTGAAGAAGAAAACCAAACAAAGCCCCCTCCCCTTTTTGGATAAAATCACGTGATATGAAAAAAAAAATATCCCCCCTCCCTTTTCTTTTCTTTTTTTCTTTTTTTTTTTGGGTCAAGCCCCCCTTTTTTGACTTTTCTTCCCTTTTTTTTTTTTTTTTGAAGCAAATCCTTAGTCGTATACTCATTCAACAAGTTATTCTCAAAACACAATCATATTAACTTAAAACACATATATATCTAAAAGAAAACACATAAAATACATACACATTAATCATGAATTCACACTTAAATCAAAATTAGTACCAAAAATTTCGGGGCGTTACATCCTTCTCCCCTTAAAATAAGTTTCGTCCTCGAAACTTACCTTTTTTTTGGTCTTCAGATGTGAATCCGCCCACTTTTTCTCAGGCGCCTACTTTTTCTCAGGTGGTTTCATGACATAGATTCTCCCCGCGGAACCTTTGCCCTTATCGTAGTCTGGCTTCTTGTTTGGTGCCTGAAGTATGCCTTTATCATCTGGAAAGGGTCTCTTGCCGTTTCTTGGTAATCTCTTATTCGGCTCAGGACAATTGATAGCAATATGCCCCGGTTTTCCACAATTGAAGCACTTCCCCGTTGCTCGATAACATTCAGTTCCAGCATGCCTTTTCTTACAATAATCACAATATTTCATATCAGCACTTAGATTAGACATTCGCTCGCCTTGAGTAGTGTTCTTTTGTTTCTCAGAAGCTGAGCTTCCTCCACTTGATTTCCTTATAATAATTGCATTCTTCGCGTTACTTTCATCCAAAACCTTCTCAACTCGCATTGCTCGTTGGTATATGTCTGGATACTTAGTGAATGCTTGCGATGATAAGCTTTTACGAATTTCAATATCTAGACCATCCTCGAACCGATCAACTTTCCGTTGCTCTGTATCCACCAAATGTCTCCCAAATCGACTGAGTTTAGTAAACTTAGCACCATACTCCATTACAGTCATCTTACCCTGCGTCAAGTTAGAGAACTCTACTTCCTTAGCTCTCTGCACATCTCTAGGATAATACTGTTCATTCATCCTTTCTTTAAGCTTTTCCCAAGTTAGTGGGTTCGCTTTGTCCTCTTCATCACTCGGCTTAGCGGAATCCCACCAATAATCGGCTTCTCCCGTAAATAGATGTGTAGCCAAACCTACTTTGTACTCCTCGGGACACATCATTGTCTTAAAGATTTTATCAAGTTCCCTCATCCACTCGTCTAACTCAGAGGGATTCGCAGTTCCTCTAAACTTTGGAGGCTGCAACTTAAGGAACTTGTTAAGCAGATTAATCCCTGCCATAGGGTCGGCTTTACTCCCTCCATCACCAGATCCCCCTCCACTTCCTGCAGCAGCCATCTAAACGAGTCGACTACCGGTACGTTAGTAGGCTGAATGATTGCTTGAATATGGTCCACCACTAAGTTAGGCACAAATAATTCAGTTAAGCACATATCCGATCACATGGACACATAGTTTTCACATTCACAAGCACTAAAGCAAGCACACACGCACATAATTCCTATGGGTTGCGGGTTATTTGCTCTGATACCATTCTGTAACGCCCCGCCGCTGCCCGAAGGGCGGCGGGCACGTCACTACCGTGGACGCTCGGTCAGGGGCGCCCACAAGGCTCTATGATCTTAATTAACTTATCGATAGCAGCGGAAGCTCTAATCACAGTCTAACGAAAGTTCGGGCCGGTAGTTCTAAAACATACATTGTATATATACTTAACCCATATACAAAATGTTCTTACATATATCCGAATCAAAATACAAAACTGTATTTACTAAAAATAATCCATAACATATACATATAACGAGCCCTCCAGGTCCAAATAAGTTCTCTTAATGCTCCTGTGGTCCCTTTTGGTTTTCACAACCTGAAAAATGGTGAGATCATGAGCTCCTCGAACCCAGTGAATAACCCTTACCTCCCCCGTTGTTACACTTTGCACATTAACCGATTCACACATAATCACACCGTACACGTATCTCATGACATATGGACAGAACATATCCTATGGCATGTACAAGGTGATAAAAGAACACTCATATGCTTCAGGAACCAAAATAAATTCATACCTTTCCATATTTAATATGTTTACAAATGTCAAAAATACACACAACATATTTATGTCATGGAACGGGCAATTAGCGTAGCTTAGTCGTACTTGTCCCATACCAAGTACGATTCAAGGACTCTCGTTTTCACTTAAATCCCTAAACAAACTCTGCTGTTAGTTTATTCACTAAACTAACCATGATTGTCCCATACCAATCATGTCCTTTGGCTCATAGTCCTCACTAGAGTCTAAAAGAAAGCAAAATCTGCCAAGCAACCTAACGGCCAGCCCATAACCATATTTGGCACATACATCAAATCAACTTAATCTCAAAAATTCACATAAACACATGATATGTATCTTAAAGTCACTCACATATGCATTCCAAAATCAATCACAAGCTCATAGATATTTGGAATGAACCTTCAAATCCAAACCAAATCCACAATCCAAATCCAAGCCAAACTGAATTCATAGCATATCCAAAGTCCAAATCCATTTCATAACGCATCACATATCCTTAACTGAATGCAAAACTTTTAGTTTAGGGGAAATCAACTCATGGCTCACACAAAGAACCATCACAACGCAGGGGTGACAAACACATCCTGGTGGCCCAGTTACGGCTCAAACATATGGTACCAACCAATGGTGGACCAGCCGCAACTCATTCATATGGTCCAAACCAGGCACCCAACGCTCTGAAGGACGCAAACTGCCCACAACACAAGCCATGGAATCGCATTCATATCCTAGTAAGTTTAGGCCGAAACCCCCCCTCACTAGGGACCCACATGGCTCACACACATACACAAGGTCGACATTCATATCCCAGGGGATTGGTTATAGCCTCTCCCACTAGGCGACCTGAACATAAAGACAGTCACTACTATGGCCATAGCTCTAGAACGCTCTGTAATAGCCTCAGACAAGACATGAACCTCATTCCCCAAAAACGTAATTTACTAAAATCATATAATCACATTTTTATTTTCAAAGAAGCTTCAATTCCACAATTTTAACAAAAATATAATCAAAACACAACATAATTCCACCCAAAATAATTTCACAAGTTTCCCATGCTTCATCGCACAATCAGAATTCTCAGGAAGCTCAACAATGGCCTTTTCATATTTAATTTATGGATTACACCCACAAATAATCCATAATTATACTAAGCAAGGTACTTTAACTCAAAAATTCATAACTCACAGCATACACATCCAATCTTCACCAAACTTTGCAGGAACTTGATAAATAACATATGGATTCTAACGTATTAATTTCCTGATTTTTGCCCAGGCCAGTCATTTCCAGAAATTCAAACAGTCAGCCAAAATACTCAAAAATCTGTGAATTAAACTCAAAATTCATAACTTTTAGCATACACAACCAAAATTCACAAAAATTTACCAACAAACACCCCATATCATGAGGAATATACAGTAATAATTTGATAATTTTTCTCCAAGCAAACATTTCATAACAAATTAAAACAGTAACCGAAATCAGGTACCAAAACAAGGCAGTCTCAATCGAAAATTCATAACTTCTAAAATACACATCCAAAATTCATGAAACTTTACAGGATACTTCTACACATCAGTGTTATTCTACAGTAAAAATTGCATAATTTTTCTCCAACCCAAAAGCTCACAGTAATTCCAAACACCATCTGAATTTACATACTGAAAACAGGGCAGATTTAAATAAAAATTCATAACTTACAAACTACACATCTAAAATTCATGAAAATTTACAGAACGTTGCCTATCACCATGGGTAACCTACAGTAAAAATTTCAGAATTTTTCGAGCATCCAAAAATTCCCAGAAAATCTGACAGTAGCACGTTATCAGCAAAATCCGAAAATCCACCCTATTTTTCTACCATATTATTCAACCAAATACAAGTAACCAACCCCAAAATCCATAGTATAGCATGTGTTTGGCTGAATTCAGAACATACCCATCAATTCACAACATCCACATAACTCACAAATCACAAATAAACATGAAAGTTTTAGTAGTAGGTTTCTAACAAATTGATTTAGGATTCTAATCCAACAAACCCTAAAACCTCAGAGTCAAAGCTTCAATTCGAATTCAATTTTGCAAATTCGAACATAAATCTCAAAGTAATCTTCCCCTAATCAATTTTAGGGTTAGAGAAAGTAAAAATTACTCACCTTAATTGATTTCAAAACCACAACCTCAAACTTCTTCTCCTCCTTCTTCTTCTTCTTTCCCTTCTTCTTCTCCTTTTCTTCTTCTTCTTCTCTCCTCTCTTCTCTGCCTCTCTATGCGGTGTGTGTGTTTGTGTTGAAGAAGAAAACCAAACAAAGCCCCCTCCCCTTTTTGGATAAAATCACGTGATATGAAAAAAAAAATATCCCCCCTCCCTTTTCTTTTCTTTTTTTCTTTTTTTTTTGGGTCAAGCCCCCCTTTTTTGACTTTTCTTCCCTTTTTTTTTTTTTTTGAAGCAAATCCTTAGTCGTATACTCATTCAACAAGTTATTCTCAAAACACAATCATATTAACTTAAAACACATATATATCTAAAAGAAAACACATAAAATACATACACATTAATCATGAATTCACACTTAAATCAAAATTAGTACCAAAAATTTCGGGGCGTTACAATAAGTTGCACCAAATATAATGTCATCAACATATATTTGGACAATCAATAAATGTTCCCCCTTAGATTTTAGAAACAAGGTATTGTCTACCTTGCCTCTTCTAAAATCATTTTCAATTAAAAAACTTGACAACCGTTCGTACCAAGCTCTAGGAGCTTGTTTTAGGCCATAAAGAGCTTTGTCAAGTTTGAAAACATGGTTAGGAAATTCACTGTTTTCAAAACCAGGGGTTATTTGACATACACCTCTTCTTTAAGGCATCCGTTGAGGAATGCACTTTTCACATCCATTTGATATAGCTTGATTTCCATATGAGCTGCAAAGGCTATTAAGATTCGAATAGCCTCAATTCTAGCAACTGGTGCAAAGGTTTCTTCATAATCGATCCCTTCTTCTTGATTATACCCTTGAACAACCAGCCGTGCCTTGTTCCTAGTGACTGTTCCTGACTCATCCAGTTTGTTTCGGAACACCCACTTGGTTCCAATGATTGTTCTCTCTGCAGGTTTAGGTACAAGGTGCCATACTTTGTTTCTTTCAAATTGATGGAGCTCTTCTTGCATTGTCGTGACCCAATCTGAATCTGCAAGAGCTTCATTCACACTCTTTGGCTCAATATTAGAGAGAAAAGCATAGAAAGCACAGAAATTCTTAAGCTTAGACCTAGTTTGCACTCCACTGTTAATATCAGACAGAATTTGATCAAGCGGGTGCGAACTATGGTAGTTCCATGGTCGTGGAGTAAGAGGATCCACATACCCATGCTCTACTCTAGTCGTAATATCAAGCTTACGATCATCTCCTGAGCCTGCACCTTTTTGTAAGCCTGTTCCTGAAGAACATGGTTCTGAACAGGGTTCAACGGTGTTTTCCCCTGTTTGGTGTTCACCTTGCCTGCTGTTCTGAGGAACACCTTCAGGAGTTGTTTTCTCCATGGTGTTCTTACCTCGTTTATCTTGGAGCAACACTTCTTTTCGAACAAGACCTAATTCAAGTTCATCTTCCTGTGCATCATTCTCACTCAACAAGTTAGATTCATTAAAAAGCACATGCACACCTTCCTCAACACACAAGGTCCTTTTGTTAAAGGCTTTGTATGCCTTGCTGTGAGAAGAATAGCCAAGAAATATTGCCTCATCACTCCTAGGGTCAAACTTTCCTAAGGCATCCTTCCCATTATTATGCACAAAACACCTACAACCAAATGTTCTTAGGTGCGCAATATTGGGTTTTCTGCCCTTGAAAAGTTCATAAGGAGTTTTGTTCAAAATGGGTCTGATCATGCATCTATTTATAATGTAACATGAGGTGTTCAATGCTTATGCCCAGAAATACCTAGGAAGACCACTAGCAATAAGCATTGTTCTGGTCATGTCTTCCAGGGTACGATTTTTGCGCTCAACCACCCCATTTTGTTGAGGTGTTCTTGGAGCTGAGAAGTTATGATCAACACCATGTTCATTACAATAGTTGATAAAACTTGCATTTTCAAACTCAGTTCCATGATCAAATCTCAAGCTAATTAAGGAGTGTCCTACTCTCTTTTCAACCTTTTTGAGAAAGGCAATAAAATTCTCAAAGGTTTCATCTTTGGATGCCAAAAACAAGGTCCAAGTAAATTGAGAGTAATCATCCACTACAACAAGTACATACTTTTTCCCACCTCTACTAGTTATCCTCATGGGACCACACAAATCAATGTGTAATAATTCTAGAGGTCGGGTAATGCTTACACATTTTTTCGATTTAAAAGAAGATCTGACTTGTTTGCCTTTTGCACAAGCTTCACATACCTTGTCATCATTAAATTTGATGGAAGGTAGTCCAATAACCAGGTCTTTTGAAACAAGTTTGTTTAAAAGAGTAAGGCTTGCATGACCTAGTCTCTTGTGCCAGAGCATTATGTCATCATTCACAGCACTCAAACAAGTCAGGTTGTTTTGGGGAAGAGTGGAAATACATACTTTGTAAACATTTTTGTGTCGCTTCCCCCTTAATACGACATCTCCTGTGTTGACATTGACAACCAAGCAATGTGTTCGTGAGAACACCACTAGGTTGTTCTTGCCACACAGTTGGGACACACTTAGTAAATTATGCTTTAAGCCATCAACTAAGTGCACATTATCAATTGAGTGGGAGGGAGTTTTACCAATGCTACCTACACTGACAATTGTCCCAGACTTGCCATTGCCAAAAGCCATGCTCCCACCGGTTGAAGCTGTAAGTGAGAGAAAGTTTGATTTTTCTCTGGTCATATGTCGCGAACACCCACTATCAACATACCACAGCTGCCTGTTTTCAAGGTTGTTTTCTGATCTGTTTGACAGGGTGTTTCTTGCCCTGTTTGCTGGGTTGTTTGTGGGGTTGTTCTCTCTCACTTCAGCCTGCAAAACAAATCACAGGTTAGTTTTGGGAACCCAGATCCACTTGGGTCCCATTCTTTTAGACAAGTAAAGCTCATCTTTTCTAAGCCAGATTTGTTTCACATACCTTTCATTTTTTTTAATGACATGCCTTCTCAGAGGACATGAATATCGATAGTGACCAGTTTCACCACAATGAAAGCAAACAATGTTTTCAGGTAATCCCACATACTTTCTATGAATTGGGTAAACTGTTCGTTTAGGCTTATATCCAAGTCCCTTTTTGTTCCGACTGTGGTGAGTGTTTAACCAATCAAGGGCTTGTGAGGACTTGTTCCAGCGCTTGGTTGTGATAAGCTCGGTTTCCAGTTTTTCTATATTAGCATGCAAACCCTTGTTCTCCCTGAGCAAGGACTCAACCATTCCTTCCACCTCAAAGAGTTTTTCCTCCATTCGAGAATAATCTCCTTCTTTTATAAAGAGGTTTTCTTTGAGCGTATTAATATTTTCATGTAAGCCCAGTTTTTCATTTTTAAGGATCTCATTTTCTAGTTCTAGGTCTCGGACATCTCGTTTCAATTCAGCACAAGTATCCATCAAGGTATACAAAAGTTCTTCGAGAGTTGTTTTATTGAGACCACGTACCTTGTTCTTGAGATCAGTAAGATTGTTTGTTGATTCATCATCTGAATCCGTGTCACTTTATGCCATGAGAGCTACAGCACCTTCATCAGTTTCAGACTCACCTTCATCCTCAGAGGAATCTCCCCAGGCAGCAAGCATAGCCTTCGAGAATTGTCTCCCAGAACTGCTTGCAGCTTGTTTTCTACCTTGTTTCCTGGGGTGTTCTTGCTCTTGCTCTTCTCGAAGTAGTGGACAGTTCTTCACAATGTGATCTGGTTTGCCACACTTGAAACACCCTGTGAACTGTTCTCGGGGGGTGTTTCTGGACTTACTGAAGTCTTTTCTTTTGCTGTTTTCTTTGACCTTTTTGAAGAATTTCTTGAACTTTCTTGTCATTAAGGCCATCTCTTCATCCTCAAGGTCAGAGTCATCATCCTCTTGTGCTTTCAAGGCAAGCCCACGATCCTTCTTCTGCTCCTCTTTTTGTTGTGAGTTCTTTCTGAGTTCATAGGTTTGAAGATTGCCAATCAACTCGTCGAGGGTGATCTTGTTCATGTCTTTAGCTTCTTGGATGGCTGTCACCTTCGCTTCCCAAGACCGAGGCAAAATCCTTAGAATCTTCCTCACCAGCTCTTCTGTGGTGAAGGATTTTCCCAGGGATTTTAGCTCGTTTGTTATGTGGGTGAAGCGTGTGTACATATCCATCACGTTCTCACGATCACCCATATCAAACAACTCATATTGCCTTATAAGTAGCTCAATACGTTATTGTTTGACTTGACTTGTTCTTTCATGAGCTACTTGGAGGGCATTCCATATCTCCTGAGCTGACTCACACTCCGAGATACGTGTATATTTATCTGGACCTAGGCCAAAATATAATAGCTTCTTGGCCTTGGCATTCTTTTCCATTTTCTTATAGTCTTCACCATCAAACTCTATAGGTTCCTTGGGAACCTTCTTACCATCTTCAAGCACCTTGGTGGGAACAAGGGGCCCGTTCTTGATGAGCATCCATAATTCATAATCTTCTGCCTGAATATAGTTCTCCATCCTATTCTTCCACCAACTATAATGTTGGCCGTTGAAATAGGGTGGACGAGTAATGGATTGCCCTTCAAGGATTCCTTGTGGTGTACTCATCTTCAGAATCTCTCAAGGTGTTAGCCCTTTTGAGAGAACCCGCTCTGATACCACTTGTTGAATTCCAAGAGTACACAACCACAAGAGGGGGGGTGAATTGTGGTGGTCGATTTTCGCCTAATAACTGGCAAACAACCGTAGCACTTGATTGCAGAGATTGTTTGTAACTCACAAACAACCTTACGTCTTGTTTGTAGCGGTTTGATTCAGTAGCAAAATTCAAAGTAATAAATGCGGAAATAAAGCACACACAATTTTTACGTGAAAAACACCTCTAGCCCAACTGAGGTGTGAAAAACCACGACCTACCTCCTGCAGGATTTAACCACTTTACTAATGGGCTGAAAACGTTACAAAAGCAACACTCCTTGTTACAACTTGTAACCCACGTAACCTTCTTCCCTAAGACAGGTTACACCACGTCTAATCTCACCAGATAGGACACGTCCAAAGTCGACACGACTGAGGACACACTCACTCACTTTTTGTTCTGAGAACAGGGGTACAAAACACCTTACTGGGGTGCTTCTGACTTAAGCAGATGTAAGGTACAATGAAGTCCTATTATGCCAAGAAATTGAAAGCTCAGTTAAGCACAATCTTCTCACGGTTTTTCTCTTTGAAATTCAGCTCTAAAAATCTCTTACTTCTTTGTAAAAACCGGATTGTCAAATGGGAGAGAGAATTTCAATATTTAAACGCACAACCCAACGGCTATTCTTTTCAAAAGATAGGGAAAATCCTCTATTTTTAGTCGCTTAGAAGATTCACCAAAGATTTCCAACGGCTAAGAGAGGAGAGAAGATTTTCTTAAAATATCTTGGCCGAGTAATCTAGCTTGAAAAGAATAAAATCTTGATTTATCCCAAATTCAATCAAGACCTAAAAATAAGGGATAAGAATCTTTCAAGAGAAATTTTTAGCAAAAACGGTTTTGCAATTTTTTTTTTTTTCAAATTCAAAACAAATCTTTTTAGATCTGGCAGCCAACCGAAGCAAATTTTCAGATAAGACTGATGTAGCTGCTGTAGTTTTTGAGAACACCCTAGGCACCCTGTTTGCAGGGTTGTTTGGAAATGGTGTCCCAAAGCAACTTTTCGAAAACTGTTTTCAAGAAGTGCTAAAAATGATGCTTTCAAGATTGACATAGTAACAAGAGTCTAAAAGATAAAAACTAAATTAACCAAGACTCCTTGTAAGAATTAGTTGTCTTGTCAAGAGTGAATATGCTGCTCCAAAACACCTTGGTCACCTTGATTCCTTGGGTGATCTTGTGTAGCTGAATGTTCCTCAAGACTTAAACCATATGTGTTGTTTGCTGATCTTGTGTCACTGAAGCTCGGAACCTGTTCCTAAGACTTGTTCTCAACATTTAGCCACCAGGTTAATAAAATATCACAAACAGCTGTGTAGCAACAACGGTGTATTAGGCCCTGTTTGGAGAGCTTTGTTTGGAACAACATTACTTAGATAAATATGTTACTCTCGGATTTGTTATCATCAAAACTAAATATAATCAACAGATAGCCAGTTTGACAATACATGTCGTGATATCAATTGCGTGTTACAACACAAGATGTCTTCTATGACAGCAAATTCACAGGAATGCAATAGACATCTAAACCAGTGAAAGGAAATGCTCTCAGCTGAATATAGAATCCCAGAACTAATGCAGACTTGCATATATTTCCACTACTTGTGAAGAGAACCATGCAGTCATGTCTTTCCAGGCGAAGCTTCATAGATAAGCACATAATGTTCTGATAAGAAGCTTCACCAACATTGTTTAGTTCTCAAATCTCCGCCTATTAAACCCAGCACAACCATTGGCATTCAGCAATTTTCATGGGCTACATATGACTAACTCAGATTGCTGAACAAGGAGCACAGATTGCTACTTCACCACAAACATACAAGCATTGAAGCAAGCACACAATAGCCAGAAACCAAATTGGCTTGATACAGGCTACAAAATAATCGACTAACACATCCCAGGTTATATCGAAGTAAGAGACTTTGAAACCACATGACCAAATTGAGCCTTAAAGTATTCAGTTTCAAAAATCAATGTTTGTTTCATAATTGCCTGTTACACAAGAGTCCAAAAATGTTAAAATATCAGTGAGCAAACCCACTTAATTGAAGCTAACAGAGAACATAAATAGCAAGCTTCTGTGTAGGTCTACTTGAACTATAAATGATGCCTGATCTCAATATACGTTCTTGCAACAAAAGTCATCCAAAAAATGATAGCAATATAGTTTGGTCAAACAGAAAAAAATTCTTCTATTCAGGAGAAAAATCAGTGTTACACTTAAGGAATGTGTACAACTACACCATAAAGTCGCCAATGAGCACGAAACAGAACATATAAATTTTAAGCTTGTGCAAAGGGGTACATTCTTAACTTCCTATTGACCAAACTTTTGTGACCATAATCCTAATTCTTGTGTACAGCCTCCTGTCATTGCCCGTGATACATTCTTATTTCCTGATGATACATCAACAGCCACCCAGAACAAACCCCATTCAAGAGTTTAAGGGTGGTCATATGTAACTAGCAGCACAAACGTCATGTTTTCGATATCACCAATAATTTAAGTCACAGAGTCAACCTTTTATATTCTTATTCAATTTCAATAATAATATTTCTATGTTGGAACTCATTCCCATGTATGCCGAGGGAACTTTCAAAACAACAGAAAGCCCAAACAGGCAAGAGTAACCAGTAGCGAAGACAAATCCAATAGTGAAACCAACCGTAAATATGGTTACCATATTTTTTCTCTCGAGATATCAACAAATTAAGCAACAAAGAGCATAAATAAAAAATTGCACGAACCTCATGTAGTGGAACCATCTAGTGGACTCCCAGATGTGCTGGTGAGCTGTGAAGTAACAGCTTCAGCAATGGTTTTAGGGGCTATGCTTGGGATCATTTTTTGTAACTGCACTAATAAATGATTGACCTTTGCCTTTTGAGCACCTAGTTCAGCCTTTTGAGCATCCAACACAGCCTTCTAAGCATCTAGTTCTTTTTGCATATTAGCCGCTTTGTCTTTCTTAGCTTTTAACTCAACATCCTTTTTTTTTCTTTATGAGCATCAAAATCCTTTTGCATTTCCTTACCTAAGCCAGCTCTAATAGCCTCAATAAACTCTGGAGCCAAAGCTTATGGCTTATCAACATCATTTCATTTCAAGTTGTAGTATAAACAGCCCTTCCGTATAGTCGTAAACTGCTCCGGACGCTCCTTTTTCATCACCTCATCAAAAGGATCTTCATCACTTAAGCTAAGTCCTGACTCCTATAATGCTTCAATCTCCTTCATCATTTTCTACATTACATATGATGATTAGAAGACATTATGTCGAAAAAGCTGAGTTGTTATAGAAAGAGTTATTGAAGAATCCATCAAGGGACTACTCCTATGTTGTGATAGGTGGGGAAAAAATATAGAATGCTAATGATTTTATCCAGCGTATCATTGTTAGAGTGTTTATAAGTATACCCTTCTTTCCTTTTTCTAGTTTCTTCAAACATTCTTGTCTTTGATGGCGATCGACCCTCTTTGTTTTTCTAAATGAATGGATACAAATTAAACCAAATAAAAATCATGTAAAATAATAATGATGAAAAATTCATGTAAAATCTAGAGACTTAGCAGCTCATAATACTTTCTTGCGAAGCTTATAGGACCCATCGTGTGCATATTGTCTTGTTGCTCACGACTTTCAAAATTTTTAGCACTAATTTGTTGAAAAGATATAGCTAGGGATCTCATGAGAAATGTTAATGTAGTAAACATTGAAAAATATAGCACACCTATTATAATTTAGTACCTGCCAGTCGAGTCATTCCAATATTGTAGCAAAACCTTAAAATGAGAATCAAGTACTCTAGTCGGGCATTTTCCCATCTGGCATCATCGCTGTTGTACTTATACTAGTGATCTCGCTTGATGTGACTTTTGAAAACCCTCTAAGAATTTTGAATAGACTGTAGCACCGACTTTTTCACGCTTGAAGGAATTATATACTTCTCATAGTAGATGTTAAATTAAGTTAGAGCAATATAAAAAAAGGTACTCAATGTGATATGCATTCATGAGAAATCTCACATTAACATATCCCCACATTTCATGCTTGTGTGGAACTTCACCCCAATTGGTATAAATCAATGGTGCCCAAGTACAATCATGAGCCATAGTGCCTGAAAATTTGCTGAACTCATTGACAACTTTATCTATAGGTCCAATCGGTTAACATTTGTCATTGAAAAGTACAACTACATGATCTTTCATTTTTCGCGCATGTACCTCAAATAACATTGTAGGGCCTCTATGCTTCTTTACAGGTTCATCTATTTAGATAAATCAAGAAAAAGGGGAAAAAAAAGCAATATCAAGTATAAATCAAAGCTGAAAGGGAGGGGGGTTATAAGATGTAGGCCAAACCCTCGATCTCTGGCTCATTCAAGTGTTTGGCAACTAGCACATTTGAAGGTGCAATGACCGCTTGGTCATCTGATGCCCTCCTCGTAGATCCTGGGCTATAATAGCTTGATGCTTCAACCTCCTCCTTTTGCTCTATTTGCACAGACATCCCTTCTTCTGGTTGTTGTACATTAACCTGATGCTATTATATATGTAACCCACATTGAAATGAAAAAATAAGTATTCTACGAAGATTGTAATTGGTAACAATATTTAACCATATTTAATCATATTAGGGGAAAGTATTACCACAAAGGGGATTGACCCTGAAACTGACCCCAGTTCAACAGCATTTAGAGAAGTTTTATCTGGCTAAATTACTAAGTGGTGTTGTTGTTCTTGGCATTGTTTCATAAATTCACTCATGGACACTACTGGACATGTTGAATGTTGTTGTTTCTGTTATGCAATTGTGGGGGCTGTTCCTGAAATTGATATAGATAGAGGTTCAATGTTCCGCTACTTAGTTTGAGAAGCCTTATGTGGGCGCTTCATTGCTGAGTGTTGATGTTGTTCTTGTTGCTGTATTAACAAGTCACTCATAGACATTGTTAGGCAGTTTAACAGTTTCTTATGTGTTGTTACTGCACTTTGCTTCTTCCCATTCTACGCTTTGTTAGCCAAAGAAACAAGCCAATAAGCTAACTCTCTCTTTACTAAGAGGATGAAATAAACACTTTGTTCCACAGAGTTGTGCTAGTGGCTAAATGTACCAAAAACAAAGAAAAGAGGGGGAAGATTTGAGAACTAAATCACTGCTACTTAGCTATAATTATCTTCAAAGAGCTACAATTAAAATTATCTAAATAGAATCGGAGGAAAGTATTACAGGAGCAACACCCTTAGGAGTTGTAACATCATCAACATTGTTATTCTCACTATCCTCTTCATTCTCTGATGCTTCATCGCTTGGCATCTACTCTTTGTCCTATAAATTCCATTGGGATGTTCGCTTCCTTTCTTTGTATAGCCTTTTTTGATTTCTCTCATCTGGTTTACTAATTTGGGCAATCCCAATTTTTCCAATATCATTGCATTTTTCTCCATCATCATATGCCGCTCTTTCTCATAATCAGTAAGAGATCTTCCAAGATCTTTGGAAGACGAGTCTTTTTTCTTGTCATTTTGCACTATCTGTAGAACTATCATGTTCATAACACCTTATTCTCCACAAAATATAATAGTCAAACACCAAAGTACATTATCACATTTATTAATAAAATAGCACACCAAAAAACACACAGCACATTAAAAACACATGAACAGAATTCTACAAAATGATAGATAACAAAACACTTATCCCTCATATAATATTATTACGAAAGCATAGATTAAAAAAAACAATAATAGGGAAAGAGAAAAGGTTGGTTAGATGTTCCGAGGTAGCACTTCATACTTCATTATTAGCATACATCCATTCCAATCTATATCACAAATGTCAGAGTTGTCTTCATACTCATCAACATGTCAGCTACCCTCTAAGACGTCACCTATATCTACTATTCACACACCTGATTTGTCTCCAATATGACTGGCATTCGTATCAGATGCACTGGCAAGAGTATGTACAAAATCAGTGGGCTCTTTCCTGTATGTTTCCATAGTTGACCCTTGAAAGTCATACTAGTCTCTTGGAATCCTTTTCTAATTTCTGGGTATCATGTTCAACTGGGTCTTGCACATAAAAAACTTGGTGGGCTTGAGATGCTAGCATAAAAGGATCATCCTTATAGCATAACCTCTTGAAATTGACTCGTGTAAGCCCAAATTCATGAACATTTGCATGAAACCAATCACATCTAAATAGAACAATGCTAAATTGGGGCCCAAAATCCACTTTGATAATGTCTTCTATGACTCCATAGTAAGAAACATCTCTAACTACAGGATTTTGATCTTTAGAACAAGCGAAACTGGAAGTCGAGGCTACTACAATGACCTAACTATTCTAAGTCTTTAATCGCAAATCACGGTCTTTTGTATAGAATCCATAACGATTAACAAAATACCCAGTGTACCTTCTTGCCTTAGCATTAGGATCCTTCGCTACCCAAAAAACATGATTTGTTACTCCTTCACTCTTCACTTTATCTTGCAGCCAATTGATGAATTCAAGGTTATGAATCCGTGCTCTCTCCTACTTGCTTCGTCAACCTTGGTTACTCAGCATATTTTGGTGTTCTCTGCATTTCAATTCCTATAAATGCATAAACATGGCAAACTGTAACAGGAAATGCAAATATAAAGACAAAGTAAAATAAAATTGCCATTTTCATTGTGAACTTACTCAATGTACTTCTCAACTTGCTTACAGTTGCAGTTGAAGATTATATATCTTTGAGCTTACTTCAAACTCTAGTTGTCTGGATAGAATTCCTTGCCCTCTGGTGTTCTTTTTCCCCTAATAGGATGTCCTAATTATGGGAAAATTGAAGTTTGATCTTCAGTAGCATTGATTTCATCATAGCAAGTCGACCTTCTATCTAACCTGGTCTTAACACCATCATGGAGGTACCTTGAACAAAAGGTGAGACATTCTTCAGCCAAATAACCTTCTACCATACACCCTTCTGGATGATGCCTATTGCACACATATTCTTTCAACTTACATAAATACCTCTCAGCAAAGAACATCCATCGATATTACATAGGCCCACCGAGCTCAATTTCTCTCACTAAGTGAATGGACAAGTGCACTATAATATCAAAGAAGGTTGGTGGAAAGATGATTTCAAGTTCACAGAATACCTCTATAATTTCAGATTCTAAAATTTTCAATTTCTCAAGACTGATAACTTTGTTGCATATACACCAAAAGAAATTACCAAGTCTTATCAAAGCCAGTGCATCTTTTTTTAGCAAAGAATTTCTCACTGCTACCTGCAGCAGATAGTGCAATAAGATATGGACATCATGACTTTTATAACCTACAAGCTTCCTTTCTTTAACATACACACATCTTGATATATTTGACACACAACCATAAGGTAGCTTTGTATCCTTAAGAACCTTTAGGAACAATTCCTTTTGAGTGTTTCCCATTGAATATGATGCTGGGGGTATGCTGATGTGTTGACCATCTTCTACAACTATAGGTTAAAGATGCTCTTTTATAGCCAAATCTATCAAGTCAAGCCTAGCCTTAGTATGGTCTTTTATTTTCCCAGGGATATTTAACAATGTTCCTATCTCATTGTCGCATATATTTTTTTCTATATGTATCACATCTAGGTTATGATGACATTTATTATGCTCCCAATCGGGCAATTCAAAAAAATGTAGACCTTTTTTTCCATGGTCCTTCATTGTTGCTATTGTTTTGCTAGCACTTCTTCCCAAAATCATTTTGAACTGCTCAACTTGCTTGAAAGCCTCTGTGCCAGATATCAAACTAGGTGGACACCTATCCTCCCTACCACCATTGAATGATATTCCATCAAATCTCCAAGGATGGTTCATATCCAAAAATCTACGGTGACCTATATAACATATTTTCCTACAATACTTTAAATATTGAGAGCATGTATCATGGTTGTAGCAAGGACAAGCCCATCTTCATTTAGTTTTCCATCCAGATAACATAGAATACCCTAGAAAATCACTGGCAGTCCACTCTAAGGCTACATGCATTTGAAATGATTGTCGTGTAAATGCATCATAAGTCTCCACCCCAACTAGTCATAGATCTTTCCACTCATCAATTAATAGTTGCAAATAAATGTCTATGCCATTCTCTGGGGAACTAGGGCCGGGAATCAACAAAGATAACATTAAGTATTCTAGTTTTCATAGACATCCATGGTGGAAGATTATAGTTAATGAATACAACTGGCCATGTGCTATGAGACACACTCATTGTTCGAAATGGATTGAATCCATCACTAGCAAGCCCTAACCTTAAATTGCGAGGATCTCCTGAAAAATTAGTGTACATGGAATCAAAGTCCTTCCAAGCCTGGCCATCAGTAGGGTGCCTAATTTTTCCATCCTTAGGTCATTGTTTATTATGCCAAACTATTGATTCAGCTGTTTGTGCACACATGAACAACCTTTAGAGTTTAGGTTTCCAGGAAAAGTATCTCAACACCTTTGCTGGGATTTTTTTTTCAGATTCCCACCTTGAAGCTTTGCATTTATAATAGAATGGTGCTCCTTTGTGTTCCTTCTAATACAACATCCAATCATTAGGACATGCATCTCTCTTCTTATAATTAAGTCCCAAATCTCTCACTTTGTTCTTGGCTTCATTGAAATTTTTAGGAAGTTTAGCATCAAGAAAAGCCTCCTTTAATAGCTCCAGAAGATAATTGAATGCAACATTGCTTAGTCCATTAAGACACTTGAATAGATAGAGTTGAATTAAGAAGGATAGTTTTGAAAAGCATTTACATACCTAGATATAGGCCTTCTTTACCATCCTCCACCAACTTGAAAAATTTTGTAGCATCTTCATTCAGCCCATATCTGGCATCTTGCTACTCATTAAACCCTTCTACTACTTTTCTAAAAGTATTATGTAACAGTCCATCAATGTTGTCACAGGTGTTTAGCCCATCATCCTATCATCCAGCATATAGCTTGTATTTGTAATGTATCCTGAAGATAATGATTGCTCTCCCTGGCAAACCCACTCTTTAAACTCCTTCACAAAACCATTAGCCATCAAATGATCACGTACCACATCTCAACCGTAGCAAAAATGCCTTTAGCACTTCTTACAGGGACAACAAATTTGATTTTCAATAGCAATCTTGGCAAAATAATCATCAAAAAATGCATTGAGTGCTATCTTATACGCCAGAGAACTTCTAGATAAGCTCATCCAACTATGATCCATCATCTTACCTTCATTGAATAAATAATTTAATGAATGCATAATGCTTGAGTGACATAGGCAAAAATATAAAAGCACAAGTTGAGCATTAATCTGGTAATGAAGCCAGCAGACTATTGAATATGGATTGCAGTCCACCAAAATTAGCTTAACTATTTATTTTAGGCATCCAAGAATAAAATAATAGATGATATAAGAACCTACACAATTTTATACCTATTCCTCAATTTTAACAACTGATTAAAAATTAGAATCTGAGTTAGATAAGAATCCAAGGACAGTAATATACTTTGTCATCTAACTTGAGCACTGTATCAATCATGAACTCACCTATCCATAGATTAGAGATTTTATAAGGTTCTGATAGCAACTGCCCTAAGATAGAACGAGAGTTTGTGTCAAAATTCTAAACCAATGATTGGTTGAGGCACACGTGCCGCTTGATACCCTACAATTTCCTTTAGGACATTGAACAAAAGAGACCGTGTGTTATTTTGTAAAAGAAGCAATGTTTAGGAAAATGTCATTAAAAAGTCATTGTAGATAAACATGCTACTTACAAAGTAACATTCTTTATGAGATGACATTATCTTGAATTTGCATCTCAAAAAAGGTCAAAAATTTTCTCTATTTTGGCTAGTAAATCGGGAATGTTATTTATCTATATCTTCAAGAAAGGGTGTGATCATCTTGAAAATTCATGGCAAGGAGTGGTGGTCCTTTCTCCCATTTCGAAACACCTTTCTTTCTAAGACACGATGGCTGTAGCATACGTACAGAGACCACATAATATGGAACGTCTCTAATTATATCAAATGAAGAAGGAAGTCTTTCAGATTTTAAAGCTTATTCAACAAGGTTATAGGTGAGGATGATGAACCGATTACTTGTACTACTGAATATATATATATATATATATATATATATATATATATATATATATATATTATATATATATATATATATATATATATATATATATATATATGTACATGTATCAATGTCACAGAATTAACTATTAGGCTAGTAAAAAAATCAAGCATAACATGTCATTACTAACAACTAAGAATCTAATTTTGAAGAGATGCAAATCAACCAAACACTTACAAACCATTAAAACAAGCCCAGAAGAAGTACCCATTTTGAAAAACAGCTTAAATCAATCTCAGGCCATGAATATGTCAAAACCTAATGCCTAGCGAATTATTTCAGAACTTTGAGCTGAAGAGGCAGAGAGAAAGAGAGGAAGCGTTAATACCTAAAAAGTTTAGAGCAACAAAGTGGAATCTGAAGTAAAGGATGGAATGGTATGCTACTACGAACCACCTTCAAGTGAAAGTCAAGCTTTCCTAGCTCATTCAACAAAATAAAATAAGCAATGAAGAAATCAGTACTGAATATTTCTTAAAACCACCTTATTCAAACTTGGATTTACCAACGAAAAGATATGCAGATGGAAGCCTCAAATTAATTAATACAAAAGTTCTCCCTTCTTTCTTTCTCTAGAAATTTACAAAATTTTCCTTAATTTTCTTATAAGAACTATTCTTTCCCCTCTCTCAGTTGAACTCTTATTACTTCCCCTCTCTAAACTCTTCCCAAATAGGCCTGTGTAGATGACTGATTGCATTTCACTTCAAACATTCATGTCTGACTCCACATTCCAACAAGGAAATAGACACTTGGCACTTAATGTTACATCAAAAGCATACAAAAATCTCTAACTATAGGTGATTTCAATATGTTAACGCATATGGATAGTGGATATTATAGCTAAGTGAGAACAACATAATGTGTCATTCATAACTATAAATTAGCTCTACATCGTAGTTGCTCCTGTCTACCAGCATCAATGAACAAGAAGACTATCCTTTGATTTGGAACTTCCTTTATTGAAGTAGAAATATAGTGATAAGGCAAAAACCTAAAGTTGGCTAAACGTAGATTGCACAAAGGCTTTCAGACTCTCTCATCTCCTCATGGCAAGCACTGCACCGATTGGTGGTCAGTCTTCCATTTTGATAAATCCAATTGGTCTATCCCCAGAATCCAAGAATGAAGTTTCATGAGTTGTGTTGTCAAAGATCACAGGATCAACTAGTATCCAACATTACTAAGGTTTTGGGCTTCAAGAACTGAGACACATGATGTAAAGGCAACTTTCAGATGACAATACTTTAAAGAAAAAACTTTCACTAAGAAAACCTTTAAAAACTATTGAATAACCCTGCATTCCAGCATAAACAGCTTTGTCCCATCCTCAAACACCCCAATTTTCGAGCAACATGAAATTCAGAAACTTCACATCACAGTAAGCTATTCATATTAGTGATGGAGCAAAACTTCACAAGAAAAGCGAAATTAAACTGAATGGAGCAAAACAGTTTAACAAAAACAACGTATTGTCATCCTATGTAAACAGAGGAACAAAAATTCAGGAAAGAACACAGATGAATAGATACATGATGTAAAGAGAGAAATAGACAATGACCACACTTGAACTGAGGCGAAAGAAGATCGAATGGCTGCTAATGTTCCAAAGAGAGAGAAAGCCAAATGAATTTAGGTGTAGATGATGTAATCTACATGAAATTGGGGGTGAATTCCTGGGCCAGCTTCAAGAACTTGAACCGTAGCTTCCCCAATGCGTCTTGTGCTGATGTTGGAGGTGAAATTGGGGTGTAATATACTAGACTTGAACAAAATTCACCTTGAATTCGATTGAAATAGAGCATGCCATCTACCCGAAATTCAGATGCAACTCCATAGGCAGCGTTGATGCTTCAATTCTAAAAACCCTAGGTGTATTTTTGGGGGTTCACGCTACTTCTACCCGAGAAGCAGAAGAAGGGATGCGCGACTTCTCCTTTCCTCTATCCTGGGCTATTTTGGTTACTTTTAATTTGTTTCCCTTATTTGTTCTTATTTTCCTATTATTAAATTTACCAGGTGAATGAATACGTGTGCTCTACAAAAATTTTGGGGATTGGGCTAATAAGTTAAAAAAAAAAAAAAAAGTTGCCTTGCTAGGTTATTGTAACAGTTTTTGATAAATTATTGTAGTAGGTTTTACTTTATTACAACCTGTTTGAGACTATTGCTATAAGGTATCTGTTGTAAGATTTACAAAAATTATTGTCTGAAGGAATGCTGCAAAAGCCATAGTTTCTTGTAGTGGAGGTATTATATGCTTATTTGAAAAGAGAAAAAAGATCTTATTTTAATTTTGAATCATGTAGGGAAATGTTGGAAATTATGATTTAAAATTAAAATTTTTTAAGTTGGAGGTTGATGAATGACTAAGTGAAATTCTTTGTTTTATTTTGTTTTATTTTATTTTTTAACTTATGTGAAGATTTATTTTTTAAAGTTATGGGAGCATATTTCTATTTTTGAAGTTTGCTATCTTTGGATGGACTTGTTTTGTATGGACTATAGCAAAAGTAGCTAATTGATTGATTAAATAGTGGGTTCTCATCAATTAATTTTTGAGACTTTTGTGGGATATGATAGCCAGTATAGTGTCTTCCACTATAAATAAGCTAGTCCTTCTTAGGTTTTTACACGTAAAAAAATGAAAAGTATCTCTATAGCCTTCTACTGCTCTATCTTTTACTCTGAAAATATTCCTTTCTGATTTTCTCTACATTAATAACTATTAATCAGTTTTATTAGCTGATTCAGTATTCTTGTTGAGGAAAATTCTTATTACTTTCTTCAAAATGTCATACACAAATTTATTTTCTTTTTGAGCATTGAGTTGGAACTTCATTCAGGGTTTGGATCGCTGCATTTGAGAAGAACTGACATGTAATAGAATCTTAGGAGAAGGCTACATCTTTAATTTCTAAGCAGTTTAGTGAGAGCATTTTCGCTCTAAAGAGAGCGCTACGGTGTGTTTCGACCTAGGCCTTTCATACCTTATCTTATCATTAACTTTGTTAAGCTATTCGTATTTATCGTCGCTTTCCAAAATAGCAAAATTCCCCCGAATGCTATTTTTTATACTTCATATTTTCCACCATGTTTAGAGAGGACGTTTCTAGTTTTCTACTAATTTGGGGAAATCGATGTACTAAAAGCCTTGACCAGCAAACCAGAAAAATTTGATAGAAAAAATTTCCTACGTTGGCAACAACAGATGAAGTTCTCGTTAACAGTGCTAGGCCTTTTCTGTATTATTCATGGCACCATTAAAGAACAAGCTGAAAGTCTGACAAAAGTCTGACCAATGGAGATATTTCCAAAAAGGTCGATGATCCTAAAAAAGATCCCATTGCTGACAATGATGTGATTTTCCATCGTCGTATCTTAAGTGCTTTGTATGATAATGTTTATTGCATTTTTTGCCATACAAAAAATGCTTGTGATTTATGAATTGGTTTGCACCCTCGATTTGCTACCGGTTAAAAGGGTCTTCTGAGAGTTAGTATTAATGATTAGTTTCATTTTAAGTTTGTTGATAATAAAAATTTGTCTGATCAGCTTCATGATTTTGAAAATTTAGTCTATGAGCTGAAAATGAAGAGAGTTGAACAAAGTGCGTCAGTCTATTTTGCTTCTGGAATTTAAAAATTGCCTCCATCTTTTTCTAAATTTGCTAAAGGTCTTAGATAGAAGTTTGACCAGTTTTCTTTAGATGATTTGTTCATCACTTTGAGGACAAACATCGTGCTTCCAAAAATCAAAAAACTAATTTTCAAGCTAAGGTTCTCACAGTTGAAGGTCCTTATAAATCTAGACCCAATAAACTCAAGAAAAGTGGTCCTAAAATATCTTGGGCAATAAGTCAAATGACAATAAGACTAAAGGTAATGATCAAGGTCGAAGGCAAAGTTGGGTCTGTGGAGGCACGAACCATATTGCTAAGGATTGTTAGTTCCATCATGGTGAGAATAGGAGCAAGGTCAATTGCCCCCTATGCCATAGGCCAATGTCGTGACTATGGGGGCTACCTCCAATTCCCTAGCTAATAGGTATTTTGCTGGTAGCCTAGAGTTAAATTTGATTCTTAACTCTAATGATTGGTGGATAGACTCTGGGGTTAATGTTCACGTGTATGCTGGTAAAACTTTATTTTCATCCTATTAGGTATTAGGCACAAGAACTGTGAGCATCGGGAATGGGAGTGTGGTTCGAGTCCTAGGAGAAGGCCAAGTCAAGTTAGAGTTGTTGTTAGAAAATTTTCTAGAGTTAGATGGTGTTTATCATGTTCCTAACATTAGAAAAAATTTGATTAGTATGTCTTTGCTAGACCGACATGGTTATAATATTAATTGCGGATCCAGTAAAGTTGTAATTATTGGACATGGTCAATTCGTTGGTAAAGATTTCTTGTTGGATGGTTTATATAGATTGAGTGTAATGCCTTCTTTTAGTAATGCAATTTCTGATTCACAATTATCTGTCACTAATATTGAAAGTTGTGATCCTAGGCATGGTAGACTTGGTCACGTGAATAAAACACCATTAAAAAGATTATGCATTTAGACCTGATTCCTAAATCGCATGTTAACATGAACGATAGATATCAAGTTTGTGTGGAGGCTAAACAACCAAGAAAATCTTTTAAATATGTGGAGAAAAATATCGTCTTACTAGAATTAACTCATAGTGATGTTGGTGATAGTCAACGTGTTTTGACTCATGGTGGCAGTTGGTATTTTATAACCTTTATTGACGATTTCTCTAAGTACTGCTACACATATTTGACTAGCTCCAAGAGTGATTTAGTCGACAAGTTTAAAATTTTTAAGGCTGAAGTTGAGAATTAGTTTGAAAAGAAAATAAAAATTCTAAGGTTCGATAATGGAAGTTAGTATGCTCCTATCAAAATGGTAGAGTTTTGTAACAAACATGGTACAATACATGAGATGACTCCTTCTTATTCACCGCAGTCTAATGGAGTGGCTGAGGGAAAAAATAGAGCTTTGCTTGATATGGTAAATGCTATGCTTCCTAGCTCTGGTTTTCCTAATAATTGTTGGGCCGAAACCTTATATTCTACTTGTTTAATTCTTATTAGAGTGCTTTTTAAAAATTCTAAAAAGACTTCTTATGAATTGTGGAATGATAAAAAACCTTCTATTAAATATTTGAAAGTGTGGGTTGCTTCGCTAAGGTGAATATTCCTATCGAAAAGAAAAGGAAAGTTGGCCCTAAAATTGCTGAGTGTGTATTTGTTGGTTATTCTCCAAGTAGTACTGCATATAGATTTTTTGTATGGAACTCAAAAGTTCCTGAAATTTCTAATAATACTGTTATTGGGTCTTGAGATGTAGTTTTCTTTGTGAATATTTTTCTTATGAAAAATAAATTGTCTAGACCAATTTGTGAAGAGTCTTCTTCTGATTTTGCTTGAAATAAAGAAGGCAATATTAATGGTAAAAAATATTTTAAAGCTAGGAGGACTAAAAGGGGAAGAAAAATAAAAGTTTTGGCGATGATTTTTATACGCATTTGTGTAAAGATGATCCTAAAACTTATAAAGAGGTTTTGTTGTCTATTGATGCCCCATTTTGGAAACAAGCTGTAAATGATTAAATAGACTCCATTATGGTTAATAAAACATGGGTGCGAACTGATCTTCCACCTGGTTCTAAAGCACTTGGGTGTAAATAGATTTTTATAATGAAACTTTGAATTGATGGTTCAATATTAAAAAATTAGGGCAAGATTGGTAGCTTAAGGTCACAAACAAGAAAAAGGAGTTGATGTTTTTTACACTTATTTGCCTGTACCTAAAATTGCTACCGTTAGGATGTTGAATGCTATTGCTTCTATCTATAAATCGCAAATTCGCCAAATGGATGTGAAAACTGTGTTTTAAAATGGTAAATTAGAATATGAAACTTATGTGAAACAACCAGAAGGGTTTGTAGTGTCTGGCCAAGGGAATAAAGTGTGTAAGCTTGCAAAGTCGCTTTATGGACTAAAAAAGGGCCCAATGCAATGGCATGAAAAATTTGATAAGGTTTTGTTATCTAATGGTTTTCATATTAATGAAGGCGATCAGTATGTATATGTGAATCTTGTGGGGAATTCTTGTCTTGTGCTTTGCCTCTATATTGATGACATTTTGATATTTGGTAGTGATATGCGTGTGAGAAATGGCACAACGAAATTCTTAAAGGATAGTTTTGACATGAAGGTTCTTGGTCTAGTTGATCTTATTTTGGGTATTAAAATCATCATATAGGTAATAGAAAAGTGAATGACATGAATGGATTAATGATACATTGATAGGTGTCACATTATTATTAGCTACCTTCTTTTTTTTCTTTCATTTTTTTCTTGAATCCCAAACATCATAATAATAAGAATTTAATGGGCTTTTTTACTTGTAAACTTTAAAATCAAAAATAGCTTTACAATTAGATTTAGTTTGCAACAAATAACTTTGAGAGATCAAAATGATTTTACTATAAAGTGATATAAAAATAATAAAATATTATTGTTATAATAAAGAGTTCATGTACTCTTTTACTTATGCATTTTGACAAGTTAAAAATGATTTTGTAATTCATAAATATTAATAATTGTATATTAATATAATCCTTTATTTATGCAGTTTTAGAAGTAAAAAATGGGTTTACCACATATAAATGAAATAAAACAATAAAAGTATTAATATTTTATGCAATTATTTTGGGAATTACAAACATTTGTCCACAAACAATAAAACAACTACATATAGATTCCAGGTTCATTTTTATGTTACTATTTTCTTAGAATTTTTGCAGAATATAATATTTAATCATGAACTAACAATATTAAAAATATTACGTGAAAAATTAATATTCGGAATTAATTAATTATCATAATTTCAATGATATTTATTTTAAAATTTTATTTGTTTCAATAATTGTTGCATCTTATAGTATACTTTAGATGTCACTAATGATAAGTTATTTTTATTTTATTATTATTAAATAAATATTAATAAAAATCCATGTGAAGCACGGGATTCATCCTAGTAAGAAATGGTAATTCAATTGCCTTAACTCAATGACATTATATTGAAAAGCTATTGAAAAAATTTAATTCCCATGACGTGAGGCCTTTATGCACCCCTCTTGATCCCACTTTTAGTTTGAGAAAGAATAAATGTATTAGTGTGTCTCAATATAAATATTCCCAAATCATCAGATTATTGTTGCACCTGATTAACCATACTAGACTGATATTGCTTGTGTGGTTGGGAAATTGGGTAGTTACACCCATAGTTCTCATACATCTCACTGGACCGCATTAGAAAGGGTTCTAAAATGTTTGAAAGGGACTATGAACTATGCAATTTGCTACACACGTTTTCCTACTGTTTTAGAAGGTTACAGTGACGCCAATTGGATCACTGATTGACAAGAAACTAAATAAACTAGTGGTTATATTTTTACATTAGCAGTTGGTGCAGTTTCTTGGAAATCTACAAAATAGATGATTAATATCACAATCCACCATGGAGGCATAGTTAATTGCCTTGGATGCTGCATGCACAAAAGCTGAATGGCTTAAGAGCTTAATTAATAATGTTCATTTATTACCTAAGCCTGTTCCTCATATTTCTTTACATTGTGATAGTCAGGTAGCTATTGGTAGAGTGAAAAGCAAATATTACAATGAGAATTAGGCATTTAACAGTGAGACATAAATCTATAAGACATGCACTTTCTCATGGTGTGATTTCTGTTAATTTTGTCAGGTCAGAAAACAATATTGTAGATTCACCCACAAAGGGACTGATGCACCATAAAGTAGTTGAATGATCGAGGGAGACGGGACTGAAGCCTATAAATAAGTCAACACAATCGAAGCCCGTCCTCGGAGGCTTGGTGGCCCCATGAACAAAGGCTAATAGGTAGAAAAGAAGCTATTTAAATGGTTCACTTGGAAGAGCACAAACAGTAATAGTTCTAGTTCCATGTCCCATTCCTATGATGGTGGTGCCCTTCATGTGACATTTAAGGTTGCAGGTACATGTTCCTCTTAACGAGTCCAAAGGCATGTCTTTGGCCAGGGGGAGGCTTAGTCAAAGGTCATCCTTAGAGGATTCACCTAAGTGAGTGTGGCGATGGGGGTCACCGTTGTGGGACTTGGCTACTCTCCAAAGACACTCATAATACGAGATTCTTGCTCATGACTGTAACGCGCACCATTGATAGAGCCACAGTGACTACTCGTAGCATGTATGGTGTGATTAGAAATCTAATAAAAGGACATTGTTCCTTTGGATGAAAAATCACTCTCAATAAGTGTTGGTTCAAACCCCGAAGGTACCATGCAACTATTACGTGGTATTATATACTCATTTGAAAAGGAAAAAAAGGACCTTTTTTAATTTTAAATCTTGTGGGAGAATGTTGGAAATTATGATTTCAAATTAAAATTTTTTAAGTTGGAGATTGATGAATGACTATGTGAAATTCTTTATTTGATTTTATATTTTTATTTTGTTTTGTTTTATCTTTTGACTTATGTGAAGGCTTATTTTCTAAAGTTGTGGGAGTGTATTTCTATTTTTGAAGTTTACTATTATGGATGCATTTGTTTTCTAGAGACTATAGTAAAAGTAGCTAATTGACTCATTTAATAGGGGGTTCTCATGCACTAATTTTGAAGATTTTTGTAGGATATGGAGAAATGGGGTAACGGCCAGTATAGTGTCTTTTAATATAAATAAGCTAGCCCTTCTAATGTTTCTACACACAAAAAACAAAAAGCATCTCTATAGCTTTCTACTAGTCTCTCTTTTACTCTAAAAAGTCCCTTCTTGATTTCCTCTACATTAAGAATTATTAATCAGTTTTATTAACAGATTCAGTACTGTTGTTAAGTAAAGTTCTTATTACTTTCTTAAAAATTTCATACACAAATTTATTTTCTTTTTGAACATTGAGGTTAAACTTGGTTCAGGGGTTTGATCGCTGCATTCAAGAAGAACTTGTGGGTTATCGAATCTTGGGAAAGGGCGGCATTTTTAATATTTGACCAGTGCGGTGATAGCATTTCCTCTCTAAAGAAAGCGCTATGGCATACTTCAACCCATGCCTCTCTTACCTTATCTTGTTATTAACTTTGTTAAGTTATTTGTGTTTATCGTCGCTTTCCTAAATAGTAGAATTCTCTGAAGGCTGTTTTATTAATTTCTATGAGTTATGTTTTATATTTTCCACCATGTTTAGAGAGGAACTTTCTAGTTTTCTACTAATTTGAAAAAAATGGATGTACTAAACGCCTTGACTAGCAAACCAGAAAAATTTGATAGAAAAAATTTCCTACGTTGGCAATAACAGATGAAGTTCTGGTTAATTAGGCCTTTTCTACATTATTCATGGCAGCCGTAGAGAACAAGTTGAAAAGTCTAACAAAACTCTGACCAATGGAGATATTTCTAAAAATGTCAATGATCCTAAAAAAGATCACATTGCTGATAATGATGTGATTTTGCCATGGTCATATCTTAAGTGCTTTGTCTGATAATGTTTATTACATTTTTTATCATGCAAAAAATGCTTGTGATTTATGGACTGGTTTGCACCAACGATTTGCTACTGCTGAAAAGGGTCTTGTGAGAGTCAGTATTAATGATTGATTTCATTTTTAGTTTGTTGATAATAAAAATCTGAGTTTATGATTTTGAAAATTTAGTCTATGAGTTGAAAATGAAGAGACTTGAACAAAGTGCATCAGTCTATGTTGCTTTTGGAATTAAAAAATTTCCTCCATCTTTTTCAAAATGTGCTAAAGGTCTTAGGTAGAAGTTTGATCAGTTTTCTTTAGATTATTTGTTCTGCACTTTGAGAATCTAAGACAAACATCATTCTTCCAAAAATCCAAAAACTAATTTTCAAGCTAAGGTTCTCATAGTTGAAGGTCCTAGTAAACCTAAATGCAATAAATTCAAGAAAAGTGGTCCTGAAAGATTTTTTAAAAATGGGGGGCAATAAGTCGAATGATAATACGACTAAAGGTAATGATCAAGGTAGAAGGCAATGTTGGGTGTGCAGAGGCACAAACCATATTGCTAAGGATTGCTACTTCCGTCATGGTCAGAATAGGAAGCCCTCTAATGGTCACTCACCCCCTAAGCCATAGGCCAATGTCGTGACTATGGGGACCACCTATGACTTCCCAGCTAATACGTATTTTGCTGGTAGCCCAGAGTTAAATTCAATTCTTAACTCTAATGATTGGTGGATATACTCTGGGGCTAATGTTCATGGGTGCGCTGATAAAAAACCTTTGATTAAATATTTGAAAGTATGGGGGCACTTGGCTAGGGTGAATATTCCTATCATGAAGAAAAGGAAAATTGGCGCTAAAACTACCAACTATGTATTTGTTGGTTATTCTCTAAATAGTACTACATATAGATTTTTTGTATTTAACTCAAAAGTTCCTAAAATTTCTAATAATACTATTATTGAGTCTAGAGATGCAGTTTTCTTTGAGAATATTTTGCCTATGAAACATAAATTGTCTAGGCTAATTTGAGAACAGCCTTCTTCTAAGTATGCTTCAAATAAAGAAGGCAAAATTAATGATAAAAATGCTTTGAACCTAGGAGGAGCAAAAGGAGAAGAAAGAATAAAAGCTTTCGTCATGATTTTTATACATATTTGCTTGAAGATGATCCTAAAACTTATAAAGAGGCTATGTTGTCTATTGATGCCCCATTGTGGAAACAAGCTATAAGTGATGAAATAGACTCCATTAGAGCTAATAAAACATGAGTGCTAACTAATCTTCCACCTGGTTCTAAATCACTTGGGTGTAAATTGATTTTTAGAAGGAAACCTATAACTGATGGTTGAATAGAAGCAATCAAGGCAAGATTAGTAGTTGAAGGTCACAAATAAGAAAAAGGAGTTGACTTTTCTGATACTTATTCACCTGTATCTAAAATTGCTACTATTAGAATGTTGATTGCTATTGCTTCTATCTATAAGTTGCAAGTTCACCAAATAGATGTGAAAAATGCATTTTTAATTGGTGAATTAGAAGACAAAATTTATGTGAAACAACCATAAGGGTTTGCAGTGCCTAGGCAGGAGAATAAAGTACATAAGCTTGTAAAGTAACTTTATAGACTAAAACAGGCTCCTATGTAATGGCATGAAAAATTTGATAAAGTTATGTTGTCTAATGGTTTTCATATTAATAAAGGCGTCCGGTGTGTATATTTGAAGCTTGTGGAGAATTCTTGCATCGTGCTTTCCCTCTTTGTTGAGGACATATTGATATTTGGTAGTGATGTGCATGTAATAAAGGGCACAAAGAAATTCTTGAAGAATAGTTTTGAAATAAAGGATATTGGCCCAGTTGATCTTATTTTGGGTATTAAAATTTTAAGAGATGCTTATTCAATTGCCTTAACTCAATCACATTATTTTGAAAAGCTATTGAAAAAATCTAATTACTATGACATGAGCCCTTTGTCTAGCCCTCTTGATCCAACCATTAGTTTAAAAAACAGTAAAGGCGGTGGAGTGTCTCAATACAAATATTCGCAAATAATCAGATCATTATTGCACCTGATGAACCATACCAGGCTGAACATTGCTTGTGTGGTTGGGAGATTGGGTGGGGACACAAATGGTCCTAATACATCTCATTGGGTAGCATTAGAAAGGTTTCTGAAATATTTGAAAGGGACTATGAGGTATGCAATTCACTATACAGGTTTTCCTATTGCTTTAAGTGATGCTAATTAGATCATTAATTCACGGGGAACTAAATCAACTAGTGATTATATTTTTACATTAGCAGGTGAGGCAGTTTCGTGGAAATCTACAAAACTGATGATAATATCATGATCCACCATGGAGGCAGAGTTAATTGCCTTGAATGGTGCAGGCACATAAGTTGAATCGCTTAAGATTTTGATTAATGATATTCCTTTATTACCTAGACATGTTCCTCTTATTTCTTTAGATTGTGGTAGTCAAGTAGCTCTTGTTAGAGTAAAAAGTAAAAATTATAATGAGAAAAGGAAGCATTTAACAATGAGACATCAATCTATAAGACATTCACTTTCTCATGGGGTGATTTCTGTTGATTTTATCAAGTTAGAGTACAATATTGTGGATCTACTCACAAAGGGACTGAAGGATCCAAAATTAGTTGAATCATCGGGGGAAATGGGAATAAAGCATATAAAATAAGTCAATGGAGTGGAAACCCGTCTTCAGAGGTATGGCGGTCCCATGAACGGAGGTCAATGGGTAGAAGCAAAGTTGTTTATATGGTTGACTTGGAAGAGCACAAGCTACAGCATTTCTTATCCCAGATCACATTCCCATGATGATGGTGCGCTTCATGTGGCAGCTGAGGTTGAGGATATATGTTCCTCTTAATGAGTCCAAAGACGTGTCTTTTGCCGAGGGGGTTAGTCACATGTCATCTTTAGAGGATTCACATAAGTGAGTATGGCAGTGGGGTTAATGCTGTGGGACTTGGCTACTCTCTAAAGACACTCATGATATGAGATTCTTGTGCATGACCGGAACGTGCACCACTAATAGAGCCACTGTGACAACTCGTACCATGTGTGGTGTGACTAGAAATCTAACAAAAGGACTTAGTTTAAGGTGTTATACCACTACTATTCCTTTGGACGGAAAATCACTCCCACTAAGTGTTGGTTCAAACCTGGAAGGTACCACACAACAATTACGTGGAGCATAATACCACACAACTATTACGTGGCGTGATATGCTCATTTGAAAAGAGAAAAAAATCTTATTTTAATTTTAAATCTCGTGGGGGAATGTTGGCAATTAAGATTTAAAATTAAAATTTTTTATGTTGGAGGTTGATGAATGATTAAATGAAATTCTTTATTTTATTTTATTTTTGGTTTTGATTTGATTAATTTTATCTTTTAACTTATGTGAAGGCTTATTTTCTAAAGTCATAGGAGCATATTTATGTGTTCGAACTTTATTATTTTTGGTTGGATTTGCTTTGTATGGACTATAGTAAAAGTAGCCAAATGACTCATTAAACGTTAGGTTCTCATCCACTAATTTTGGAGACTTTTGTGGGATATGGAGATATCGAGTAACGGCTACTATAGTATCTTTCACTATAAATAACTAGTCCTAAGGTTTTTATACACAAAAAGCAAAAAACATCTCTATGCTGAAACTTGGTTCAGGGTTCGGATTGCTAAATTCGAGAAGAGTCGGCGGGTTATCGAATCTTTGGAGAGAGCTGCATCTTCAATATCTAACCAGTGCAGTGATAGCATTTCCTCTCTAAGGAGAGCGCTACGGCGTGCTTCGACCCAGGCCTTTCTTATCTTATCTTATTATTATCTTTGTTAAGTTGTTATTCGTATTTGTTGTCGCTCTCCTGAATGTTGGAATTCCCTCAAAGGCTGTTTTATTAATTTTTGTGATTTATATTTTACATTTTCCAACATGATAATACCTAGGATTATTCAGTTTCGATATAAATGCATATTCAAACAAAACTTGCGTACCGAAGGATTGATTGAAGAAAAATTTGTCTAAGTGAAAAATATGGAAACGGTTGTCGTCAACTCTTAAGAGCCAAAAATTAATGCAGGCGTTTCTAATCAGCAATTTTGAAAACGGAAAGGCAAATGGAGAAAAGAGTATAAGTTGTGAAATATTTTTTAAGTCAATAGGATAAAGTGCTATTCATTGGAGGATAAATACTACTGGTAAACGTTTGAGTGAAGAAATATTAAGGGTCTATTATTTTTTACAATAAAATGTAGCTATAAAATATAAGAAAATGTAAGAAGTTACAAGAAGTTGTACGAAACTATAAGACGATGTAAAAACTATAATAAAGTTGTAAGAAGATGTAAGAAGTCACAGGAAGATGTACAGAGCAGTAAGAATAGATATAAAGAGTTGTTGAATTATTAAAAAATTGTATAATATAATTTTTATGTATGTATGCATAATTGTTGGTCTTTAATATATGAATTGTGAAAAAAATTATTTCAAAAAATTAAATTACCTGTACCATTGATATTTATAAAATAATTTTATAACATCACTAAACAAATTATATTTTAACATTATAGACAAAATGTCATTTTTTAAAATTATCATTTTGGACGATAAAAAATATTATTGAAATAACACAAATAATGATAATAAACCTTTGAACAAATGAATTAAGTAACAATTAATAAAATAAATTTGTTGACAAATATGTAGAACCAAATATGTTTTATACTTGAGGTGGCCTTTTGATATTAACATTAGTTTCACCTCCCTATAAGAAAATTAAAAAAATAACGAACTTTCTCAACAAAATTGAATGGAACCCAAAAAAATGAAATCCTATTAAGTTAAGCATTTTGAAATTAAATTTAACCTAATGTTCAATTGAATAATGATAGTAACCTAGTTGCTGTGGGTAAACATAGGGATCAAATAACTGAAATGCTTCCATCACCTAAAGTTTGATTATTTTCATATATGTTTCATGTCAAAACTCGATTGTAAATGTTATTTTTGTATTATAATTTTAAAGCACATTGACTTATTTTTTCTATAATCACATATATACTTCATGTCGAAATTTAAATATGAATTCACATTGTTAAATTCTATTTTTATATTTGTACAAATATTATGTTCAGAAAAAAAGATGCAAGATCTTTCATATTGGTACTATATAAAAAAATATCATATTTCTATAAATATGAGAAAAAAATAAATGACACGTTGAATGTCATAAAAAAATATATAAAGAGATTTAAGAAGATGTAAAAAGATCTAAGCGGACATAAGGAAGATGTTAGGAGATGTAAGAAACTGTAAGAATTTAGTTAAAGCTGTAAAGAACTGTAAGACATTGTAAAGAGTTGTAAGGAATTGTAAGTTGTAAGTTATATCCTCCCAAATGCATAAAAGAATAGGGCTTAATAGGAGGCAACAAGTGAACTAGAGAAAATAAACAGCATGTCACAAACACACAGTATTTATCTAATGAGAGAAATGATCATCCTCAGATGAATTAATGATATTGTTTCATGCCAAAGTTTGCCATGTTTGAAGTTGTGTAGGCAGTTGAATACTTGTACTGTAGGCTGGGCCTAATAGAATTAGACCCGACGGCCACGTATGTTGCCTAGGGCAACAACCCTGACTATTCCCCAAAACTATATAAGGAGAGTTTAGGGGATAGCCAAGATACAGACAATAGAAATCTCTCACACTCTCCTATTTTCTCCCACGGCTGAATCACCATCTATTAGATTCTCGGGTTTAGGATGTAAAACCCTAAAGTGACTCTAGTAGCCGCTTGGTATTATTATTGGCGTGATTGGTATTCTTTATACGCGTGGACTATTACCGACAGTATACTTCCGCATCCAGATTAGTCCTAATTTATTCCTACAGTGGTATCAGAGCCTAGACTGATCGGATTAGTCCCGTTTAATGCATTTAAAGATTTGAATACTAAGCATGCTTGTTTTGAGACTACACATATATGATTAATTGCCTAATTTTTGTAATTATGCAAATTTATAGCTTCTGTGTCTGCTTGCCCAAAATCAACAACAAATTGAGTTTTCAATAGATTAGATTCATGAATGTTTATGCCTTATGAAATCTGTGAACCCCAGCTGAACGACAAGCATGCTTAGATTTCAGAACATAACTACATAATCAGTTGTTTCAATTTCTGTAATTATGCAACCAAAAGCATGCTTCTGTGTTCTTAATATCGTGTATTGGCTAAAGATTAGTTTTTTAGTCTTGCTTACTGACTATGTGTTAATCCATTCTGCCGAAACTGATTCGTTAAAAGCATGCTATTTTTTATTCGTTTAATTTGCTTAATTTTTGTGATTATGCAAACTACTAAAATCAGAAGCATGCTCATGTTATTATGATGCCCAGAACATATTAGAAACTACAGATTTACTATCATGAACATATTAGAGTCTGCTAATCATGAACATGCTCATGTTATTATCAATCTGTCCAGATAGATTCATGCTAATATATTCAGATCAGTTCTTGTTAATATACGTACAAATTACATATAGATCATTCAGCCAAGCATGCTCCCATGATTAAAGACTGAGTTTTTGTTCTGAGTAGTTCAGTTTTGCAATCATGTTAATCGATACAAGCATGCTTCTACTCTAAAGAACATACTAGAATTAGTTTCTACTTGAGTGTCATGCTATCATGCTATGTGCAGTTCTAAACAGTTGAGTTCATGAATGCTTGTATGCTGCTGTTTTTGATCCAAATTTGAAAACCAAGGATATATGATATGTTCTGATTCATCGAATGATTAATTCGATTGATAACCCATGAATAAAGCTGAATATGTGATTAGATATGCCAGCATGTTTTGATTCAGAACCATCAACATGCCACAAAGACGAAACCCCATCCCCCTCACATCAAAGCCCAAACTCGAAAACCCTTGCCCCCCTCTGCCTAGTTCTCGACCTCGGCTCAGACTAAAACAAAAAAAAAGAAGCGGTAGAAAACGAAAATAAGTGAGCCGAACCATACCCATCAGAACCGCCGTGGAGGGGTGGCGCGTATGAGTCACGCGCCGCCAACGAAGGAGATTTTGGCTCTCTTTCTTCCTCCAACCGCACCCTTAATCGCCGATCTACCCAAATCCGGCAAAGAAACCGCGAAATTCACCAGATTGGTGGCGCGTATGGGTCACGCACCACCGCGTGAGAGGCGCATACTATGCTCGGCTAGTGTTTTCTAGCTCAGTTGCGGCCGATCTACATGCTGATGGGGTTATCCTTGGCTTTCGATGGTGGGTAGGGGGTTATCCTCATATAGGTTTCTCAGCCAAATGCTCGTCGTCCACCACGGGGTTGAGGGTGGCGACATGGGGCGTGAGGAAGAGAGAGAAATTCGAAAGGCAGAGAGCCTTCCACGGCCAAGGAACGATGGAGTTCGGTGCTCCATAAGCATAACGAGGAGTTGAGAAGTAGAGAGAGGAAAGAGAGGTCGAGAGTTAGTAGGAGAGAGAGAGGGCTCGAGTGGTAGAGAATGACCGAGAGGAGAGAGAGAGTTAAAGGCCCTTAAACTCCCCTTATTTGGGCTGAATCATCAAATAAAAGGAAAAGGGGGCCCGGTTGAGTGGGCTGGTTTTTTAGCCCAAATTTTGTTTTTGGACCATTTTTCTTTTTGGGCCAATTTGCTTCTTACCACATTTTAATGATATGGGTCAGACTATTTTCAACTATTTTGGGCCGAATTATTTTTCAGCCATTATTGTTTAATTATGATCATTAGTCATAGCATGATTTTAATTGAATTATAATGATATTCAAGTTGATAAACTTTCATGCAGTTAATTCATTTGTTGAATTAAGGTTTCGAATTAGTTTAATCCTGAATGCATGATCTCGTTATAAAAACATTAATATGTTTAATGTCATATATAAATTTGTTTTATATATGCATCAACTTGACATTTTCTTGACCGAGTAACTTGTTATTGATCTATTGGGTTGACGTTATATGGATTTGTTTCATATATAAAATTAGTGCATATGATGTAAATTTGTTTTACTCGAACTCAATAAATATCTATGTGATATAAAGATCCCCTTGGTCGGTAAATGAATATGTTTCATAGGTTACATTATATAAATATGTTTTATATAATATCACATCACATGAATATGTTTTATGATTTAATAATTTTATACGAAAACATGAGCAATTGTGGATCAGTTAAATTGTTCTATCATTCTTGTACTTATTTCATGCTCTTATTTGGAGATATAGGCTATTTGATTATTTTATGAATCTGTTTTATAAAATTTAAATCTGTAATATTATATGGATGCGTTTTATATAATTTGTAAGTTTTACTATGAATTCGTTTATCCAAACTTAAGTGTTATATGGATCTGTTCTATATATAATTAATTGCGATTAATATTTTGATATATTTCATGTTACAAATTATGTTGCGTTTGATTGCATGGATATGTTTCATGTGAATCATTTGTAGTATTATACAAATGTGTTTTATATATATATGAATTACATGAGTTGTGGTAAATTTGTTAATTGTTTTAGCATTTTTTATCCTTGCCCAAATTAATAAATGTGGATTCGTTTCATCTTACCTGCTAATTATGTAATTTAGCGGTATTTTATGAATTGGTTTCATAAAATTCAAATTCGTAACATTATAAATGTGTTTTATAATTTGCGAATAACATTTGAATAAGTTTCATTTTATATATAATTATATAAATGTGTTTTATATAATACTATTTGGGCTTTTTATGAACTTCTTTTGTAACATGTTATATTTCGAATATGTTTCGCATTATATATTCATTTTATTACATAAATGCGTTTTATATAATAATCTGAATTTCATGTTTTATATGTTATTGATAGAGTTCTAAATGACATATTAGAAGTTATATATAATGCGATAACTTCATATAAATTTGGTTTACATAAAGTTGGATATCTTCGTGATATTTCTGAAATGTTAATATGTTTAACCGTAATGTTTTCCATAAATTTTGTTTTATGGAAAACAGTGATAAATAAGTTATAAAAACTTCTAATTCATGCTTGTATGAGATGATTATAAGTTTAGCAAAATTTTCGATCATGCGACATGGACAATGAAGTTTTTTTTAATAATTTATTTATTTGAAAATATGCCTAATGTTCACTTTACAAAATATATACCTTTAGATATGGCATTAAGGTTGGTAATTTGTTTACCAATAAAAGAACTTGATAGCACTGATTGTGATACATAATATCAGAAGATTCAGTTTCTTCTGAATGAACGTGAAATGTTAGGACACTCATTAGGTTCTAGGTCTCATAGGATGGCAAAGATAGTACTGTCAGTGAACAGTATGTAGAAAACTTAAAAGCATACCAAAAGTGGTTCGAGAATAGATCGATCAAGATGTTATACTTTGTCGTATTGCATCAATGTCGATCTAGTGGGGGAATTCAAAGTCACCCCACTGTTGAGTATGCATGGGATTAGCTTAGCATCAGGTTTATCCGATCCATTCCCTCATAAAGTTCTGGACCTAAGGTTAGTATTGCGAAAGGGAAAAAGGCTAAGGAAATAAAGAGAAGCATATAGCACGTGTGAGTACTATGACTGTGGAAACTAGGAATCTTATGCTTGGGATTGTCCTAAGTCGATTAAGGTACCTCTTTCCACAGTTACTCCTAGATAATATGTGTGCTCTCAAACATGTGTTGCTAACTATGATCCTTAGTGGATTGTAGATAAGGGAGCAATCAAGTACATAGTTCAGGATTGAGTTGATTTTTGTGAACTTTCACTACTACACGATGGATTCACAAATCGTCGTTTTAGGTGATGACAATGGAAAAGATGTCCTTGAATTAAGGACAAATCATTCGAGGCTCTTTGAAGGGACTACGTTGTCTCTTCCCGATGTTCTCTATGCACCTGGGGTGCGATGTTTCCTTGTGTCTTCTGTTCCTAAGATTAATTTTCTTTAATTTTCGTCTAGATGTCTTAGACATCATATGGCATGGTGATCTGTTTGGCCATGTCACACTGAAAGGTGTTTTCAATGGACGAAATAAAACATCTTCCATCCTTGTCTCATTTTCGACTCTGTTTTTAGGCATGCTCGACTTGACCATGAGGGTCAAGATAAAGTTAATAGACTAGCTATAGATGGCCTTGTAAGACCAACTCACTAGGCTTAAGGTGCAAAATGTGAGTTATGCCTAGCTAGTAAAGCAATAGGAAATCTTTTTATAAGATTTTGAGTCCATCAAATCCCTTAGCGTTCGATCATTTTAAACATCTGCGGGTCCATGAAAGCATGTCATGGAGCTACTTATATTAATGATATAGGTATATGTACCTACTATCTCACCGTTACTAAGTACTTGATGTGTTCATATACTTTATTAGCAGTAGTAGAACTCAATTGGGACGAAATATCAAAACTCTTCAAACCAATTGAGATCATGAATATTTTCTTCGTGAAACAAAATCCCATAGTGTCGATTTTCTTAAGGATGAGTTCCCTAGCATTTGGTGAAATTTAAAAGAGCCTCATTTTGTATGCGTTACAGCAGAACCTTCAACCACCTCTCGGTGAGGGGGAGGATTTGAATTCTCACTAAGTCACCGAGGATGGTACACATTCCTTAGTTGGTAAGAATGGTGAAGGTTTTTCTGTCAAGGAGAATGAAATTCGTCCTTAATCTCCAATTGTTGAGGAGAGTTATTCCTGAACATGCAGTTAGTCCTTATGTTCAGGACTCCACCTCCAAAGGATAGTGGGAGTAATCTTCTCTTCATAATCAGGGTTCCATTCCTCTTAGAGAAAGGGAGAGAAACTCCTGGTCCCATACCTCTTAGAGAAAGAGGGAGGGATTTCTCACCTAGGCAGACAAACAATGAAGGTCCCAGGATCCCAAGGACTAAGCGTGGAAGAATTCCTCAATGATTTTTTTTTTCAAATCGAAAAAGGAATATTCCCATGCACTCCCTTGGGAGTTGAGGGATCTACCTCTTATCAAGAGGCAGTTGGTTCACCAAATCACAAAGAGTGACTGGATGCCATAAGGGATGAGATGGACTCACTGACAAGATTTGAGAACTAGTTGAAACTCCACTCCGATGTAAGTCTTCAGACGGATAGTTCAATTGATAAGTTCAGACCCGAATACTCCTAGCCCTGGTTTCCCATTCGGACTTTGAGTTGTTCGAAATGGAGTAAAGATTATTTTTCTCAAATGGTGATCTTGAGAAAGAGATTTATATGGACTAACCCATTGATTTTATATCAAAGCGATAAGAGGACAATGTGTGTCGTCTTAAAAGGTCCATATGTGATCTTAAGTAATCTTCCAGTTCGTGGTACTCTAGATTCCATAAAGCCATTTTGGCTTAAATGTTTTCAGAAGACCATTGTATATGTCGAAAGATCAACATGGGATTACGTTCCTCACGTTGATGACATACTGTTGACTAGGAACAACTTGAAGATGATTAAAGCTACTAAAAGGTAGTCATTCCATGTCTTTGAGACAAAGGACACAGGTGAAACTAGGTATGTCCTAGGAGTGGAAATAATCCAAAGCCGTCCCAAGAAGCGTGCATCAAAGTGTCTTAGAACGATTTTGGGTTTATAATTCCTAACTCATAGATACTCCAGTTGAGAAGGGTTCAACCTTGAGTTTTGCTCAATACTTTAAAAAAGATGACAAAATAGAGATGATGAACAAATGTCCTTAACCTTAGTATCATAGTAAGCTTGTTGTAAGCCATGTTATGTACATGGCCCTGACATTGCATTACAGTTAGTTTGATAAGTCATTATCAAGGTAACCCAAGCCTTGCTGATTGGCAAGTTGCCTAGAGAATCAAGCGCTTCCTTTGTGGTATTGATAAATCAGTCTTATGCTATCAAGGAGGAGGCCTCAAGTTGAGAGGATACTCAAATATTGATTGGGATAATGACTTGGATGAGTCTAAGTCAACCTCAGGACATGCCTTTAACCTGAGTGGGGGAGCCATGTCATGGCGCGGCAAAGAAGCAAAGCTGCACAACAATGTCAGCTATGAAGGTAAATTGTGTGTCTTGTACCATAGAGACAAAAAGCATTGCCATTAGGTATATATATGCTAACAAGGTGATATGTTCCCTTGATTAAACCTATTCCTAGTGATGTGTTCAAGGATCATTTGTTGGGTCTTGGAATTCGTAAGGTTTAGTACTTTAATGTGTCTCGCTACGTGATGGATATGTTTCTTTCGTAAATGAGCAAAATGCTCATAGTTTATTGTTGCATGTTAGGCATATTGAAATATCACAGGCTTCTGATCGGCCTAGTCACACATGCAATCACCCTGACGCTTGATTAGCGCGCAGGATGAGACTGAATCATATTGACACTCGGTGTACAGTATTGATTACTTACACTAGAAGTGTATAAGTAGAATGAACATAGTCACCTTAGTAAGACTAAGATGAGATTCGAGGGAGTCGAGTATGAAATAAGTTTTCATATTGAAGCCTTAAAAGCCGAATCTTAAGTGTCAAGATTAACATTCAGTATGTTGATATAGTGGCTCAGGTTAGATTTTTTGAGTGAAAATCTAGACTGGTGATTCACATGGCATAAAGAGTGACGTACCCAGTTGAGTGGGAGCTATGCCATGATACACATCTCATACTGTGTGTGCTTATAAGACGACCCATGCATGGAGTGACAATTGATTTCCCTATCACTTGTCACTGTGTGACCCTATGGACGATGACCCTTTGACTTAAAACTATGATATTAAGTCGAAGTTTGATGTTGCTACTTTAATGTGATTCTCAAGAACCACGATGTATACAGTTAGCAAGAACACGTTAGGAAAGCAGTTAAGCTAAGATGAAATTTCATGAGTGTTTAAGGAAAAACCGATCTGCCATCACCATATTAGCCCAGGCGGTTATGTTGAGAACACAATCATATGATATATCAGGCATAAGGAATTAGATATGCCACTGGTGATGTTTTGGGATGGTTTTGGGGTATCGTATTTCGTGAAAGTGTTATGTTAGTTAGATGGTAACTTAATATAACACTACTGGTTATTTATGGTCGTAGGTCCTATTCCTGGTATGAAGCGTGAAAGAGTAACGATATGTGGAGAGCATTTATTTCTACGGCCTACGTGGCCGAGTGGGAGCTGTAGGCTATGCCTAATGGAATTAAGCCCGACGGCCACGTATGTTGCCTAGGGCAACAACCCTGCCTATTCCCCAAAACTATATAAGGGGAGTTTAGGGCATGGCCAAGACACAGACAATAGAAATCTCTCACACTCTCCTATTTTCTCCCACGGCTGAATCGTCATCCATTAGATTCTCGAGTTCAGGACGTGAAACTCTAAAGCGACTATAGTAGCCGCTTGGTATTATTATTAGCGTGATTGATATTCTTTATACGCGTGGACTATTACCGACAGTATACTTCCGCATCCAGGTTAGTCCTAATTTATTCCTACATGTACTAACGATGAAACTCTAGCCATAAAGAGGATTGTGAGAAATTTAAGAAAAACCTTGAAAGTCAAGCAACATAATTGTGTACATTCGGAATGGACTATTTTAAGTACCTAGTGGCAATTTGGTTTGCTTGAGGTTGTAGAAATTTTAGAAATCATTTATTTGCTATTTTGTTGCAAACTAGTAGAATTTTTTATTTTCTAATCAATGATTCAGTATGAACTTGTTTCTTTGTATTTTGTCTAATGACATTTACTATCGAATATTACCCACTCAATTATCGCAAACACTGTGTTTGGATATTGGAGCAGTAGAGGAGGGGAGATTAGTGAAAGGTGGGGAAATTCGGGGGGTGGGAGGGGGGATACGAGGGGAGGAGATATATTTTTACCTTGTTTGGATTTAAAATGGAAGGAAAGGTTATTGAATATTGTGATGCTTGGGTTAGAAAAGGGAGGGAAGAGAAGGGGTATTATTATTATTATTATTACTACTACTACTACTACTACTATTACTATTACTATTAGTAGTACAACTAGCAGTAATGCTAATGCTGCTACTACTGGTATTATCACCTAAAATTAAAATGTGAAAACACCTAACGACTTTAATTTTATAAAAACAATCTCATTCTTCTTAATAGCCTTCCATAAAAAAAGTTACATTTTAATTTTACATTTATTTTTTTACACTTATATGTGTTTCCCAAAGTAAAATAATATAAACAAATTTAAATAATATAAACACCCAAAGTAAAATACTAAAAACCTCAACGAAGCTCCATCAAACCTTAATGAGGCTGTCAAGGAGGAGATGACATATTTTTAATACCAATGTAATATAGGAAAATAGGTGAAATAATATGAAAATAGAATTTTTATCTCAATTCCCCTCCCCTTCCATCCATTCACCTTCAATTTGAGGGGGAATAAAAATTGGATTATAGAGGTTAATGAATTCCCTCTGTCATTCCCCCCTCCCCAAATAAGGAAAAGATGGGTTAATTAACCTCTCTTTCTGCTCCCTCCCCTCCCTTCCCGTCCTTTAGTCCCATTCCAAATATAGTAGGAAGAAAAAGGCCCGTCACGTGAGAACTAAAGGCATATTTACTAATCCCAATGGGCATTAATCCATGCACTTGCTAGCCCAGATTCTTCTTTTCGAAAATTCAGTCTACAAATTCATGATTTCTTTTTTTTGATAGGATATCTATAAAAATTAATAGTAATTGTTACGTTTTCCAAAGCTCAAAAGTGGTACTTCTTTACACCAAATTTCTAAATCTTCCACTGTTAGAGAATTCGTTTCTCTACAGACTTAAGTAGTGTCATATAGTGATACTCAAATCAACTGCATTGGTATATTGTTCTATAGTTACTGACTTACCGTCAAATTTGGATTATAAAGAAGACCTTGGCAGCACTTTTTCATTGTGGAGCTAGCGGTTAGTTTGATTCGATCTCACGGATTTCTTTGTTCCGGTGACAACACTGTCTTTGCATTTAATTCTTGAACACAAATCCTATGCTACACGTTTTCTATCTGTCCACAAAGGCAAAGCTCTCTAAATGCAACTTTTAAATCAGTGTTCAATTAATTCTTAAGAGACACATATCAACATCATTTTACCCACACGTAATTTTATGGTTTTGTTATGCATAAAGGAAGAAGACTTATGTTGTACGACTCTTGTGTTGCTCAATTTGTCCTTTCTAAACCGTCAATTAAAATGGCCAAATTTGTCCAAATAAACTAAAAAAGAAGCCCCTTTTTTATTAAAATAATGTTTTCTTCAAATTATGCTAAATAACCACCCATTAATTAGTCTGTGAAGAAACTACTCTCCTAGGACTCTCGTCTAGTGTTATCTACTCATCTAGGGTTTGTTGACAGCGAGTTCTTGGTTGCTTTTCCTAGTGGCCTAAGGTAGGGATGGCTGATGGGAGTAGCAATTGATGGGAGGAATGACGACGATCCAGGAAGAAGAAACGGCAAAGTGCCTGCGTGGTGTGAAACGACCGACATGGAGGAGTCGTCGAATTGGCTTTGTGGCTTCGGGGAAATTATGGACAAAAAATATGCATTCATGTTGTTGAATTAGTATATTCAGTTTTGATGACAACAAACCCAAGTGTAAAATGCTCTTAAGTAATGTTGCTCCAAACAAAGTTCTCCAAATAGGCATGCACTGTTATTTTCAATATGCGTCTTAACTTGTTTGCTGAATGTTGAGAACAAGTCTTAAGAACAGGTCTCATACCTTGATGACTCACGCTCAAGTCAAGAACACCACCTCGATGAGTTGATTATGTGTTAAGATCAGTTTTTGAACTCAAGCGATACAAGAACAACCTGGCAAACAGGTTGGTTTAGGTGGTTGGGGCAGCGTATTCATCTTGAACAAGATGACTGGATCTACAACAAGATGTCTTGGGTAATTTAGGTTTTATTTTTTAGACTCTTGTTAATATGCCAATCTTGAAAAGTCTCTAACTAACCACTCTTGAATCGGTTGCGCTATTTGCTTCAGAACACCAAGTTTGAACAACCCTGTAAACAGGGTACCTAGGGTGTTTCTGAACTGCAACGGCCAAACCCGGTTACTTTGGAAAACTTATTTTGGTTGGCCAAAAGCTCTAATATATTTTGATAAAATTCCAAGACAGCAATTTAAGCTGTAGAAAATCTTTTTGATATGAAAATCCCTTGGGAGATTTACAAAACTGATTTTGGAAAATATTTACCAAAACCGAAAATATTTCTTTCTTATCCTTTGGGAAGTGATCAATTCAAAATTCAAAGCTGAGATTCTTTCCCATGTATCTCACGGCTATTTTTAAAAGGGAAAAGATAGACTTTTATCTTCCAAAATCAAATCCCTACAATATTGGGAAAACTCTATCCTCATTGATCTTTTAGCCGTTGGAATTCTTTGTGCTAAGCAAAAATCTTTCTTTGCTAAACATAGCTGATTTTATCACTTCTCCTTGTTTTTGACCGTTGGATTTTTTGTTTAAAATCTCAACATTTCACTCCCATTCAGAAGAGAGAAAAAAACGAGAAACATACACAACATACGCAAAAAAGGGGAAAATTACAAAAGTGGTTTTTCTAGTGAGAAGAATTTTTCGAGCTACTCTTGAGAAAAGAAAAACCGAGACAAGTTGTGTTTAAGCTGAGCTTTCAAGATATTGGCATACTAGGACCTCATTGTACCTTACATCTGCTTAAATCAGAAGCACCCCCGTAAGGTGTTTTGTAACCCTGATCTTGGATCAGAAGAGTGAGTGAGTGGTCCTCAGTCGTGTGGACTTTGGACGTGTCCAATCTGGTGAGATTTGGACGTGGTGTAACCTTTCTTAGAAAAGAAGGTCACGTGGTTGCAAGTTATAACAAGGTGTGTTACTTTTGTAATGTGTTCAGCCCGTTAGTGAAAGTGGTTAAATCCTACACGAGGTAGGTCGTGGTTTTTCACACCTCAGTTGGGCTAGAGGTGTTTTCCACAGAAAAATTGTGTGTGCTGTATTTCCGCATTTATCTTGTTAATTTTCGCCTTTGAGCAAATTGAAAACATCTGGTGCAAACAAGTCAGAAGGTTGTTTGTAATTCGAGAACAACCTCTGCAATCAAGAGAGTGTTTGCCAGTAAGTACGCGAAAATCAAACACCACAATTCACCCCCCTCTTGTGGGTAAGTACTCCTAAATACAACAAGTGGTATCAGAGCAGGTTCTCTCACAAAAGGGCTAACACCTTGAGAGATTCTGAAGATGAGTACACCACAAGGAATCCTTGAAAGGCAATCGATTACTCGGCCACCCTATTTCCACGGCCAACATTATAGTTGGTGGAAGAATAGGATGGAGAACTATATTCAGGTAGAAGATTATGAGTTATGGATGCTCATCAAGAACGGGCCCCTTGTTCCCACCAAGGTGCTTGAAGATGGTAAGAAGGTTCCCAAGGAACCCATAGAGTTTGATGCTGAAGACTATAAGAAAATGGAAAAGAATGCCAAGGCCAAGAAGCTATTATATTTTGGCCTAGGTCCAGATAAATATACACGTATCTCGGAGTGTGAGTCAGCCTAGGAGATATGAAATGCCCTCCAAGTAGCTCATGAAGGAACAAGTCAAGTCAAACAATCGCGTATTGAGCTACTCATGAATATGAGTTGTTTGATATGGGTGATCGTGGGAACGTGATGGATATGTACACACGCTTCACCCACATAACAAACGAGCTAAAATCCCTGGGAAAATCCTTCACCACAGAAGAGCTAGTGAGGAAGATTCTAAGGATTTTGCCTCGGTCTTGGGAAGCGAAGGTGACAGCCATCCAAGAAGCTAAAGACATGAACAAGATCACCCTCGACGAGTTGATTGGCAATCTTCAAACCTATGAACTCAGAAAGAACTCACAACAAAAAGAGGAGCAGAAGAAGGATCGTGGGCTTGCCTTGAAAGCACAAGAGGATGATGACTCTGACCTTGAGGATGAAGAGATGGCCTTAATGACACGAAAGTTCAAGAAATTCTTCAAAAAGGTCAAAGAAAACAGCAGAAAAAAGGACTTCAGTAAATCCAGAAACACCCCCTGAGAACAGTTCACAGGGTGTTTTAAATGTGGCAAACTAGATCACCTTGTGAAAAACTGCCCTCTGCTTCGAGAAGAGCAGGAGTTTGAACAACCCAGAAAACAGGTTCGAAAACAACCTGTGAACACCTCAGGCAAAAGATTCTCGAAGGCTATGCTTGCTGCCTGGGGAGACTCTTCTGAGGATGAAGGTGAATCTGAAAGTGAAGGAGATGCTGTAGCTCTCATGGCACAAAGTGACTCAGACTCAGATGATGAATCCACAAACAGCTTGACTGATCTCAAGAACAAGGTACGTGGTCTCAATAAAACAACTCTCGAAGAACTTTTGTATACCTTGATGGATACTTGTGCTGAATTGAAACGAGATGTCCGAGACCTAGAACTTGAAAATGAAACCCTTAAAAATAAAAAACTGGGCTTATATGAAAATATTAACATGCTCAAGGAAAACCTCTTTATAAAAGAGGGAGATTATTCTCGAGTGGAGGAAAAACTCCTTGAGGTGGAAGGAATGGTTGAGTCTTTGCTCAAAGAGAACAAGAGCTTGCATACTAATATAGAAAACCTGGAAACCAAGCTTGTCACAACCAAGCATTGGAACAAGTCCTCAAGAGCATTGAATTGGTTAAACACTCACCACAGTCGAAACAAAAAGGGACTTGGATATAAGCCTAAACGAACCATTTACCAAATCCATAGAAAGTATGTGGGATTACCTGAAAACATTGTTTGCTTTCATTGTGGTAAAACTGGTCACTATCAATATTCATGTCCTTCAAGAAGGTATGCCATTGAAAAGAATGAAAGGTATGTGAAACAAATCTGGATTAGGAAAGATGAGCTTTATTTGTCTAAAAGAATAGGACCCAAGTGGATCTGGGTTCCCAAAACTAACCCTTGATTTGTTTTGCAGGCTGAAGTGAGAGAGAACAACCCCACAAACAACCCAGCAAACAGGGTAAGAAACACCCTGGCAAATAGCTCAGAAAATAACCTTGAAAACAGGCAGCTGTGGTATGTTGATGGTGGGTGTTCGCGGCATATGACCGGAGAAAAATCAAACTTTCTCTCACTTACAGCTTCAACCGGTGGGAGCGTGGCTTTTGGAAACGGCAAGTCTGGGACAATTATCGGTATAGGTAGCATTGGTAAAACTCTCTCCCACTCAATTGATAATGTGCACTTAGTTGATGGTTTAAAGCATAATTTACTAAGTGTGTCCCAATTGTGTGACAAGAATAATCTAGTGGTGTTCTCACGAGCACATTGCTTGGTTGTCAATGCCAACACAGGAGACGTTGTATTGAAGGGGAAGCGTCACAAAAATGTTTACAAAGTATGTATTTCCACACTTCCCCAAAACAACCTGACTTGTTTGAGTGCTGTGAATGATGATATAATGCTCTGGCACAAGAGACTAGGTCATGCGAGCCTTACTCTTTTAAACAAACTTGTTTCCAAAGACTTGGTTGTTGGACTACCTTCCATCAAGTTTAATGATGACAGGGTATGTGAAGCTTGTGCAAAAGGAAAACAAGTCAGATTGTCTTTTAAATCAAAAAGGTGTGTTAGCACTACCCGACCTCTTGAATTATTACACATTGATCTATGTGGTCCTATGAGGATAACAAGTAGAGGTGGGAAGAGGTATGTGCTTGTCATAGTGGATGATTACTCTCGATTTACTTGGACCCTGTTCTTGGCCTCCAAGGATGAAACTTTTGAGAATTTTATTGCCCTTCTCAAAAAGGTTGAAAAGAGAGTAGGACACTCATTGGTTAGCTTGAGGTCTGATCATGGTACTGAATTTGAAAATGCAAGTTTTACAGAATTTTGTAATACGCATGGTGTTGATCATAACTTCTCGGCCCCAAGAACACCCCAACAGAATGGGGTGGTTGAGCGCAAAAACCGCACCCTAGAAGACATGACTAGGACAATGCTTATTGCTAGTGGTCTTCCTAGGAACTTTTGGGCAGAAGCTTTGAACACATCATGTTACATTATGAATAGATGTATGATTAGACCTATTTTGAACAAAACTCCCTACGAACTCTTCAAAGGCAGAAAGCTCAACATTATGCATTTAAGAACACTCGGTTGTAGGTGTTTTGTGCATAATAATGGGAAGGATGCTTTAGAAAAGTTTGATCCGAGGAGTGATGAGGCAATATTTCTCAGTTATTCCTCTCACAGCAAGGCATACAAAGTCTTTAACAAAAGAATATTGTGCGTTGAGGAAAGTGTGCATGTGCTTTTTGATGAATCTAATACTTTGAATAAGCATGGTGCACAGGAAGAAGAGTTTGAATTAGGTCTTATCCGAAAAGAAGTGTTGCCCCATGAAAGACAAGGTAAGAACACCATAGAGACAACAGGCCCAGAAGTTGTTCCTCAAAACGGCAGGCAAGGTGAACACCAAACAGGGGGAAACACCGTTGAACCCTGTTCGGGACCATGTTCTTCAGGAACAGGCTTACAAATAGGTGCAAGAACAGGCTCAGGAGGCGTTCGTGAGCCTGATTCTCCAAATATTCCGGCTAGAGTAGAGCATGTGTCTGTGGATCCACTTACTCCACGACCATGGAAGCACCATAGTTCCCACCCCCTTGATCAAATTCTGTCTAATATTAACAGTGGAGTGCAAACTAGGTCTAAGCTTAAGAATTTTTGTGCTTTCTATGCTTTTCTCTCTAACATTGAGCCAAAGAATGTGAATGAAGCTCTTGCAGATTCAGATTGGGTCACGGCAATGCAAGAAGAGCTCCATCAATTTGAAAGAAACAGAGTATGGCACCTGGTACCTAAACCTGCAGAGAGAACAATCATTGGAACCAAGTGGGTGTTCCGAAACAAACTGGATGAGTCAGGAACAGTCACTAGGAACAAGGCACGGCTGGTTGTTCAAGGGTATAACCAAGAAGAAGGGATCGATTATGAAGAAACCTTTGCACCAGTTGCTAGAATTGAGGCTATTCGAATCCTAATAGCCTTTGCAGCTCATATGGAAATCAAGCTATATCAAATGGACGTGAAAAGTGCATTCCTAAACGGATACCTTAAAGAAGAGGTGTATGTCAAACAACCCCCTGGTTTTGAAAACAGTGAATTTCCTAACCATGTTTTCAAACTAGACAAAGCTCTTTATGGTTTAAAACAAGCTCCTAGAGCTTGGTATGAACGTATGTCAAGTTTTTTACTTGAAAATAATTTTAGAAGAGGCAAGGTAGACAATACCTTGTTTGTAAAATCTAAGGGGGAACATTTATTGATTGTCCTAATATATGTTGATGACATTATATTTAGTGCAACTCATCATGATTTATACAATGAATTTTCAAATATGATGAGGAGTGAGTTTGAGATGAGCATGATGGGTGAGCTTAACATTTTCTTAGGCTTACAAATCAAGCAAACTCCAAACGGCACCATGATCCATCAACAAAAGTATATCAAGGAGCTACTTAAGTGTTTTGGGATGGAGTCAGCCAAATCCATAGACACTCCTATTTTTCCTTCAACCAAGTTGGTTATGGATGATGAGAGTCCCTCAGTTGAGGAGAAACTCTATAAGGGCATGATAGGGTCACTCTTATACCTTACCGCTAGTAGGCCCGACATTGTTTTCAGTGTCGGTTTATGTGCCCGTTTTCAGTCTTGCCCTAAAGAGACTCATCTTAAAGCTGTTAAACAGATACTAAGGTATTTGAAACATACACCCAATTTAGCTTTATGGTATCCTAGAGGTTGCAATTTGGATCTTGTTGGATATGCTGACGCTGACTATGCTGGATTCCCAGTTGATAGAAAGAGTACCTCAGGTATGGTCCACTTTCTTGGACCTTGTTTGGTATCTTGGGCTACCAAGAAGCAACATTCAGTTGCCATGTCCACAGCAGAAGCTGAATATGTTGCAGCAGCTTCATGCTGTGCTCAACTATTGTGGACAAGACAACAGCTTAAGGACTTTTGTGTTGACACTGGATGCATTCCTATTTTTTGTGATAAGACAAGTGCAATTAACATTGCCAAAAATCCATGTCAACATAAAAGAACAAAGCATATTGAATTCGACATCATTTCTTGAGAGATAATGTTGAAAAGGGTTTAATTTCTATGAATTTTTGCACAACGAAAAATCAAATTGCTGATATATTCACTAAGGCACTAGCTAGAGATCAATTTGAGAGAAATAGACTGGAACTAGGGTTGGTAAGAACACCCTGAGATACTTGTTTCCAAGACATGAACTAGGTTTGGTAAAAACAACCTTTACACCCTGTTCTCTCCCCTTGTTTGCAAATCTTATTAGCAACTGATGTGATTTATGTACAATGAGTGCATACACTCGAATTGCGTGCGTTTTTAATTTCTACAAAGAATGCAGCATAAGGGGATGTACTAAGGATCACTGGAGCAGCTCTGCCACCCCTAGTACCAATGAGTCAAATCAAGATCAAACGGCGAAGAACAGGCAGGTATCTTAATCGAACAGACAGAACAGGTACGTCCCTTGGTTATTCAATGCATATGGGAATGCGTTTTCTTAAAACCTTCCTCCTTACCAAGGCACACGCCTTTAATGTTCTCATCCGTTGCAAACCTAGAGATCTTTAAAAGATTTTGGGTGCTCTCTCTCGCTTCAAATGCCCTGATCTCAGTTCTTCTTTTCAGAAACAAACCCCGCAAACAGCCTAAAACCCTCATCTCTCTCCTCTAGCAACAATGGCTTCCAATAACACCTCTCACTCAAAAGCCCTGGTTCTTGCGTCCTCAATCCCTGCTCCCCCTCGCCCAATCCTATACAAGCCTTTCAGATTTCTGAAAAGCTTGTCCCTAAAGTCAGTGGGGATAGGGATGGATGATATTCCCTTCAATTGTGAAAGGGAATTGGTATTTCTTGTGGGGTCAATTGCATGTCCCATTAAAGTAGAGTCGGAGGGTGCACCATCGGGGCCTCAAGACAAAATCTTGGAAACCCCTGAATGGTTTAGTGATAATTTCGAACCCTGTTCTTTTGGGCTGTTTCCTGAAACAGTGCCAGAAACAGGAAAAGACTCTTTTGACGCCGTGTGTGTGGAGGATCTGAATGTCGATTTCCGAGGGAATTCGTATGAGATATCAGAGGAGAGTCAGGAGGAGGATTCTCTCCCTGAGGCTGAACTCACTACTCCGGTTGCTCAAACCGGAGAGAAAGGGAAAAGCGTGAAAATAGTGGCCAGGTGCAGCAGAACGCCAAGAACAAGGCCACAACCAAGGTCTCAGCCCTCTCAAGCTCCCTCTTCTCCAAAACCCTCTAAGCCTTCTCGCAAATCTGCCAGAATTGCTTTTCAATCCGCTCCCCGTATCTCCAAACCCTCTGCTCCAATTATCGAGGAGATTTCCTCTTCTTCTACCGAGGAGTTCTCGAGTTCTGACTCTGAGAACACCTCTTTCAAACAGGGAACACCAGTGTTCTCCGAGTCCTCTGAAGATCAAGCTCCTCCAAAATCCACCTCTAAACCTGCTATGAAGCCCTCTCCTGCAACCTCACCCCTCAAAAGAAAGCCCAGAACAGCTCCCCTACCAGACGCTACCACCTCTGTTCCTCCTCCCAAACGCCTAAAGAAGCCCACTCCCTCTCCTATGTCTGACAAACATGCACAATTGCTTAAGCGCAATGTCGTTAGGGGGAAGGTAGTGAATATATGTTTTTTTGAGGAACATGGTCTGGGGGTGTTCCTGAGCAAGTTGCGAGCCCAAGGCTGGCTCAACTTGTTTGCAAATACCCATTTGGGGTGTTCTGTGCCTGAGTTGGCTGAGTTTTACACCAACTGCAATGTCACCAAAGGGGTGGTGACAAGTTTGGTAAATGGGCAAGGCATTAAGGTTGATGCGCCCACACTTGGGAAAATATTGGGTGTGCCCTCACAAGGCTTTGCTGTGTATGTGAGGGAAAACAAAACTGTCCTGGCAACATCCAGGCGCCTTGAGGTGTCCCAACGCCTCAGTCAAAAACAGGGCCTGAGAACACCCCTCTCGGTTAAGAAGGGTGAAATGACCTCCCTGCACCAACTACTGTTTATGTTCACTATCAAGAACATAATTCCGCGAGGTCAAGCGCGAAACTCAGCAGATGCCCCCGATCAATGTCTGGTGGACCTACTGGATCGGGAGGAACCAATAAACCTCCCTGCAATTATGATTCGCCACATAGGGCAAATTGCGAACACCACTCGGGCACATGATCTTGGCTATGGGTTTCTGCTGACAAGGGTGTTTGAGCACTTTGGGATAGCGCTCACACGGAGAGTGGCGGCCCAAATCATTGATGAGATTGGGATTGACACCCTGCTAGGGTGTGGCTATGAGGTTGGCGAAGGGTCAGTCTCCAAACAGGGTCATCGACCACCTCGACCACCTGTTTCTGGGCAACCTTCCATCAAGGTTGAGGCTGTTCTTGAGGACAATGCTCGCCTCAAGGATGAGCTCTCAGCCGTCAAGGTTGCTCTTGCTGAGGAACAAGCCCTCTCCACCAAACGCCATGAAGATTTGCTTACCCTTCTCTCCACCCTTGCCCCCAGCATTCCTCCTCTGCAAACTAAACCACCCCCTGCTCCCTGATTGTCAATATGTATTCTTTGTTGGTTTGGCATTGTACTGTTTTTTTTGCAATGAAATATCTATTTGCAATGCTTTATATGCTTTTCTTGTAACCGTCCTGTTGTTCTTGTTTTTTTAATGATGCCAAAAGGGGGAAGAATAGTGTAACCTATTGACAAAGTGTGACGAATGAACCTGACCCTGACTAACTCCTTGTACCTACGTGGATCCCTATTAGCATTAAATTTTCTTTTTTTCGTCAATATGGACACTTGGTTTTTCATCATCAAAAAGGGGAAAATTGTTGAATTAGTATATTCAGTTTTGATGACAACAAACCCAAGTGTAAAATGCTCTTAAGTAATGTTGCTACAAACAAAGTTCTCCAAACAAGCATACACTGTTATTTTCAATATGCGTCTTAACTTGTTTGCTGAATATTGAGAACAAGTCTTAAGAGCAGGTCTCATACCTTGACGACTCACGCTCAAGTCAAGAACACCACCCCGATGAGTTGATTGTGTGTTAAGATCAGTTTCTGAACTCAAGCGATACAAGAACAACCTGACAAACAGGTTGGTCTAGGTGGTTGGGGCAGCGTATTCATCTTGAACAAGATGACTGGATCTACAACAAGATGTCTTGGGTAATTTAGGTTTTATTTTTTAGACTCTTGTTAATATGCCAATCTTGAAAAGTCTCTAACTAACCACTCTTGAATCGGTTGCGCTATTTGCTTTAGAACACCAAGTTTGAACAACCCCGTAAACAGGGTACCTAGGGTGTTTCTGAACTGCAACGGCCAAACCCGGTTACTTTGGAAAACTTATTTTGGTTGGCCAAAAGCTCTAATATATTTTGATAAAATTCCAAGACAACAATTTAAGCTGTAGAAAATCTTCTTAATATGAAAATCCCTTGGGAGATTTGCAAAACTGATTTCGGAAAATATTTACCAAAACCGAAAATATTTCTTTCTTATCCTTTGGGAAATGATTAATTCAAAATTCAAAGCTGAGATTCTTTCCCATGTATCTCACAACTATTTTTAAAGGGGAAAAGATAGACTTTTATCTTCCAAAAATCAAATCCCTACAATATTGGGAAAACTCTATCCTCATTGATCTTTTAGCCGTTGGAATTCTTTGTGCTAAGCAAAAATCTTTCTTTGCTAAACATAGCTGATTTTATCACTTCTCCTTGTTTTTGACCGTTGGATTTTTTGTTTAAAATCTCAACATTTCACTCCCATTCTGAAAAAGAAAGAAAAAAATGAGAAACATACACAACATACGCAAAAAAGGGGAAAATTACAAAAGTGGTTTTTCTAGTGAGAAGAATTTTTCGAGCAACTCTTAAGAAAAGAAAAACCGAGACAAGTTGTATTTAAGCTGAGCTTTCAAGATATTGGCATATTAGGACCTCATTGTACCTTACATCTGCTTAAATCAGAAGCACCCTCGTAAGGTGTTTTGTAACCCCTGATCTTGGATCAGAAGAGTGAGTGAGTGGTCCTCAGTCGTGTGGACTTTGGACGTGTCCAATCTGGTGAGATTTAGATGTGGTGTAACCTTTCTTAGAAAATAAGGTTACGTGGTTGCAAGTTGTAATAAGGTGTGTTACTTTTGTAACGTGTTCAGCCCGTTAGTGAAAGTGGTTAAATCCTACACGAGGTAGGTCGTGGTTTTTCACACCTCAGTTGGGCTATAGGTGTTTTCCACGGAAAAATTGTGTGTGCTGTATTTTCGCATTTATCTTGTTGATTTTCGCCTTTGAGCAAATTGAAAACATCTGGTGCAAACAAGTCAGAAGGTTGTTTGTAATTCGAGAATAACCTCTGCAATCAAGAGGGTGTTTGCTAGTAAGTACGCGAGAATCGAACACCACAATTCACCCCCCTCTTGTGGGTAAGTACTCCTAAATACAACACATGTCTTCTATAGAAAGCATATGGAGGTCGACTTATGGATTTGAGGCCAAGGAAGTTGCTGATAATGTTTTTCTCTTCCAATTATTCCATTGGAGGGACAATAAGAGGGTTTTAAAAGGGGAACACTAGGTTTTCGATAAGTTTGTAGTGAATTTAAAAAAATTGGTAGGTTAGATGTAACCGGTTCAAGCAGTAGAAACCCTACCCATGCCCCATTTTCGGTTAGGATTTATAACCAACCTTTTGAGGGGTAAAGAGAAGTGAATATCAAAGCGATGGCAGACTCCATTGGTGTCTCTGTCAAAGTGGATGACTTTGAGGGGGCAGAGTGGATGTAATCTATAAGGTTGTAGAGAACCATTCCCCTATGAGGTGTGTCTTGACTTTGGCAACGGCAAGGAAATTTGGGTGGATGTAAAATATAAATGACTTCATACCCTTTTCTATCTCTATAGGAGGTTGGAGCATATTGAAAAGGACTGTGAGGCATGAAAGAAAGTGAAAGAAAAAAGAGGGGATATCATCCGCTTTTATGGTGATTAGGTGAAGGCTTTACTATGGAATGTAAGGAAGGGTTTGAAGACTAGGGTAAAAAATAAGGAGGGAAACCTTGTGGTCTAAAAGCTAGTGTTTTAACCAAAACAGCAATCTAGAACCAAGATAGCACCAAGCATAGAGGAAGTGGCTGAGAGTTTCTCTAAAATCATATTGTAAACAAAGGAGAGGGTAGGTGTTGAAGAGGGAGGGGGGAAGGAGGATCAAGGTTTGGAGGTCCAACAGAGGGATAATAATGTTTGTTAAAGAAAGGGTGGAGTTGTGACAATGTTGATTGCAATAGTTCGACAAGTAATGGTGGAGTAGTGGTGGCTCTGCTGGTAGGGGACACCAAAGGGGATGAGATGGAAGCTGCTACATCAGGAGGTATCATGCATGACACCTATTATGCATGAGCATGCCTATACAAATACGAAGAGAGAGATGGAGGCCCATGAGGACAAGATAGGGAAGTGGATGCTAATGGTTCTTGCTTAGAAAAGGTGGTTACTATTGATCAACCTGCTAAGAGTAATGAGATAGCTATTGTTGAACTACCATGAGCTTAGAAATCCATGAGCGATGTAAGGCCTCAAGTGCCTCATTGTTGATCAAGATCTTGGCCTGGTCTTTTTAAAGACTAAAATAAAGGAGTGGGAGATGGCTAGGGTTCAAAGAAGAATTCAGTGTGACCATGCAATTTATGTTAGTCGTAAAAGAGAAGCTTAGGTGAGGAGTGACAGTTTAGTAATGTGCTAGAAGAACAATCTCAATATGGCATTTAGGGAAATGTCCCTAAATCACATTGAGATGGACTTTCAAGACCTTGATGGGCAGATTGCCTAGCGAGTAGTAGGTATCTATGGATATCCAAAAGGGGAGAAGAAATAAAATAGTCAGGAGCTAATGCAATGTCTGCACAACAAAGACGATCCCTAGGTGTGCTTTGGTGACTTCAATGCTATATTATATTATGAAGGGATGATAAGGGTTAGCCAAAGAGATGACACTAAGATTGAGGGCTTCTGCAATGCACGAAACAGATGCAACCTTTATGATTTAGGTTTTGAGAGGAATGCTTTTACGTGGAATAGTAATAGAGAAGATGATGAAAATGTCCAGAAGAGGCTTGGTCATTTTTTAGCAAGCTCGACTTGGCTTCAACATTTTGCTTGGAGCTATGTTATCATCTCCAAGAAAGGCACTCGAATCATCTATCCATTGTCTTAACTAGTGAGAAAGATTATGGCAATGTTGACTATGTCCAACCGAGGGAGCGCCCCTCTAGCTAGGTTTTGAAAGGTCTCGATAGAGGAGGAGAGTTGTGCAAAACATGTCTAGGAAACTTAGGATTTTGGCCTATAGATGCAGCTGGAGGAACGGATTGCTAATTGTTGTCGATAACGTAAAGAGATTTATTGAGCTAGTGCTAAGGAGTTTAGGCAAATAATACAAGATAAAAGGAAAGAAATTGAACAACGTCAAAAGGAACTACCTTCAACGGAGAACACTAATAGAATTCAGTAGCTTGTTAAAGAAGTGGAGGACACTAAGGAGGATAAATAAATAATGTGGGCCCAAAGGAGTAGGAAAACTTAGCTTAAAGAATGGGATAAGAACACCACTTTTTTCCATAAAAAGGCCTCACTACCTTAGGCCAGGGATAAACTTATAAGACTTATAGATGAGTCTAAGGTAAGGAGAGAGAAGAAGCTGGAGATTGGGAATGTTTTCATCAAGTATTTTCGGAATCTCTTCACTGATACTGCAAAAGCTACTAAATCACCCTAGAGGGGGGTGAATAGGGTGATGATCAAAATCACAAATTAACGAAAATAAAATGCAGAAAAATAAGCGTGGACTAAACACAAGCAAATTTTTAACGAGGTTGGACCTCAACAGGCATAATCCCTACCTAGAGTTCCCTAACTCTAGGATTAACCCGAATTTTTATTAGGAGGGATGATTACACAACTCAAGAGCACACCTACTCTAAGTTTCAAGTCCCAAGTTGGCACCCTCAACAAGACTTGGTAGAGTTGGCCCTTCAACTCTATAATCCCACCTAAAACATTACTTTGAACAATACAAAAATCAATAGCAAATCAAAGCTCCAAGAATGCTAAGAGAGTGTGTGCTTGAGTATGCAAATGAGTGCTCTTTCTTCATGCTCTTCTGCTGCAAATTCAGCCCCTTTTTATAGCCAAAGTCTTGGAACTAGCCGTTACACTTGTTATGGAAAGCCATGAATTCAAGCCCTTGAATCAATATCTTCAAGCCCTTGATATTTGCTGAATTTCTAGATTATGCTCAACATCTTTTTGGTTGTCTTCAACGGCTAAACTCATTAGTTGGCAAGCTTCAATAAGCAAGATCAATTGGTACATATCCTCCTTGAAATATTCTTCAATATTTTCCATTCCTTTTGCTCCTTTGACTCAATCTTAATCTTATTTATGGCAACCAAATAAGTTCGCTCAATATGACCATATTTGATGAAATCAAATTTAAAACAATAAACAATATTAATATCTGAGCTTCGTTTTTGTCTTTCATCAAAACAAACATAACAATATCATACTAAGGGATAAAGAGAAAGTCAACAATCTCCTCCTTTTTGATGAAAGACAAAACTAATGCATGGATTCATCAAATAACTAAATTAGCTTACCATATTCTTTCTACCCCTTTTTGTATTTCATCAAAAAGGTAGTATAAGAAGAGAAAGAAAAATTAGAACATGTAAAAATTATGGCAAACACATGTAGCTCCCCCTTAACAAATCAATGATATATAAAGATGCTCCCCCTTAATCTATAGCATTTATGTATATATAAAAAAAATGCATATAGAGGCAATACTAATATTAAAGTTAATCGCATGTGCTAGCAGGCATTAACTTAATAATCGCATGAAAAGCACATATATGCACATAAGGGCATTAATAAAATAATTTGATGTTCAAAATATTAAGCAAGCATAGTAATATGTCACATGCCATGAAAACATAACATATGATGGTTATTAATCATGCTTACCTTCTAAAGATAATTGAGCAAATTCAAAATTTTAAAAATCAAAATTTCTCAAGTAAGAAGTAAATCAGTCAGGCAGTGGCACGCATAGTAGGTAAAAAATAATTGCTTGATTTAAGGGTTTGCTTTTCAAAATACTTTCCTAGGCAAAAAACAAATTAGTCTGAAATTTGGAAATGAAGTTGGAAAATATCAAGCCCCTCTTTTTTTTGGTTAATTTAAAATAACAAAAATTTAGACAGATTTTTAAAAAAAAAAAGATTCATGCACCCAAATTGGAGGAAATACATCAGATTGCTTTCCATTGGGTTTGAACCATTTGATTTATTTGTCTCAATGATTCATGGCCAAGGCCTTGAAAGTCAAGTTCAAACCCTGATTTGGTCTTGTTTAAAATGTCTAGCTTCTGCCTACAGTCCAAGGCCTTGGATTGAAATTGAAAGGCCTTGAATTTCTTGACAGTGGTGAATATCTCATTGGCTTATCCTGCAAAAGCTCATGAATATAGTTAGTACTTAGAGAGGGCTTCCCCTCAATTTATGCAACAATATAATTTAATCATTCCCCTTTAGCCAAAACAATAAATCAAATCTTTCTAGCCACGACATCGAGTTTGAGTCCAACGTTGTTTTTGATCAAGTTTTTTGGTCTTGTTCCTTTTGGTACCCAAACTTGAATTATTTTGTTGTTTGTCTTTCTTAGTGGACATGAGTAAGAAATGTGTCTGTTTTTCAAGCAACAATTGCATGTGATGTGCGATTTATTCTTGGATGTCTCTTTAATAAAGAAGTTTTTATATGCTTTCTTCTTGTTTAGGGGATTGTAGCCAATGCCTTCTTTATTAAAGGACATTCTTTGTGAACCAAGTAATTTGTCCAAATTATCCTAGCTTTTGGTGAATTTCAAAGCTAATTTTTCAAAGGCTCCACATTTGGATTGAACTTTCTGCTTTTCTTTTTCAAGATGTTCAATCTTTAGATGAAGATCATCATTTTCTCTCTATAACACTTCTTTTTCAGAGAACAAATTATGAATGGTCTTCTTGAAGGTTTTTATTTTGGACAAATATACTTGTTCACACTGAATGCATCTGATTAATGCTTGAGCTAATTCATCCTTTGAATATTCAAGAAGATCAGAATAGTCTACCTCATCCAAGTTTTCAAATTCAGTTTCTTGGACGTCATTCACCATAAGGCATAAGTTTGCCACTTCTTCTTCTTTGTCACTGTCACTGGAGTCACTATCACTCCATGCGGCAATCATGGCTTTCCTGAATTCCTTCTTGGCTTTATGCTTACATTTTTCAGCTTTCATTTGCAAGACTAGACAATCTTTTACAATATATCCTGGCAAACCACAACCAAAACAAGGACCCAAGTTAGAATCATTTTTGTTGTTTAGAAATTTCGTACCTTTTTGAGAACTTCCCATTTTGCTTGATGATGATCCCTTTTTGTAGAACTTCTTGGGATCAAATTTCTTTGATTTGAACATTTTCTTCAATCCTTTAGCGATCGTTGCCATAGTATCTTAATCCTCTTTGCTTGACTCTTCTTCCGAGGATATGGCGTCTTCACTTCCAGTTTTGAATGCTACTCCTTTTTTGAATTCAGTTTCTTTTTCCTCTTCATCTTCTTTAAGATGAATTTCGTGCATAAGGAGTTTTCCTAGCAAATTATCCAAGGCTAGTGTCTTGATGTTTGGCTTCCTCAATTGCAGTGACCTTGGGACCCCACTTGTTTTTAGGAAGACACCGAAGTATTTTCCTAACCATCTCCTCGTTGGTGTAGGTTTTGCCAAGGGACTTGAGATTGTTGGTTATGTCAGTGAACCTTGTGAATGTTTCCTTGATTGTTTCATCGGGTTGCATTTTGAATAGCTCATATTGATGAACGAACATGTTGATTTTTGTCTCTCTCACTTGACTTGTCCCTTTATATGTCACCACCAACTTGTCCCATATTTCTTTGGCAGATTCACATGCACAAATACGATTGCACTTATTAGTATCTAATCCACAACATAATATATGCATGGTCTTACAGTTTTTTGACAGCCTTGCAAAGTCTTCTTGGGTGTATTGATCTTCAGTTTTCGTAACGGTTTTTCCATCAATCATGATTTGCGAAACGTTTGGTCCTTTTGTCACGATGTTCCATAATTCATAATCTTCAGTGTTGATAAACATTTACATTAAATTTTTCTAAATTTTTCCAATATGAAAAGTTAGTACCTCTAAACAAAAGTGGTCTAACAGTAGAGCGACCTTGATCATAATAGACTTCTCCACTAGAGGCCATGATCGTTGCCCACTTGACGATAAAGTCCAAATGCAGTGGGTTTGTCTCTAATACCAATTGATAGTGTAAAAGCTACTAAGCCACCCTAGAGGGGGGTGAATAGGGTGATGATCAAAATCGCAAATTAACGAAAATGAAATGTGGAAAAATAAGCGTGGACCAAGCACAAGCGAATTTTTAACGAGGTTGGGCCTTAACAGGCTTAATCCCCGCCTAGAGTTCCCCAACTCCATGATTAACCTGAATTTTTATTAGGAGGAATGATTACACAACTCTAGAGTACATCTACTCTAAGTTCCAAGTCCCAAGTTGACACCCTCAATAAAGCTTGGTAGAGTTGACCCTTCAATTTTATAATCCCATCTAAAATGCTACTTTGAACAATACAAAAATCAATAGCAAATCTAAGCTCCAAGAATGCTAAGGGAGTGTGTGCTTGAGTATGCAAATGAGTGCTCTTTCTTCATGCTCTTCTGCTATAAATTTAGCCCCTTTTTATAGCCAAAGTCTTGAAACTAGCTGCTACACTTGTTATGGAAAGCTATGAATTCAAGCCCTTGAATCAATATCTTCAAGTCCTTGATATTTGCTGAATTTCCAGATTATGCTTAACATCTTTTTGATTGTCTTCAACAGCTAAACTCATTAGTTGGCAAGCTTCTAGAAGCAAGATCAATTGGCACTTATCCTCCTTGAAATATTTTTCAATATTTTCCATTCCTTTTGCTCCCTTGACTCAATCTTAATCATATTTATGGAAACCAAATAAGTTTGCTCAATATGACCATATTTGATAAAATCAAATTTAAAACAATAAACGATATTAATATCCAAGCTTCCTTTTTGTCTTTCATCAAAACAAACATAACAATATTATATTAAGGGATAAAGAGAAAGTCAACACTTCACTATGTGGGACCAGGTGAAAACAACCGAAGTGATACACCTTGTAAAGCCCCATGTGACAAATGAGATCAACACAGCGTTGTCAAGGAGATTCAATGGAGAGGAGGTCTTTCTAGCTCTTCACCAAATGCACCCCACTAAATGCCCTTAGCCGGGATGGTATGACTGCTCTTTTCTTCCAAAATTTTGGCATATTGTGGGTAGTGACATGATCATGTTTATGCTTAGTATGATGGGGCCTCACCCAAAAATGTTAACCAAACCTTTATAGCCCTAATTCCGAAAATCAAGACCCCTACAAGCTCGAAAGAGATCTAGGCCCATTAGCTTGTACAATATGATTTATAAACATATCTCAAAGACTCTTGCAAATAGACTTAAGAAGTGTCACCCGGTGATCATCCATGAATCCCAATCTGACTTCATCCCTGAGAGCCTTATCACGAATAATCTGTTTATCGTTGGACATTTCCACTTTTTAATAAAAGACCTAAGAGGGCAAAAAAAGGACATATGATAATCAAACTTGATATGAGTAAGGCCTATGATAGTGTCAAGTGGTGCTTTATTGAAGATACGATGAAGGCCATTGGTTTTGTTGACTCCTCTGTGAATGTGATTATGAGATGTGTCAAGTCAATCTCGTATAAGGTCCTAATTAATGGGAAACCCTCCCCTTGTTTTACGTCTCAACAGGGTCTTCAACAAGGGGACCCATTTTACTTTGCTTGTTCCATTGTATGTAGAGGATCATTTAGTGCTGATTAGAGACACAGAGGAGAAAACGGTGATCCACGGCGTTAAAGTTTTCATGAGCGCTCCAAGTGCCACACATTTATTTATTATCGATGACAACCTACTTTTTGTTAAGGGGACTCAGTGTTAGCTACAAAGACGATACATTTTTTGCTCTTTTATTATCCAATATGTGCTCAAAATAAATGACTGAATTAAGATTTTAATATATTTTTGTTTATTTTGCAGGAATTCGAGAAATTTGAAAGAATGAATAAATTTCTCGGGAAAAAGAGTTGAACCAAATGCTGTTGGATCCACTGGAAGGAAAAAAATAAAAACCGAAAATAAAAAAGAACAACTTGGCCTGGCAGAAGAAAATGGCCTAGCATCCCTGCTTCCCTATTCCTCTCCGCATCACTCCTTTCTTTTTATCTCATCTTTCTCTCTCCGAATAGCCATGACTTTCCTGTGCTTCTTCTTGTTCATTTCCCTAACCAGCCATAACCAACCCTCTGTTCCACCTCTTTAATGTCTTTTCTCTTTCTCTTACCTCATTCATTCACAATCATGAACATCATCATCATCATCTCATCCATTTCATAGGCGAGTGAAGGCTTCATTGGAGGCAGAGTTCGGCAGTTATAAGCTTAGATTTAATTCAAGGTTAATTGAAGAAATGAAAAGCAAAGAGCCGGCGTTTGTTTGGCGTAGAAGGATGCAGTAGCAAGTACGAAGGTAGAAAGTAGAGAGTAGAATTTTAAGTTGTTTTTCATTTTTGAATTCCTCTGTCTTGTTTCTAGATCTATTTTTTTCTTTTATCTCTCAAATTCATGTAACCAAACTTCAGCTAGTTAGATTGACTGGAATTTAAATTGGTTGTCATTCAACAAGAGTTTTGGTTTGAATTTGAGTACTATTTCCTTCCACTGTTCCAAATGTACACTCTATTGGAGATATGGGTGCCCGTTAGAGGTCTATCAAATTCAAACTATTGGCTTGATCTTGGTTTGAGTTCATTGTGCACTGTAGCAACCGTGGATGCTCTACTCTATGCTCTGTCAAATTTTGCCCTGCTCAATGGTTCTGTTTTGCAATTTTTATTATTGGGTGTAGTGTTTACACTGTTGCAATAGTTGTGAGGCTTCCTTTAATTGATGTTAAAATTTTAGATTTAAGTCCTTTCCTAGTTCTTGGTTTTCGTTCTGGGTCGGGATTGAACAGGTTTGGAGGTAATGAGGTTGGTCTTTGCTTCTATTAGTTTAAGCTTGCCTAGTTAGTAGTTTATTCAAGCTAAAATGCTTCTTTGCGTAAATTGCTAGTTCTGTTGGTTTTACTGGTTTTGGGTAGCTTTGGACTGAGATTGAGATTGAAGCGATGGAATCATGTGGCAATTTCACTAAACTCTTCTGTGTAGAGGAGCTTGTTTAGTAGATTTTAATTAACCAGTAATATTACTAGTCATTAAGTTTTTGTTACTAAAATAGACAATTGGTAGTGTAGTCATTTTTATGTTGGAGTAGTTGTTGTAACCCAATATTACAACCCATCTCTGAAGATGGCACCTTCAAGTGTTACGTTAATAAACTGCATGCTTGTGAAAAATCGCAACGCTCAGGAAGAGGCTGACCAAGTGGTACAAATTCTCCACCAATATGAGATAACTTCTAGACAGTTTGTGAACTTACAAAATCAAACGTCTCTTTTGGCCGAATTGTGTTCGATCAAGTGAAGAATATGCTCATAGGGAGGTTGCATTTAAAGGCTGTTAAGACCCATAATCGGTATCTCAGTTTGCTAACTTATATTGGTCGATCGAGGAAACAGGTTTTTGCCTCTATCTAGGTTCGTGTTTGGAAGAAACTAAAATGGTGGGAGGAATAATTATTGTCCAAGGTAGGTAGAGGAGTTTTGTTAAAGGGGGGTGCAAGCCATACTTTTCATGCAATGTTTTGCGATCCTTGTGACGGTATGTGCAGCCTTGGGATTGTGCCAAAATTTTTGGCGGAGACAAAATGCAGAATGAAAGGGAATGGCATCGGTGAAATGGGAAACTATGTCTGCTCCCAAGAAACATAGAAGATTGAGTTTTTGAAAGTTCAGATCCATTAATAACACTCTCTTGGGGAAACAATGTTGGAGTATTGTCCAGTCACCAATTTCCCTTGCGGCAAGAGTTTTGAAAGCTAGGTATTTTCTAAGGCCCAATTTCTATTGGGCTTCACTTAGTTTCCAGGCAAGATACGCTTGGCGGAGCCTCGTAGTGATAGGGTTTTGATAGAGAAGGGATATTTGCGGGGAGTGGGCGATGAACAGTCTATCAAAATTTGGCATGATAAATGGCTACCCAGAACAAATGGGCATAAGGTGCTTACACGTTCTATGTATCTTAATGGAGAGGCATATGTGGCAAAGCTTATTGACCAAGAGCGAGTGGAGGAGGGACTTGTTAGAGTTATGCTTTAATGGTTAAACAGGCAAAGAGAGTTGGTCTATTCATTTAAAAATAGCCCAAGACCATGACGATATCCTCTGGAAGCCTTCAAATGATGGGTGTCTCACAGTGAAGTTAGTGTATCATCTTTTCATGCAGGTAGAGAGGGAGACGAGTTCTCAAGCGGAAGCCACATTAGTTACTTTGGATAGGACTTAAAGCCTCTTATGGGACTGAGATATACCTCCAAAGGTCAAACACCATGTTTGGGAACTGTGTCATGAAGTGTTGCCAACGAGGGTGAATATTGTTAAGCGAGGTGCAGAGGTGGACCCTATTTGTCCAAGATGTGAGGAGAGCAATGAATCAAGAGATTACGTCTTCCTTGATTGCACTGACGCTCTATTGTTTTGGAAACTTAGCTCTTCAGATAAAAGATGGAAAATGGGGGGGGAGGGATGTGGGAAAATGGTGCTTCTTTATGATATGCACGATTGAGAGAAGAATGTGGGGTTACTCTTAGTCTTGTTGTGGGCTATTTTTCATGCCCACAACCTTTGGTCTTTAAAGATATGAGAAGAGGTCCCGTTAAGGCTCGTACCATTGGCCTTGCTTTCCATGCCTTGTTTCTTAAAGTGCAAGGTGAAGCTGAAAGAGTTGAGACTCTGAGGGAGGAAGTTATAAGTAGGCGAAGCCCTCCTGATGAAGGTATGATCAAGCTGAACGTGGATGCTTCTATGGGCTGGGATAGAGGTGGTGATTTGAGGGTAGTTTTGAGGAATGGCAACGGGGATTCTATTGGATTAATATATCATCTCTTTTTAGGTGTTACATCAGAGATTGAGACATCAGAGATTGAGGAGACAGAGGCTGGTGTTGTTAGATGGGGAATGAAGGTGTCCATGGACATGGGAGTGAAACGGCTGATGGTGTAATCATATTGTCAGAGGATAGCTTACTAGTTGATGAAGAAAAGAGTGATGTGCGCATGTTAGTAGAGCTATTCATGATTGTCTCTTATTAGCAGTTGAATTTGATTTTGTGCCTTTTGATTTTGCTAGGCGTAGTTGTAATAACCGCCCATGCATTGGCCCATTTAGGCCCTGTTCTTTTCATTGGTAAATCTCAAGTTACCAACTTCAACTCGCTTCAAATCACTTCACGAACTTCAATAAAAACATCCCAACTTCAACGCACTTCAACTAACTTGAACTCACTTCAACGAATTTCAACCCACTGTTTGAACGAACTTCTACCTATGATATTAAAAATATACCAACTTCAACCCACTTCAGCAAAAAAAAAAAAAAATGCTCACTTCAACTCACTTGAACCAAGTTCACCTATTTCCCAACTGCTATTTCGCAACAAAAAGACTAGAATCCGTGGAGTCTGAAGGTGGGTAGGTACGGTTTAGTAACTTCCCTAATAATGTTATATCTTGCATTGTATCTGACAAACAATTGTTGTCTCATTAATGAATTAAATGCAAGATCGCTTCTTTCTTCCTAAAAACCAAAAAAAAAAAAAAAAAATATTCAGTGAAGAAAAGAAATGATTCGGTCACTATACCACAAATTCATGGTCTTCTTCCACCGTGAATTCCTCAAACCTATCATAAGTATCTAATTTTCTTTCTTTTTCTGCTGCAAATCCATATCCAATTTCAACTATATTATATATAAGAGCATTTCCAGTCTGAGTTGGCTTACCACGTTGGCAGAAGTTCAACATTTCTGGAACTTGGATTCTTTAATTTCCCAATCAATAGAATTCATTTCAGGATAATTGAATTAAATATTTCTAATAGAGCCCACCATTAAACATATTTTATTACTTTTATCATTTTAATTACGTGTTTTTATTTTAAATATGTAACATGTTTTAAATGATTTTTGTTTTTTGAAAGAAAGAATGTTTATTTTTTGACTGAAAAGATGTTCAATTTTATTTTAAATTTCCTAGAAACTGATGAATTAATTTTTTGTGCTTGAACATGTTAGAAATTATTTAATTTTTACTGGTTAAACGAGTGAATGAAGATAGAATAAAAACTAATTCAATTAAAAACCAATACAATATGAAGGATCGACCTTAAAAAAATACAACACAAAGGTTCAACATTTTTTTAAATAAAGGTACAAGATGAATGTTTGACATTTTCAAGGAAATACAATGCATAAGATAAACATATAACACATAACAACTGGAATTATAATCCTTTCTTCAACTAAGTCTGATTAGAGCCATGCATGTACATCTAGGTCATGAACTTATGCTACTCTTCGAAGGTAGGCTGCACAGCACGGATGATGGTCCCGTCTGACATTAGGTTGTGGTGTGTTGTCCTCTACATCATCATAATTATAAGTAAGGTCATACGAATCATGTTAGTCCTCGACGATTATGTTGTGCAGTATAACACATGTTTTCATTATTATACCTAATTAAGCATTGCCCATGTTTCGAGCAGGGCCACAAATGATGGCAAACCACGCTTGTAGAACCTCAAATGCTCTCTCCACGTCCTTCCTAACTAACTCCTAGCATTCAACAAACAATCTTGACTTCGATCCTTGAGGAAGAGGATAGTTTTGACAAAGATAGCCCATTTTGGATAAATTCCATCGGATAAGAAATATCCAATATTGTACTTATGCCATTGATGACATATTCGCATTTTAGAGCCTGACCTTGATAAAGCTATTGGAAAATAATGGATCGGTGAAGGATATTTAAATCATTGAGCCTTCCCGAGCACCCAAAGAAGGCATGTCATATCCAAAGGTCATAGGAAGCAATGGCTTCAAGAATCAAAGTGAGGACTCTACATATCCCTTTTGCAAACAATCCTTTCTAACTAGATGGGCAGTTCTTTCATTTTTAGTGCATATAGTCAATGCTTCCTAACATACCACAAAAATCATAGGTTTCCATCAATATTCAAGTACTCATCAACAAAATCTGCTGATATTCCATAAGCCAACATTCTCACGGCTACTGTGTACTTTATAAGTGGCGACAACCCATGCCTACCGGGACCATTATACCTCAACTGGAAGTACTCAAAACGACTACTAAGGTTGTCAACAATGCGAAGAGACAACTGTTTTCTTATCCGAAATCTACACCGAAAATGGGTTTCATTATAGATTGAGTCTTCCACGAAGCAGTCTCTGTAGAGGTTGTCGTATGCTTCTTGTCGATCTCTTTCTATAAATCTTTTCTTTTTTCTTGGTCTTTGTGATGATGAAGAAGTTCTATTCTTTTGTCTAAGTTGTCTAATCCTCAAAGCAAGCTCAAATGCCTTCAGGCTAGGTTGATTATGGAGTACGCTAGGTTAATTATGGAGTACAGTTTTCATCATCAGTGAATCATCACTAGAAGACTCTAGAATGAAGTTCAAGCCATTTATTGATGATGACAAAGATGAGGAAGATGGATCACCCATTGTGTACAACCTGTGCCATTCAACCCGTGAAATTTAGAATTGTATATATTTAAACTTCTTAAAAAATGTAAAGTCAATAGTAGTAATATTCAACCCATGAAATATGAAATAAATATTTCATTGCACAATGATAAACCTCCATTTTTACCCATTTTGAACCCACTTTTGACCCATTCTCTCAGTGATTTTTGTGTTAAACTTTAAAGTGTAGGGGCGAATATGCCTCCTTTACCCTAAATTTGCTCATATAAGATGTTTTCAAGTTTTCAAGAGTTCAGGTTCGAAGAAAAGAAGAAAATCCACCAATATTGGTAGAAAGGAGGGCCAAGAAAGCAAATTTCAAGCCAAAGAAGAGGTTTGCTAGGTCCAGAGGATTGGCATGGGGGCCCCATGCGATGAAGCTCGTGCCACACTAGATTCCAGCAGCTGCATTCCAGGGAAGTGGGATGGTGCCACTATGCCAGGTGCCACGACCGTGCCACTTTAGTTTCTGCGTAATTAATTTGTTTTCGTGGCGGTTTTTGAGAAAAATCTTATAACGTCTTTAGGGCTCTTGAAAAGAGGTGACTTTTTTAGGTTTTCAATTCTGAATACTTTCATAAAGTTTTAGATATTGGATTGGAGTTTAATTGAGGATGAATTTGGGTGACTGATCTTGGCAATCAATTGAATTACGTTTTCCTTCTTCCTTCTCTTGCGTTCTTAATTAAAGTTTGCGTATTTATGATGTTTTCTAGATTTTTGTTCCTGTTTATGATTATTAATATGATTGGAGGGTAAACTATTAGTCTTGGATTAGGAGTAGCCCCTATTATGCGAAATTAAATCATGCTTTAGATTTTTGTGAATCATGCCCATAATTGCAATTTGAAATCTTGCCTAGTACATCAAATATTTGTTAGATTGCTTGAGAGAGTCTTATTCACTGTTCTTAATTACAGTTTAGGAGATCAACAAAAGTTAAACCATTGATCTAGTGCGACTTCGTGAGCGATCGATTTTCCTGACGTGAAAACAGTTAGGGTTTTAATTGGGAATATTTGATTACTTAATCTTGTGACCTTGATAATCTTAGTTTCATGAAAATAGATAACTAGGATTAATTTAGTCAATCTATTGACCTTCGAGAGAAGGCTTGGATGAACTTTAAATTGTAATCCTTTCCACTTTGATTATATTTGCGGGGTGGTTTGTATGATCTCATTTATGATTCATATAGGGTAATAGTGCGGTGAATCCCAATCCAGGACCTTTGTCATTATTGAATTATGCAATTCATCAGTTTTCAGTAGAATAGTACTGCTAATTAGCAAACATTCAACTAGAGTAAACTTTTGCCTAAATTGAGTGTTATAAATCGAATTTGGTGATTGGAAACAAGTTCTTTGTGGATACGACCTGTACTTGCCGGTTTCTAGCTACACTTAAGCCGTGCACTTGCGATAACAATTTAAGGCAATAACTTTTTGGTGCTGTTGTGGGGAACTTGTTTATTTCAACACGGGAAGAGACCAAAACACTCTAGATTAGGCTTTTTCTTTTTCTCTTGCTTTTTCTCCTTTTCTCTTTGAGCCTTGCTTAGACTTGCTTATGCTTGGTGCAGTTTTTGGCTTTGTATGCATAGGCACAATCAGAGGAATCGACAACTTGTTCCTTTTGACCCAGAGATAAAAGCCACTGCACGAAGACAAAGTGGTGCGAGAAAGAAGCAACAAGAGCAAAACACCATGGCCGAGAGAGATCCTAGGGTGCTGCGAGACTGCTTCTTACCACAAGCAATCGGTTTCACCTCTTCCATTGTGAACCTGGCTGTAGAAGCAACCAACTTTCGTGGGCATCCCATGGAGAACCCCTATATCCACCTTCTCAACTTTATAGTGAAGTGTGACACTATCAAGATTAACGGGGTCTTCGCCGATGCTATTAGGTTAAGGCTCTTTCCCTTCTCGCTGACAGACAAAGCCAGTGACAGGCTCCTTAATGAAGAGTCCAACTCATTCACCACTTGGGAGGCCATATCAAGAGCCTTCCTTAGCAAGTACTCCCTCCCCCCGAAGAAAGACTGCTAAGTTGAGAGTGGAAATCACTTTCTTCTCTCAACAAGGAGATGAGTCACTATATGAAGCATGGGAAAGGTTTAAGGATCTTCAATGCCAATGCCCCCATCATAGAGTACCCAACTGGCTCCTAATCCAAACCTTATATAATGGATTAGGCCAGTCTTTGAAGATATCCGTTGACGCCGCAACTGGTTGTGCACTCATGGGGAAGTTGATTGAGGACGCGAGAGCCTTATTGGATGAGATGACCTCCAACAATTATCACTAGTTCAATGAGAAAGCGACCCCGAAGAGGACTGGTGGGGTTTATAGAGTGCGTGTCGTGGACTTGCGTGCCAGCAAGGTGGATGCTCTAGCACAGCGATTTGACAGGCTTGCCACTCCTTCTTAAGGAGTTTTAGCGGGGAGTTCTTCAGGCACAATGTTTAAGGTTGGGGCTCTATGTGAGATTTATGGCATTCAAGGGCAAGTTGCTGCTGAGTGCCAATCTACTTTTCAGGGAGTTGAGCATGCCAATGCTATGCAAAACGTCAACCAACGACCACAAAACAACCCCTACTCAAATACGTATAACCTCGGTCGGAGAAATCATTCAAATTTCTTGTACCGCAACAACAACTCCATTCCACCCGATGCCACTTAACCTCAACCCCCTGGTTTGCAATACAGGGCTCCCTATACCACACCTCCACAATAATAACCTCCCCAATCGAAGTTCAATCTAGAGAGTCTTATGGAGCGCTTCATAGTGACCTAGACCAAGACTAATGAGACACTTGGTGAGTCGGTTAGTCAATTAAACTCCAAATTTAAGACTATGACCAATCATTAGAAGATTATGGAGAACCAAATCGTTTAGATTGCATAGTAAGTGAGCCATTTATCTAGACCTCAGGGGCATCTACCAGGTCAACCTTAGACCAGCCCTAAAAGTCAGATGAATGTCATCACATTGTAGAGTGGCAAGGAGTTAGCGAGTCCTTAGATGCCTATGAGGGAGGATAAGAGAGAGGTTGACAGTGAGGATAGTGTTAAGAAAGAGGTCCCCATCGATACTCCAAGTGAGAGGGTTCATCTTGAGAACCCCAAAGAGGTTCGAGCTGAGCACATTTCACCATTAGTGAAGCCCTACAAGCCTCCTATTCCATATCCCTAGAGGCTACTGCAGGCTAAGGAAGAGCACAAGTATCGTAAGCTCCTCGAGATGCTGAAGAAGTTTCATATCAACATTTCCCTTTTGGAGGCTATTACTGACATGCCTTCCTACGCTAAATTCTTGAAGGATTTGTTGTCCAACAAGGGAAAATTGCTTGAGAATGCTACAGTGGCTCTCACTAAGGAGTGTGATGCTATTATTTAGAACAAGCTCCCGCTTAAGCTTTCGGACCCCGGAAGCTTTTCCATCCCTTATTCGATTGGGGACGTTACTATCCGCAGGGCATTATATGATCTTGGAGCTCGCGTGATCCTCATACCCTACTCCATGTGTAAGAAGCTGCAAGTGGGAGACCTAAAACCTACTGCAGGTGGGTAAGTTCTTCATCCCATGTGATTTTGTTGTTATGGAGATGGAGGAAGCCTCCTATATACCAATCATCCTCGAGAGACCCTTTTTTGGCGCTGCGGGAGCCATGATAGACGTGAAGAATGACAAGCTCTCCCTTCAAGTAGGGGATGAAAAGCTAGAATTTAGCTTACCACATTTCATGGCCTCTCCCCCTATAGACGACTCGTGCTGCAGAGTTAACATGTTAGAGAGTGCACTTAATAAGGAGGCCAAGACTTGCCATCATATGGGGGATCCGCAGGAGCCTGTTTTGATTGGCTGCCATGGGACTGGCTCCCATTCGGGAGAGAAGGTGGAGTATGTTGTAAAAGGTTGTTGTAAAAACTCATTTTTCTTATAGTGGATCGAGTGAACAGTAGGCAAGATACTAGAGTGATAGAGACACTAAAAAATCAGCTAGGTGAGAGTGAGATGCTTTGTATTGTGAATATACCAATGTACGGTCTGTTCTTTTCGTTAGAAAATTAAGAATTTTTATTCCATCTCATTCATTATCATTTCTTTACATTCCTTCTAGTCCTTCTCGGTCATTCCCAAAAACGAACTTCTTAACTTTTCTCGTTCCTTCATATTTCTTCTCAGTGTCTTCTATTATCTCTCATGTTCTTCTAATCCTCCTAAACAAATCTCATTCATTATCAATCCTTCTCATTCTTCCCAATGAAAAGTACATGCCCATACTCTGTGTTTTCCACTATAGTTTCTTTGTCGTTTTTTATAGCACTGTAGTTTTTCCTTTTGCTGAAAATAGATTGTCCACGTTAGATTGATCTGTTGTTTCTGTTATGAGTGCATTCATATTCTCGTGAATGTGGGATCATGATCACCAAACGTTTGGGCTCTCTACAAGTTGAATTTTCGAGCACTCCTTACCTAAATCCCACCTAATTTAATAAATGTAAATGCACATGTCATTTTCCAAGACATAGTCCAACATAAACTTGTTTTAACAGTTTGTCCAATTGTAACTACAATTACAAATGCCTAATGAAGTCCAAAACTTTGATTTACAACTTGATTTGGAATTATTATCATTTACACCCTAGAGAGTTTATTGAACATTTTTTACATCCAACTTTTTAAAATTATTATTTACCTTCTTTTACCTTTGCGTCAAATAATTATTAACCCCAAATTTTACCAAAATTTCCTTCATATTTGTTATTTGCTATTTGTTATTTGAAATGCATCTTGACAAAATTTACGATTTTATTTGACCCAAAAATGAAAGGGGTTAAATAATAATTCAAAAAGGTTGGAGGTATAAAAACTATTTACCAAAATCTCAAGGGATAAATGACGATATTTTGTGTAATTTGTAAATATAAAATTGTGGTAGTAGGCAGTGAATTTTTGTTTTCAATAGATGAGTGTGTCAAATTCAAGCAGCTTTCAACAAAAATCGAAACTGTGCTTAATTGGCTACAAGAACAAAAGGGAAATTTATTTTGTGCCAACATCATTGAAGATTTTCCTAGAGGGAGAATCCCAGTTCCATTTGTTGGAATGCCACTTATTAGCATGCTCATTGGAGACGGTGGGCAGCCAACCCCTGCATGTAGTTATGCATCCCATTATCGCATGGGCCACCTCCAATTTCTAGATAAAGAACTAAAGAAGGGGTGACCTTAGGGATGTAGCTAGTAGTCCCATCGTCCCGTCTCTTCGGATTAGTGATAGATATTTTATATTCTAACTAACGACTCCAATGATATTAATCTGACAAGTCCTCTTTCCTTGTATTATGGACAGTTGTTAATGTAGATCTTATCTTTTTAATATCAAGATTTTTAAGAGGATTCAAATCTAAAAGGACTTGAATTCAGCGTGAATTTTGGTGTAAGTCATATATAGTACTAATACTTAGTTAGACTTATTCATGAACACAACAACTTTAGTAATTTATCTACAATATATATTTCTTAATTGCTAGGCTTCTATGTATTATATTCATTTAGGACTTTTCTCGAATAAATAATACTTATTATCATTTTTTCTCGTGCCCTTTTGTCGAAGTACTTATCTTAATCGAACTTCAAATATGTGGGCATTTGTTTTCTTATTTGTATCTTTCTTGAACTTGTGTTTAAGCCTCTATGTAAATTTGAATATTTTGTGCTTTTATAATAGTAACTCTCAAATATCATGGGCACTCTAGTTTTAATTTTAAATTTAAGGGTTTGAAAGATTTTCTAGATAACCAACTAACCACAATAGATTTGAACCATATTTAAACATACTAGATCAAGGGATATGAGCTTATATTCCATTTTTATAAAATTGATCTATAAATACAAACAGAATCTCATCCTTAAACAAAAAAAATTAAATCAAAAGAATCTAAATCCAAATTCAACCCCGAATTAAAGTATGCCTTGGGCATCCCAACCTCGAAGCAGAGGAAGAGTGTGCCCTAGGCAAGATACTAGATCTAGCGATACAGGGACACAAACATTAACCAAAGGAGCGTGAGATGCTTTGTATTGTGAATGCACCAATGCAGGTTTGTTCTTTTCGTGGGGAAATTGAGGGTTTTTTTTTTTAATTTCGACACATTCATTATCATTCATTTACATTCCCTTCTATTCCTTATTGTTCAATGCCAAAAAAGAATTTCCCAACTCTTTCTGTTCCTTCCCACTGTATTCATTATCTCTCATCTTCTTCCACTCCTCTCAAAAATATCTCATTCCTTATCAAGCTTTCCCATTCCTTTTGAATGAAAAGTGTATGCCTGTGCTCTATCTTTTCCAATTTAATTTCTTTATCATTTTTTATTGCACTGTAATTTTCTCTCTTGTTGAAAATAGAATTTCCACGTAAGATTGACATGTTGCTTCTCTTCTATGTGCGTTCATATTCTTGTAAATGTGAGAGGGTGACCACCAAAAATTTTGGCTCCCTACAAGTTGAATTTTCGAGGACTCCCCACCTAAACCTACCTACTTCAATCAATGTAAATGTATATGTCCTTTTCCAAGACCTAGTCCAACGTAAACTTGTTTTAACACTTCGACAAATTATGACTACAATTACAAAGGCCTAATGAATCTCTGTATTCCATATCTATGCTTTCAACACCAAGAATGAATTCCTCACTCCTTATCCTGCTTTTATCACTGCTTATGGGATCACTTCCTCCATCCTCAGCCCAACCCTTTTGGGGGTACAACTGCAGCGACAACGTCAACTACACAAGTAATAGCTCTTTCGCATCCAACCTCAACATTCTCCTTTCGTCCATTGCCTCCGGCGCACCACTTGCAGGTAGCCGCGGCCATTTCCACAGTCTGAGTATCGGCACCAAATCGGGTGGCAATTTCGTAAGCGGATCGTGTCTATGCCGGGGTGACTTGTCTTCAACAGACTGTAGTTCCAGCTGCATGGATGCAGCTAGGTCCATCCGGCAAGTATGCCCGAGCCAAAAGCAGGCAATTGGGTGGTATCGAGACTGTGTGTTTCGGTACTCCGACCAGCCCGTTTTAGGCATCATGGCATCATCTCCATGGTTTTGCTTCGCCAATGCCGCCAACGCCTCTGACCCCAAGGCTTTCAACCGGGAGCTCACGGCTTTGCTTTGGAGCTTACGAGCTAAGGCCTTAGATGGCGCGAAGTATGCGACTGGGTTCAGGAGGGTAAGCGGGTCTCAGAGGGTCTTTGCCGATCTGGGTTGTAACCCGGATTTGAATGTTTCGGATTGCTCAAGATGTTATCAAGATATAACCAATTATATTCCCAGTTGCTGTTATGGGAGGACAGGGGGAGCCATTCTCACCCCCAGCTGTGATTCTAGGTTTGAGATCTACCAGTTCTACCATTTGAGTGCTGATTCTCTTTCTCCTCCGCCCACTTCACTCAGTTCACTGACTGCAAAAAGTGAGTGTTGAATTATTTTGTTATATTTCTCATAAAACTTTGATTTACAGTTCGATGTGGAATTATTATCATTGGTCCTTCGAGATTTTGGTGAATATATTTTTCATCTGAGTTTTTAAAATTATTATTTACCTTCTTCTATCTTTCCACTAAATATTTTTAATTCTGAATTCTATCAAAATGTTCTTCATATTTATTATTTACTATTTGTTATCTGAAGTACATTTTTAAAAAATTTAGGGTTAAAATTTATTTGAAGCAAAAATAAAAGAGGTTGAATAATATTTCTAAAAGGTTAGAGGTATAAAAAAGTATTTGCCAAAATTTCGAGAAATAAATAACAACATTTCTTTTAATTGTGAATATTCAATTGTGGCAGTAGGTAGTCATTTTTTTTTTTTAAAGAGAGGGGCATAAATGCTAATGCATGTGAAAGTCAAGAAGCTTTCAAAGATTTTAGTGTCAAAGACTTGACACTGGCAATTAAAAATTAATAAAATCAAAGACTTTCATCCTATAGTTTCCTACAATATTTTAAAAGTATCTTAGTTTTTGATATAATTTTTTCAAACAAAAATTAAATTGCAATGGTATGTCGGCGTCATTTAGGAGATACCAGGCCCTCTTCCTTTACTCCACCTACTTACTTATCCCCACTTCTCCTTGCTTGCCTATTGCACTTCACCATGGGATATTCAGGGAACATAATTAATTTCTATTGAATTAGAGCAGTTAGCAGTGTATTGTTTTAAGAATTTCTTAGCTTTTATTTTAATTTAAACTTTGTGATCTTATTTCTATTCAAATTTCAAATTCCAAATCAATCGTATATTATTTTACATTTTCTTGGGAATTTTTTTTCTATACATTCGTCTTTTGTGTGCTTTTTTTTTATTGTTTTCTTGTATTACTAATCTTTAAAACTACAAAGATTACTACTCTATGACTAGAGAAATCAAGGAAAAATAAATCATATTGGACACCTGAATAGAAATATCATCAAATTTTGAATAATTTATTATTCTATCATGATTTGAAGGGGTTAAACGTTTTTAAATATGAAGATTTTTAAAATGATTTCTCCATACCTACGGGTGAGAAATGTCTATACATCATTGCTTTAGGCCAATCGCCAGTGACGTCCCAACAAAATCTCCCATTATGCTTACATATATATATATAATATAAAGGTGAATGTCATGCATGAGTTGATGGCAGATTGATGAATGTCACATTATTATTAGCTATCTTATTTTTTTCTTTCATTTTTTCTCTATTTCCAAATGTCATGATAATAAGAATTTAATGTACACTTTTGCTCTTTAAATTTAAAAGTTAAAAATAGTTTTACAACTAGATTTAGTTCACAATAATAGCTTTAAGGGGTGAGAATGGCTTTACTATAAAATGACATAAAGCAATAAAAGTATTATTGTTATAATAAAAGTTTAATGTACTCTTTTTCCTATGCATTTTGATAATTCAAAAATAATTTTATAATTAAATTTTGTTTGTAAACAGTAATCACAATAGATTAATATAATTTTTTTTTCTTGTAGTGTCTTAGAAGTAAAAAATGGGTTTACTATATATATAATAAAATAAAATAATAAAATTATTAATCTTTTATGCAATTATTTTGGCAATTATGAGCATTAGTTGGCAAACAATGAAACAAAATTAATAATAATTTAATGTACCCTATAAAAATTGTCCCCAAATTAATACACTCACTTTAATGTTAATCAACTCAAATAACTCTCAAGAACAAAATGCTTATACTTAATTATTTTATATTTATATTTACCCCAATAAAGAGTAAAATTTAGATAAATGAAAAAATAATATTCATTAAAAAATATAAGTGAGTAATGATAATTCTAAAATTTGATCAACAAACTTTTTCATGATATATTATAATTTTCTAAATTATTTATGCATATTTTTGGGTAAAACACATATATGAGTTATGTGACCAAAATGAAAGCCATAAATTCATTCTTCTATCTAAAACAATTCCATATAGATTACAGGTTCATTCTTATGCTACCGTTTTATTAGAATTTATCCAGATTTCAATATTTAAATCATAAACCAACAATATTGAAAATAATATCTGAAAAATTAATATTTAAAATTAATTAATCATCATAATTTTATTAACATTTATTTTAAAATTTTATTTTTTTTTATAATTGTTGTGTACTATGGTGTATAGATGTTAGTAATGATAAATTATTTTTATTTCATTATTATTAAATAAACATTAATAAAAAATCATGCAAAGCATAGGATTCATCCTAGTTAACTTTAAACCTTGTGAACACATATTGTCATTGTGTTCTCCTTCATTATTGAACCTTTGGTCTGTTGACGCAATTTTCTATGACAAATACTATTACTTTAAAATCATTCACTAATCTACTTATTAGTGTGTAACGAGTGTGACACCTATAATTCAAGAAAGCTTAACACATTTATCGAATTACTGGCGCTAGCGTGTAACAAACGATTGCAGATCATCCTGGGCACAAGAGAAAGTCTTTGCGAAGTATTGCTATTGCTGTTCCCACACTGCTAGCAATCTTTACAGTTGTTGGCATTTGCATAAGTTACCGCCTGCAAAGAAAGGCCATGCCAGCCACCAATAGTAAGTTATATTTGGACTAAACAAAGCAGTACTTGTGATCTGATGTTTGCAAGTCACTTGAACTATTAAAAGTATCCTATCTATGCAACATGAAAGTTTACATTTAACATTTTCATATTTTGGTTTGTTGGACTATTTTAATAGATGATATAGAAGACATTATAGCCATGGAATCTTTGCAATTTGACTTGGCCACTATCAAGGCAGCAACATCTAATTTCTCTTGGGACAATAAGCTTGGAGAAGGTGGTTTCGGGGAAGTCTATAAGGTAAGTTGTTTGAACAAAAATTCGAAGAAGACTGACTGTAATGTTTGTGAGAAATGTACATCATTTGACTTCATCAATTAATCCTATGTTTTATACTTCTAGGGGAAACTTGGAAATGGACAGGAAGTAGCTGTTAAAAGGCTGTCCAAGAATTCAGTTCAAGGCATTGTAGAGTTTAAAACAGAAGTTATGTTAGTGGCCAAACTTCAACATAAGAACTTGGTCAAACTTTTGGGATTCTGCGTGGCATCAGAAGAGAAGATACTTGTGTATGAGTTCCTTTCTAATTCAAGCCTCAACCGATTTCTTTTTGGTAATCCCAAGGAACATTCCTCTTAGTCACTTAAGGCAAAAGTGCTTCATTTGAATTGAAACATAATTGATAGTTGACATTGTCTCAGATGCGAATAAAAACAAATCATTGGATTGGAAAAGTCGATTTAAGATTATACTTGGAATCGCTAGGGGACTTCTGTATCTCCATGAAGATTCTCGACTAACGATTATCCACCGAGATCTTAAATCAAGCAATATATTATTAGACGAATTGATGAACCCGAAGATATCTGACTTTGGTCTTGCAAGGCTTTTTGGTATGGATCAAACTCAGGGCGATACAAAGAGAATAGTTGGAACATAGTAAGATTTTTAAGAAGTTTTTGCTAGTTTGACTTCGCTTACTATTGGAAAGTCGTGATTTTTGTTGCATTATATAACACGATTGTGAAAATGTAAATATTAATATTATAGCCTAACTGAGTTCTTTAATTGGGTACAATCTAGTGGCTACATGGCCCCGGAATATGCTATGACTGGACATTTTTCAGTGAAGTCAGATGTGTTTAGCTTTGGAGTGTTAGTTCTTGAGATAGTCACTGGCCAAAAGAGTACGCTTTTTGCAGGACCACAATTTGAAGAGGCACTACTACATCGTGTAAGTTCCATTAAGTTAAAGTAGTAGTTTTCACTGGCAAGCGTGCAACTTTCTTACATAAAGGCAAGTGTTGTTTAGTGATCTGAACAGTTAATTATAATGATAGGCATGGAGGCTTTGGAGTGAGGAGAAAGTATCGGATTTAATAGATCCGGGCTTGGCATCCAGATACGAAGAGGAAGAAGCAACAAAGTGCATACACGTTGCGCTTTTAAGTATCCAAGAAGACCCAGGTAGAAGACCTAAAATGTCTACAGTTGTTCGTGCCCTTAACGGGGATTCAATTAGCCTACCAGTGCCAAAGGCTCCTCAATTTCTCTTCAATTCTACGGACCCAGGAGATGAAAAAGCTTCTAGCTCATACTCTTTACCACCAAGTATTAGTAGCGTATATCCTCGTTGACAAACTTTCATCTTCATTTGGCATTCAAAAAGGGTTTGGTATTCCATTTTTTCTTCCCCTCTATATAGAAAAAGAATGTGTTATACGATCTTAGTGCTATAAGCTTTTTTTATTGCCCCTTTCTTTGCCTATACGAAAATTCCATGTACAGGATGGCCTTTTTCATGAACTGACTTCCCTTTTTTTAAATTTTTGCGAAAGGTTTTGCATAGGAAATTATATAAATTAAGAGGAAGGATATTGGATAGCTCCGTCTTAGAAGATGTATAAAATTTAGATGAACATTATCACTCCTCTTGCTTTCTTCCCGGTTCGTTCCCTCACCACTTTTCTACTTTTATTATTACAGATCTCCTTTAGAAAGATGTCCCCCCCCCCAAAAAAAAGGTTGGAGTGGGGATGATAACAGAGTGAGTTGGGGATGGAGGACATATTCTCTTCCCCTTCCTTATTTAGCTCCTCGTTCCCCACTGCAGGGAAAAAATTCCTCCCTATCACCCTCCCTAGTGGGGATTCAATCCCTGACGAGACCCCAACGAGGATTTTTACTTGCAAATTTTGACCTTATTTGGCAAACAGCTGTTAGCTGTTTGTATTAGCTATTAACTATTAGCTGTTTGTATGAGTTGTTTGAATTAGTTATTTGTTGAAAAATTGTTTGGTAAAATTAGATCTTTCTGATAAAATTTTGAGATAAAAAGCTAATTCTTCTAAAAGCTCTTCCAAAAAGCTCATAGAATTAGCTTTTTCAAATTAGTTTTTTGACCTAAAAAGCTCTTATGAAATGTCTTTTCATCAAACACCCAAATTAGCTTTTTCACGTGGACAAACAACTATCTCGGTCAAAAAAAGCGCTTTTTTGCTAAAAAGCTCTTCAAAAAATTATTTTCCAAACACCCCTTTTTCCCCTCGTATGTGAAATCCATATTATTAGTTAGATCTTGAATGAAAGGCCAAGTTGCCCATGACACCTAACTTAATTAATTATACAAAATTCTTGTAGGTTCCATACAAGACAAGTCTAACAAATTTCATCAAAGTTTAAAATCCAACTCAAATTAAAGGTTAATAAGCTCATGCAACACAAATCTAGCATTAATGCATAAATTACATAACCGAATCAAAGTTTAAGAAGCCGAATACAACCAAACCGAAGTCTAAGAAAGAAAAGCGATATTATATAACTTTGGGTTTTTCAAGTAATTTTATCTATTATTAACCAGAATCTTATGTTCATAAATGAATTTGTATGTAATTTTAATTACAAACGGGGATAGGGATGGATATTTTTCTCTAATCTAGGAAGGGGAAGTAGGGATAGAGACGAGAATTTGCCTTGGGCGGCTAAGCGGGGACGAGGATGGGGTAAAATTTCACCCCGTCCCCCCGTCCTCGCTTAAGGATTGAATCCCATCCCCAAGGATGAGGATTCTGCGCCTCACTGCCATGCTCAAGCTCGAGGCATGCGATTTATATATACATACATACATACATATACATATATGTGTGTGTGTGTGTGTGTGTGTGTGTGTGTCTACACACACACACACATGCATAGATATATATATACATATATATATATCACATATATATATATAGATATATATAATATATATATATATATATATATATATATATATGTATATATGTATGTATATGTAATGTATGTATATATATATATATATATATATATATATATATATATATATATATATACTATATATATATATATATATATATATATATATATATATATATATATATATATATATAATTATATTTATATATTTATATATATTTATATATATATATATATATATTAAAACAAAACAAATCCTTCCTAATTTTTGACACGCCACTCCCACAAAATTTTCAGCATAGTTAATAGTTTTTTAAAAAAACATGTTAGTAAATGACTTATGCAAGATTTTCTTTTCCAAATAAAGATTTTATAAAGTTAACTACAATTTGGAAGATTTTTTTTGCCCCAAAAAAAATACAATGTTCAGTTGTAATAATTTATTGCAATAAATAATGCAGTATATGATAATAAAATAAATGCACCAATCATGAAAAAACTATTTTACATGTCTGGTTTTTATTTTTTTCCTCTAATTTTAGAGATATGTCAGTCCCATAAAATTTGTAAGAGAATTAATATTTCTCTTAAATACAAGTTAGTGAATATGACCAACACCACTGCCAATTACCAAAAATAATGCATTATACTATAATAAAATAAGTGCAATGATAATGGATAATCTATTGTAAATGTTTGGTTCTCAATTTTTACCTAAAATTTTGCAATCAATATGGAATATTATGAAGACACATAGTTGCTCACACATATTCTATGTCTTATTTACCAAAGATGCTGTTGTTATCATCTAGAAATTATAAAAGATATTGGATTTTCATTATATTTTTCTACCTCTTTCAACATTAAATGTAAATATAAATATAGAATGTTAAAGAATCTTAGATAAAATACAAACATAGTCATGCAAGATAATACTACCAACATATTACCACCAAAAGGTACCAAATTGATTTCAGTTTTCATATCAGAGTTCAAATCATTATGTATTAACAATTAACAGTAGCAAGATTATCATCTCTTTAATTAACACACAATTTCTCATTGTGATATGTGGAAGCGCACGAGATTACTTTAAATTTTCAGAGTAAGTACAAGAGTCCAAGGAAGTATTAACACTTTTTTAATTGTAGGATTATGTTCCCTTTAATGCAAATATTTTTTTACATTTATAGCTCTTAAAAACACATTTAATTATTTAATTTTATATCTTCATTTATATTTTCTAGTTAATTTTTCATCAAAAAATATTAAGTATTGGAGGTCAATTATGTTATTAATTTTTTAATCAAAATTAATTAACTTTTGGACTACTATGACTTTCAAATTATTACAAAGAAATTATAGTATCATAATCATTACTAGAAATATTTGTTGAGTTAATTACAATACATTTTAATACATTAAAAAATTTTATATGATAGTTTCTCATAATTTGCAGGGTTTTTGTATTTAGCACTCTTCATGTTATCGACATCACTTTTTTCAACCTTAATATTTTCTACTTAATGTTGACCACCCCTGAGTTTTTAATAGTGTTAATTTAAGTCATATTCCTGCAAGAGTTTGAAAAACACCATAATAGATTACCATTTTGCCATCATTTGATATTGTTGTTTGAACAATCATATTTTTGTGCCTTTTAGGCTGATGAGTAATGGGGATTAGAGACTCTTTTATCCACGCGCGCATAAAGTGATTTTATAGGCGTAGACACTTTATTCTCTTGGCCAGGGACCACAAACCCTTATGGTTGTTTCACATAAATTTCTTCTTCCAATTCACAATTTAAAATGCAGCTTTCACATCCATTTGGTGAATTTGCAATTTATAGATAGAAGCAACGACAATCAACATTCTAATAGTAGGAATTTTAGATAAGGCGAGTAAGTATCAAAAGAGTCAACTCCTTTTTCTTGTTTGTAAACTTGAGCTACTAATTTTGCCTTGATTTTTTTCTATTCGACCATTAGTTCTAAGTTTCTTTCTAAAAATCTATTTACACCCAAGTGCATTAGAACCAGGTGGAAGATCAATTAGCACTCATGTTTTATTAACCATAATGGAGTCCCTTTCATCATTTACAGCTTGTTTCCAAAATGAGGCATCAATTGACAACATTGTCTCTTTATAAGTTTTAAGATCATCTTCAAGAAAATACGTATAAAAATCATCACCAAAACTTTTATTCTTTCTTCTCCTTTTACTCCTCCTAGATTCAAAACATTTTTGATCATTAATATTGCCTTCTATATTGAAAGCAAAATATGAAGAAGACCTTCACAAATTGGTCTATGTAATTTATTTTTGATAGGAAAAATATTCTCAAAGAAAACTGCATCTCTAGACTCAGTAATAGTATTGTTAGAAATTTCAAAAACTTTTGAGTTAAACACCAAAAATCTATAGGTAGTACTATTTAAAGAAAAACCAATAAATACACAGTCAATAGTTTTAGGGTTAATTTTCCTTTTCCTCACGATAGGGCTATTTGCCTTAGCCAAGCACCCCCACACTTTCAAATATTTAATAGAAGATTTTTTTATTCTTCCACAATTCATAAGGGTCTTTTTTGAATTTTTAAAAGGCACTCTAATTAAGAATTAAAAAACTAGAATATAAGGCATCACCCCAATAATTAATAGGCAAACCAAAACTAAGGAGCATAGCATTTACCATATTAAGCAAAGTTCTACTTTTTCTTTCAACTACTCCATTAGACTGTGGTGCATAAGAAGGAGTCAGCTCATGTATTTTACCATGTTCGTTTCAAAACTCTACCATTTCAGTAGGAGCATACTCACAACTTCTATCAGACCCTAGAATTTTTATTTTCTTTTCTAACTGATTCTCAACCTCAGCCTTACAAATTTTAAACTTGTCGACAAATCATTCTTGGGGATAGTCAAACATGTGTAGCAGTACTTAGAGAAATCAACAATAAAGGTTATAAACTACTGACTACCACCACGAGTCAAAACACGTTGACTATCACAAACATCACTATGAATTAATTCTAATAAGACAGTATTTTTCTCCATAGATTTAAAAGGTTTTCCAGGTTGTTTAGCCCTCACACAAACTTGGCATCTATCATTCATGTTAACATGTGATTTAGGAGTCAGGTCTAAATGCATTATCTTTTTAATGGTATTTTTACCCATGTGACCGAGTCTGCCATGGCAACTATGACAACATTTAGTATTAGCGATAAAAAATTGTAAATCAGAAATTGCATTACTAGAAGAAGGCATTACACTAAATCTATATAAACAATCTAATAAGAAACCTTTATCAACGAATTGAGCATGTCTACTAATTGCAACTTGATTGGAACCGAAATAAACATTATAACCGTGTCGGTCTAGCGAAGAGACACTAGTCAATTTTTTTCTAGTATTAGGAACATGATAAATACCATCTAACTTCAGAAATTTTCAGGACGACAACTCTAAGTGGACTTGGCCTTCTCCTAGGACTTGAGGCACACTCCCATTCCCATGCGCACAGTTCTTGTGCCTGATACCTTATAGGATGAAAATAAGGTTTCATCAATGCACACGTGAACATTAGTCCTAGAATTTATCCACCAATCATTAGAGTTAAGGGTTGAATTGAGCTCTCACCCACCAGCAAAATATCTATTAGCTGAGGAATCGGAGATGACCCCTATAGTCACAACATTGGCCTGTGGCTTAGGGGGCAAGTGACCTTTAGGGGGCTTCCTATTCTGACATTGACGGAAGTAGCAATCCTTAGCAATATAGTTCGTGCCTAATATTGCCTTCTGCCTTGATTATTACCTTTAGTTTTATTGTCATTCAACTTATTGCCTCCATTCCTGACAAGTCTTTTAGGACCATTTTTCTTGAATTGATTAGGTCTAGGTTTAGGAGGACCTTCAACTATGAGAGCCCTAGCTTGAAAATCAGTTTTTGGATTTTTGAAAGAATGATATTTGTCCTTAATTCTCAAAGCGGAGAAAAAATCATCTAAAGAACACTAATTAGACTTTTGTCTAAGACCTTCAGCAAATTTAGACAAAGACAGAGCCAATTTTTTAATAGCAGAAACAACATAGACTTGCTCACTTTGTTCAACTTCCTTCATGTTCAACTTATATACCAAGTTTTCAAAATCATGAAGTTGATCAAATAGATTTTTATTATCAACAAACTGAAAATCAAATCAATCATTAATACTGACTCTCACAAGACCTTTTTCAGCAGTAGCATATCTTCGGCCCAAAGTAATCCATAAATCACAAGCAGTTTTGGTATGGTAAAAAATGCGATAAACATTATCAGACAAAGCACTTAAGATACGACCATGGCAAATCATATCTTTATCAGCAATGTCATCTTTTTTAGGATCATCAACCTTATTAGAAATATCTCCATAGGTTGGAATTTTATCAGACTTTTCAGCTTGTTCTTTAAGGTTGTCATGAATAATATAGAAAAGGCCTACTCAGTTAGCCAAAACTTCATATGTTGTTGCCAACATAGGAAATTTTTCCTTCAAAATTTTCAAATTTGCTAGTCAAGGCTGTTAGTTCATTCATTTTTTTAAATTAGTAGAAAACTATAAATTTCCTGCCTAACCTTCTTGGAAAATATAAAATATAAATCACAAAGATTAATCAAACAGTATTCGAGGGAATTCTACTATTCAGGAAAGTGACAATAAATACAAACAACAACTTAAGAAAAATAATAATAAGATGAGGTAAGAAAGGCCTGGGTTGAAGCACATCATAGCGCTCTCTTTAGAGAAGAAATGCTCCCACTGCACTAGTTAGATATTGAAGATACAGGCCTCTCCCAACATTTGGCAACCCGCCGATTCTTCTCGAATGCAGCGATCCGAACCCCAAACCAAGTTTCAACTCGATGCTTAAGGAGAAAATAAATTTGTGTATGAAATTTTTAAGAAAGTAATAACAATTTCCCTTAACAAAAATACTGAAATAGTTAATAAGACTTATCAATAGTTGTTAGTGTATAGGAAATCAAGAAGGGCTTTTTTAGAGTAAAAGATAAAGCAGTAAAATGCTATAGAGATGCTTTCCATTTTTTGCGTGTAAAATTCTTAGGAGGACTAGCTTATTTATAGTGAAAAGACAATATACTAGCCACAGCCCCATTTCTCGATATCACACAATGGTCTCCAAAATAAATTGTTGAGAACCCCCCATTTAATGAGTCAATTAGCTACTTTTACTATAGTTCATACAAAAGAAATCCATCCAAAATAGTAAACTTCAAAAATAGAAATAAGAAAATAAGCCTCCAGATAACTTCAAAGATAAAATAAAATAAAATAAAATAAATAAAATAAAGAATTTAACTTAGTCAATCATCCACCTCCAACTTAAAAAATTTTAATTTTTAATCATAATGTTCTAACATATAATTCGTGAAATTAAAGTGAAGCAATAGAGAGTTTGAAAGGACTACAATGAATCTCGTAAGGCTGCAAGATGCCATGGATAAGAGTTCCACACTGGGTAAGTATGGGAGGGTCCTGGACTTATAAATAGTGGGGTTGCATATCTCATCAGATCGGCCTTTTGAGGAGAGAGTAATGGCTCTATGACAAGTGGTATCGGAGCAAACTTAGACCCAGCTTCGATCTCTTGCCAAGTGCTTCAACAGAATGGGGTAGTAGGGGGTCTTATTTGTGACGAGGGCGTTACAGGATTGGGTTGAAGAGAATCTTATGGATAAGAGTTCCACATCAGATAAGTGATGGGAGGGTCCAAGGCTTATAAACAGTGACGTTGCACACCCCATCAGACCGACCTTTTGGGAAGAAAGTAATGGCCCCGTGACAAAGGGTAGTAGATGTTGGGGGACCGCATGTGACATGCATGTTCAAATTCTCCCATCCAATTTTTCTCGAGTTGTTATTCGGTTATTTCCAGCCTACCTTGCTAGGTAGGTTTAAAACGTAGGGTTTTTTATATTTTTTTATATATTTTTATTTTTTGGGGAGATGGGTGGATTTGGGGGATGGGGGTTGGGTTGGACATTAACAAAAGAACAACATGAGGGACATATATATGTCTCTTCGCCAACCTTCCTAGGTAGACCAAGAACTACACTATAATTTCACCAAATTTATTTTAGCATATTTCCCTCCCCCAATGCCCACCCTAACTCCCAACACACGGTAATTGTTAAGGCTACTCAAATTGGCATTGATTTATGCGCTCTTCGATGACCTCTCGAGTCTCATATAATATAAGAAGTGAACTTGTGTTAGAGACTATCATTAGATCTTTTTACGTACACAGGGTACAACCTCCAACCAAAAACATTTATTTTTCCATGATCAAAGCACATCTTATGAGAATAAGTAGAGTTTATGACACTCCTCTTGATTGTTTATAAACAAATAATAAGGTCAAAAATTTTAGAAATTCTGCAAAGGAATCATGCTTCTTTTCTCAATCGCAAAAATCCAATTCAAATCAACGTCATTAATTCCCTGCTCACATATTAAAATCAAATAAAAAAGGGCTCAAAAAAGCCAAAGATACCATAGCTCTCTCCAATCAAAATCCTTTTTCAATAAGAAAACAACATGGGCTTTCAATATCAATTGCATACAGGAAAACCAAGAAATATTTTCCTATTTTTGATGAAACAACTAGTATTTTTCACATTCGTGCGATATTGAGAAATATTATGTAATATTTAATTTATATTAATTTTGTGTATATTTTTTGTTCAAGTGCCGTGTAACCTAAGGTTAGGGCTTAGGGTTGTATCTTGTTTATGACTTTGTGTATTTAAGAACCATGCATGATAATGAGAAGGGCAGGCAGCCACGACAAGTTCCCATCAAAGCCATCGCTTTGTCACTTATCAAAACTTACATTTTCTTTCCAATTTGTTCATGGCATCAGAGCATTAGCATTGAATATCGCAAATATGACTAAATTCACTACCTTCATCCTTCTGAAGGGCTAGGCATGTTAATAACAATTGTGATATTCAATGAAAAAAATTACGATCTCTAGGAGACAGCAGTTAGAATGGCACTAAAAACTAAGAACAAACTTGGGTTCATCGATGGAACTCAAACAAGACCCACCATAGCCGCAGGACAAGATCCAAGTGAGTTACAAGCATGGGAGATGGTGAACTTGATGATCTCCTCATGGATTCTTAACATTGTCCATCCAAAGCTACGAACAAGTGTAGCATATGCTGAGAGTACCCATGCTATGTGGACCAATTTGAAGAAAAAATACACTGTGGCCAATACACCAAAGATCCATCAGTTGAAAGCGAACATTGCGGCGCTTAAACAAGGAAGTCTCGATGTTGTTGAATTTTACTCCAAACTCTCAAGCCTCCGCAGTGAGTTGGGAAATTTTGTCAAAATCCCACACTACAAGTGCACTAGATGCAAGTGCAAAGCAGCAAGCAAATTCGCTGCAATGGCAGAAGAAGAAAAATCACATTAGTTTCTGATGGGACTGAATGATGACTTATATTCACAAATCCGGAGTCTGATTCAAGCGATGGAGCCTCTACCGATACTCGACCTCATATTCAATACAGTACTTCAAGAGGAACATCACAAACCTATGATGGCCATGAGAGACGAATGAAACAAGGCAGTTGTTGCCTTTGCCGTACGTCACAGTGGCAAGAGTCAGCAGAATGTCATTGAAAAGGGTTTGTGCAAACATTGCATGAAGTTCGGCCACGAGGAAAGCAATTGTTATGAGCTGGTAGGGCACCCAGCAAACTGGGGAACTCGCAGTAGGGGTAGAGGTCGAGGCCGTGGTTCGCGCGGAGGAAGAACCGGTGGTCGGGGTCGAGGAGCAACTCACCAGGCGCCTACACTATAGGAAACAGAGGGACAGAACAGTCTGGCAGTGAGAATAGCGAGCCCTTGATGATGCCAGGCTTCACCAACGAGCAATTCCAACGACTCCTAAGTCTCATCGAATCATCTAAGCCTGGATACGAGAACCTCTCAGGTAAGCTGTCATGGATTCTTGATATTGGGGCGTCAAACCATATGACGGGAAACTTAAAGGCACTTGAAGAATTAGAAAGGACGGAGCCCATTCCAGTTGGTATGCCAGATGGTGTGGTCAGGATGGCGACTTTGCAAGGAATTATTAATTTGAGCTCAAAAATCAAATTAACGAAAGTCTTATATGTTCCCAATTTTTGTTGCAATTTGATATCCATCTCTCAATTAAATAGAGAATTAAAGTGCACTATGACATATGATGATATTATTTGTGTGATACACGACCGCACCTCGAGGAGCATGATTGGAGTGCATGAAGAGAAAAGAGGGGTCTTTTAGTTCCACGAAATGGATGTTCCAAGTGCAAGAGCAAATGCAGTAAACACCGGCACCTTGTAGCATCAGCATCTTGCACACCCATCACGACAAGTTATTACATTACTTCCAAAATATTTAGGTGTTTTTTATAGCATTCCCAATAATGAGGATCATCCTTGTGACATTTGTTTTGGAGTAAAACAAACCCGTAATTCTTTTACTATTAGTAAAAGTAAACTAAGGATTTGTTTGAGACCATACATTGTGACATAAGGGGTGGCTATAGAGTACCTTCCTTTTGCGATGCATACTAGTTTTTAACCATTGTCAATGATACGAGTAGAAGTGTGTGGGTGTTTTTGATGAAGGGAAAGAGGGAAGTAGCAACCCTGTTACAAAGCGTTGTGGCTTTAGTGAAAAATCAGTTTAACAAGAATGTAAAAATCATTCGGAGTGACAACGAACTTGAGTTTAAAACTAGTCCTTTGCTCAAGTTTTACTCCGAAAATGGAATACTACACCAAACCAGCTGTGTTGACACCCCTCAACAGAATGACCGAGGAGAGCTAAAGCACCATCATATATTGAACGTTGCTAGAGCTCTACAATTTCAAGCCCACTTACCCATAGAGTTTTGGGGGGAGTGTGTACTAACTGCTGCCTTTTTATTAATCGTACGCCTAGTAAGTTGCTTGATGGTCGAACACCATATGAAGTATTGTATAGTGTCAAGCCTAATTTTGACTCCATAAAAGTGTTTGGTTGCTTATGTTACGCACACCTGCAGCCGAAGTCCAAAGATTAGTTCGACCAGGTGGAAGATTAGTTAGCACTCATGTCATATTAACCATAATGAAGTCCATTTCATCATTCACAACTTGTTTCTAAAATGGGCCATCAGTAGACAACGTAGCCTCATTATAAGTTTTAGGATTATCTTCAAGCAACTACACATAAAAATCATCATCAAAACTTTTGTTCTTTCTTCTCCTATTACTCCTCCTAGGTTTAAAACATTTTTGATTATTAATATTGCCTACTTTATGTAAAGCAAAATCAGAAGAATCTCTTCACAAATTGATCTAGACAATTTATTTTTCATAAGAAAAATATTCTCAAAGAAAACTGCATCTCTAGACTCAATAATAGTATTATTAGAAATTTCAGAAACTTTTGAGTTAAACACCAAAAATCTATAGGTAGTACCATTTAGAAAATAACCAACAAGTATACAGTCAACAGTTTTAGAATCAATTTTCTTTTTCTTCACAATGGGAATATTCACCTTAGCCAAGGACCCCTACACATTCAAATATTTAATAGAAGGTTTTTTATTCTTCCACAATTCATAACGGGTCTTTTTATAATTTTTAAAAGGCACTCTATTAATTATTAAACAGGCAGAATATAAGGTGTCACCTTAACAATTATTAGGCAAACTAGAACTAAGAAGCATAGCATTTACCATATTAGGCAAAGTTCTATTTTTCCTTTTAGCTACTCCATTAGATTGTGGAGCATAAGAAGGAGTCACCTCATGTATTATACCATGTTCGTTGCAAAATTCTACCAGTTCGGTAGGAGCAAACTCACCACCTCTATCGGACCTTAGAATCTTTATTTTCTTTTCTAACTGATTCTGAACTTTAGCCTTACAAATTTTAAACACGTCAAAGAAATCACTCTTGGAGCCAATCAAAATATGTGTAGTAATACTTAGAGAAATCATCAACAAAGGTTATAAAATACTGACAACCACCACAAGTCAAAACATGTTGACTATGACAAAAATCACTATGAATTAATTCTAGTAAGATAGTATTGTTCTCTACAAATTTAAATGGTTTTCTTGGTTGTTTGGCCTCCACGCAAACTTGACATCTATCATTCACGTTAACATGCGATTTAGGAATCAGGTCTAAATGCATCATCTTTTTAGTGCTATTTTTATTCACGTGACCAAGTCTACCATGGCAAGTATCACAACATTCAGTATTAGCGACAGGTCATTGTGAATTAGAAATTACATTACTAGAAGAAGTCATTACCCTTAATCTAAGTAAACCATCTAACAAGAAACCTTTACCAACAAATTGACCATGTCTTCTAATTACAACTTTATAGGAATCGAAATTAACATTATAATCATATCAATCTAGCAGAGACATACTGGTCAAATTTTTTCTAATATTAGGAGCATGATAAGCACCATCTAACTTTAAAAATTTCTCAGACAACAACTCTAACTTGACTTGGCCTTCTTCTAGGGCTCTAACCACTTTCTTATTCCCCATGCTTATAGTTCTTGTGCCTGATAGGATGAAAATAAGGTTTTATCAGTGCACAAGTGAACATCAGCCCCAGAGTCTATCCACCAATCACTTGGTCTAAGAATTGATTTTAACTCTAGGCTACTAGCAAAATACTTGTTAGCTAGGGAATCAGAGGTGGTCCCCATAGCCACAACATTGGCCTATAGCTTCTTGGGCAAGTGACCTTTAGGGCCCTTCCTATTCTAACCATGACAGAAGTAGTAATCCCTAACGATATGGTTTGTGCCTTCGCATACCCAAAATTGTCTTCTACCTTGATTGTTACCTTTTGTTTTATTATTGTTTAACTTAGTGCCCCCAGTCCCGAAAAATCTTTTTGTACCATTTTTGTTGAATTGATTAGGTCTACGATTATGAGGACCTTCAATTGTGAGGACCTTAGCTTGAAAATTGGTTTTTTGATCTCTGGAAGAACGATGTTTGTCATCAATTCTCAAAGCAGAGAACAAATCACCTAAAGAAAACTTATCAAACTTCTATCTAAGAACTTCAGCAAATTTAGACCAAGATGAAGGTAATTGTTTAATAGCAAAAACAACATAGACTAACTCACTTTGTTCAACTCTTTTCATTTTCAACTCATAGACCAAGTTTTCAAAATCATGAAGCTGATCAGATAAATTTTTATTATGAACAAACTGAAAATCGAACCAACTATTAATACTGACTCTCACAAGACCGTTTTCAACAGTAGCATATCTTTGTCCAGACCAATCCATAAATCACAAGCAGTTCTGGTATGGCAAAAAATGCGATAAACATTATCAGACAAAGCACTTAAGATATGACCATGGCAAATCACATCTTTATCTGCAATGTCATCTTTTTTAGGATCATCAACCTTTTGAGAAATGTCTCCATAGGTCAAAGTTTTGTCAGACTTTTGAGCTTGTTCTTTAATGCTGTCATGAATAATACAGAAAAGGCCTAACTCAGTTAACCAGAAGTTCATCTGTTGTTGCTAACATAGGAAATTTTTACCATCAAAATTTTCAGGTTTGCTAATCAAGGCTTTTAGTGTATCCATTTTTCCAAATTAGTAGAAAACTACAAATTTCCTCTTTAGACTTGTTGGAAAATATATAATATAAATCACAAAAATTAATAAGATAGCCTTCAAGGGTATTTTACAATTCAGAAAAGTGATAATAAACACGAATAACAACTTAACGAAGATAATAATAAGATAATGTCAGAAAACCCTAGGTCAAAGCACGCTGTAGCGCTCTCTTTAGAGAGGAAATGCTCCCACTGCACTGGTTAGATATTGAAGATGCAACCTTCTCCCAAGATTTGACAACCAACTAGTTCTTCTTGAATGCAGTGATCCGAACCTTGAACCATGTTTCAACTCATTGCTCAAAAAGAAAATAAATTTGTGTATGAAATTTTTAAGAAAGTAATAAGAATTTTCCTCAACATGTATTAGAGTAAACTCAGACCTGACTCTGATGTCTCGCCAAGCACTTCAACGGAATGAGGTAGGTAGGGGGCCCTATGTGACAAAGGTGTCACAGAATTGGGCTGGTGAGACTGTCACAGATTAGAGTTCCATATCAGATTAGTAATGGGAGGCTCCTAGGATTATAAACAGTTGCATTGCACACCCATCAGACTGACCTATTAAGGAGAGAGTAATGGCCCTATAATAAAGGGTAGTTTTGACGAAGATAGCCCATTTTGAATAAATTCCATCAGATAAGAAATATCCAATATTGTACTTATGACTATTGATGACATATTCGCTTTTTGGAGCCTGACCTTGATAAAGCTATTGGAAAACAATGGATCGGTGAAGGATGTTTAAATCATTGAGGCTTCTCGAGCACCCAAAGAAGGCATGCTATATCCAAAGGTCATAGGAAGCAATGGCCTCAAGAATCAAAGTGATGACTCTACATATCCCTTTTACAAAAAATCCTTTCTAACTAGATGGGCAGTTCTTTCATTTTTAGTGCATATAGTCAATGCTTCCTAACATACCAGAAAAATCACGGGCTTCCGCCACTTTCAATAGACGATCAACATTAGCTTTAGTTGGATTTCTTATGTAATCCTCTCCAAACACTTCAATGACTCTGGTGGAAAATTTTTTCATGCACTCCATATTCGTGCTTTCACCAATATTCAAGTCCTAATCAACAAAATCTGCCGATATCCCATAAGCCAACATTCTCACGGCTACTGTGTACTTTGTGAGTGGTGACAACCCATGCCTACTGAGGCCATTCTACCTCAACTGGAAGCACTCAAAGCTACTACTAAGGTTGTCAACAATGCGAAAGAACAAGTGTTTTCGTGTTCGAAATCTACACCGAAAATGGGTTTCGTTGTAGATTGAGTCTTCCGCGAAGTAGTCTCTGTAAAGGTCGTCGTATGCTTCTTGCCAATCTCTTCTTATAAATCTTTTCTTCTTTCTTGGTCTTCATGATAATGAAGAAGTTCTATTCTCTTGTCTATGTTGTCCAATCCTCATAGCTAGCTCCAATGCCTTCACACTAGGTTGATTATGGAGTATAGTTTCCATCATCAGTGAATCATCACTAGAAGACTCTAGAATGAACTTCAAGCCATTTATTGATGACGACAAAGATGAGGAGGATGAATCACCCATTGTTGTGCCATTCAACCCGTGAAATTTAGAATGGTATATATTTAAACTTCTTGAAAAATGTAAAGTCAATGACAGTAATATTCAACCCACGAAATATGAAATAAATATTTCATTGCACAATGATAAACCTCCATTTTTACCCCTTTTGAACCCACTTTTGACCTGTTCACCCTGTGATTTTTGTGTTACACTTCAAAGTGCAGGGGCGAATAGGCCTCCTTTACCCTAAATTTGCTCATATAAGATGTTTTCAAGTTTTCAAGAGTTCCGATTCGAAGAAAAGAAGAAAATCGAACGATATTGGTAGAAAGGGGGGCCACGAAAGCAAATTTCAAGCCAAGGAAGAGGTCTACTAGGTCCAGAGGATTGGCATGGGAGCCCGATGTGATGAAACTCGTGCCACACCAGATTCTAGCTGCTGCGTTACAGGAAAGTGGGACGGTGCCACCGTGCCACTTTAGTTTCTACGCAATTAATTTGTTTGCGTGGCGGGTTTTGAGAAAAATCTTATAACTTCTTTAGGGCTCTCGAAAAGAGGTGATTTTTTTTAGGTTTTCAATTCTGAATACTTTCACAAAGTTTTAGACATTGGATTGGAGTTTAATTGAGGACGAATTTGGGTGATTGATCTCGGCAATCAATTGAATTACGTTTTCCTTCTTCCTTCTCTTGTGTTCTTAATTAAAGTTTGCATCTTTAGTGATGTTTTCTAGATTTTTGTTCTTATTTATGATTATCAATATGATTGGAGGGTAAACTATTGGTCTTAGATTAGGAGTAGCCCCTATTATGCGAAATTAAATCATGCTTTAGATTTTTGTGAATCATGCCCATGATTGCAATTTGAAATCATGCCTGGTATGCGAAATATTTGTTAGATTGCTTGAGAGAGTCTTATTCACTATTCTTAATTATAGTTTAGGCGATCAACGAAAGTTGAACCCTTGATCTAGTGTGACTTCGTGAGCGATCGATTTTCCTGACGCGAAAGCAGCTAGGGTTTTAATTGGGTACTTAATCTTCTGTCCTTGATAATCTTAGTTTCATGAAAATAGATAACTAAGATTAATTTAGTCAATCTATTGACCTTCAAGAGAAGGCTTGGATGCACTTTAAATTGTAATCCTTTCCACTTTGATTATTTTCGCGGGGTGGGTTGTATTATCTCATTTATGATTTACATAGGGTAATAGAGAGATAAATCCCAATCAAGGACCTTTGTCATTATTGAATTATACAATTCATCAGTTTTCAGTATAATAGTACTGCTAATTAGCAACATTGAACTAAAATAAACTTTTGCCTAAATTGAGTGTTATAAATCAAATTTGGTGACGGGAAACAAGTTCTCTGTGGATACGACTTGTACTTACCGGTTTCTAGCTACACTTAAGCCGTGCACTTGCGATAATAATTTAAGACAATAAGTTTTTGGCGCTATTATGGGAACTTGTTTATTTCAACACGGGAAGAGACCAAAACACTCTAGATTAGGCTTTTTCTTTTTCTCTTGCTTTTTCTCCTTTTCTCTTTGACCCTTGCCTATACTTGCTTATGCTTGGTGCAGTTTTTGGCTTTGTATGCACATGCACAATCAGAGGAATTGACAACTTATTCCTTTTGACCCAGAGATAGAAGCCACTGTACGAAGACAAAATGGTGCGAGAAAGAAGCAACAAGAGCAAAACACCATGACCGAGAGAGATCCTAGGGTGCTGCGAGACTGCTTCTTACCTCAAGCAACCGGCTTCACCTCTTCCATTGTGAACCCGGCCGCAGAAGCAAACAACTTTCGTGGGCGTCCCATGGAGAACCCTTATATTCACCTTCTTAACTTTATAGTGAAGTGTAACACTATCGAGCTTAACAGGGTCTCCGCCGATGCTATTAGGTTGAGGCTCTTCCCCTTCTCGCTGACAGACAAAGCCAGTGACTAGCTCCTTAATGAAGAGCCCAACTCATTCACCACTTGGGAGGCCCTATCAAGAGCCTTCCTTAGCAAGCACTTCCCTCCCCCGGGGAAAGACTGCTAAGCTGAGAGTGGAAATCACTTTCTTCTGTCAACGAGGAGATGAGTCACTATATGAAGCATGGGAAAGGTTTAAGGATCTTCAATGCAATGCACCCATCATAGAGTACCCGACTGGCTCCTAATTCAAACCTTCTATAGCGGATTGGACCAGTGTTTGAAGATGTCCATTGAAGCCGCAGCTGGTTGTGCGCTCATAAGGAAGTTGATTGAGGACGCGAGAGCCTTATTGGATGAGATGGCCTCTAATAATTATCACTAGTTCAGTGAGAAAGCGACCCCGAAGAGGACTGGTGGGGTTTATAGAGTGCACACTATGGACTTACTTGCCAGCAAGGTGGATGCTCTAGCGCAGCGATTTCACAGGCCTGGGACTCCTTCTTTAGAGAGTTCAGCGGGGACTTCTTCGGGCGCAATGTTTAAGGTTGGGCTCTATGTGAGATTTATGGCATTCAAGGCAATGTTGCTGCTGAGTGCTAATCTACTTTCCAGGGAGTTGAGCATGCCAATGCTATGCAAAACTTCAACCAACGACCCCAAAATAACCCCTACTCAAATACTTATAACCCTGATTGGAGAAATCACCCAAATTTCTTCTACCACAACAACAACTCCATTCCACCCGATGCCACTTAACCTCAACCCCCTGGTTTCCAATACAGGGCTCCCTATACCACACCTCCACAACAATAACCTCCCCAATCAAAGTTTAATCTAGAGAGTCTTACGGAGTGCTTCATAGTGGCCCAGACCAAGACTAATGAGGCACTTGGTGAGTCGGTTAGTCAATTAAACTCCAAATTTAAGACTACGACCACTTATTAGAAAATGATGGAGAACCAAATCGTCTAGATTGCACAGTAGGTAAGCCATTTATCTAGGCCTCAGGGCATCTACCAGGTCAACCTCAGACCAGCCCCAAAACTCAAATGAATGTCATCGCATTGCGGAGTGGCAAGGAGTTAGAGAGTCCTCAGCTGCCCATGAGGGAGGATAAGAGAGAAGCTGACAGTGAGGATAGTGTTGAGAAGGAGATCCCCATTGATACTCCAAGTGAGAGGGTTCATCTTGAAAACTTCAAAGAGGTCCGAGCCGAGCACATTTCACCATTAGTGAAGCCCTATAAGCCTCCTGTTCCATATCCCCAGAGGCTACTGAAGGCTAAGGAAGGGCACAAGTATGGGAAGCTCCTCGAGATGCTAAAGAAGTTTCATATCAACATCCCCTTTTTGGAGGCTATCACTGACATGCCTTCCTATGCTAAATTCTTTAAGGATTTGTTGTCCAACAAGGGAAAATTGCTTGGGAATGCTACAGTGGCTCTCATTGAGGAGTGCAATGCTATTATTCAAAACAAGCTCCCTCCTAAGGTTTTGGGCCCAAGAAGTTTTTCCATCCCTTATTCAGTTGGGGATGTTACTATCAGTAGGGCATTATATGATCTTGGAGCTTGCGTGATCCTCATACCCTACTCTACATGTAAAAAGTTGTAAGTGGGAGACCTGAAACCCACTACCATCTCTTTGTAGCTAGCTAATAGATTCGTCAAGTACCTTATAGGTATTGTTAAGAATGTCCCACTGCAGGTGGGTAAGTTCATCATCCCATGTGATTTTGTTGTTATGGAGATGGAGGGAGCCTCCCGTATCCCAATCATCCTTGAGAGACCTTTTTTTACTGATGCGGGAGCCATGATAGACGTGAAGAATGACAAGCTCTCCCTTCAAGTAGGGGATGAAAAGCTAGAATTCAGCGTACCATATTTCATAGCCTCTCCCCCTATAGACGAATCGTGCTGCGGAGTTGACGTGCGAGAGAGTGCACTTAATAAGGAGGCCAAGACTTTCCATCATGTGGGGGATCCACTAGAGCCCGCTTTGATCGGCTGCCATATGACTGGCTCCCATTCGAGAGAGAAAGAGTATGCTAAGCTCCTTAATGAGTCCACTACCTATACGCATAGGTAGTTCCCCAAGCAGGTTCTTAGTGTGGAGGAGCTTGCCCCCATAGAGTTGGAGAAGTGTCCATCAAAGTTAGAGTCGAAGCCTTTACCTTCTCATCTCGGGTATGAGTCTCTTAACTCCGGTCATAAGTTCGTTATTATTGTTAGTGTTAAACTGTATGGCCCCCAATTGGAAAAATTATTGGATGTGCTTAGAAAGAATAGAGGTGCCATTGGTCATAATATTGATGATATTAACGGACTTAGTCCTTCATTTTGCATGCATAGCATCTTTGTTGGCGAAGGTCATCGACCTTCCCAACAACCTCAGCATCGTTTAAATCCTGATATACAATAGGTTGTGAGAAAGGAGGTTGTCAAACTACTTGATGCTGGGATCATCTATTCTATCTCAAATAGTAAATGGGTGAGTCCAGTGTAAGTAGTTCCTAAAAGGGTAGGATGACTGTTGTTAAGAATAAGCGTGATGAGCTCATCTCGACTAGGACTGTGACTAGGTGGTGAATGTGCATTGATTATCGTAGATTGAATCAAGCCATCCGAAAGGATAATTTCCCCCTCCTTTTCATTGATCAGATGTTAGAAAGGCTAGTAAAGCATTCCTTCTTCTGTTATTTGGATGGATATTCTGGTTTCTTTCAGATCCCTGTCCATCTCGATGACCAGGAGAACACGACCTTCACAGGCCCCTATGGTACATTCGCTTATCGAAGGATGCCTTTCGAGTTATGGAATGCCCTTGCCACTTCCCAGGGGTATATGATGTGATATTTTCTGACCTTATTGAGAACATCGTGGAGGTATTTATGGGCAACTTCTCTATTTATAGAGAAACCTTTGACTTATTTTTAGAAAATCTAACCAAGGTGGTCCTTCGATGCGAAGAAATTCATCTTGTGTTGAATTGGAAAATTACCACTTCACGGTACAGGAAGGGGTGGTACTGGGTCATGTTTTCTCTGATAGGAGCATCGAGGTGGATAAGGCTAAGGTTGAGGTTATTGAGCGGTTGCCCCTCCTACTTCTGTTAAAGTCTCCTTGGTCATGCGGAATTTTATCGTCGCTTCATCGGGGATTTCTCCAAGATCGCTAAGCCTCTGACTCAGCTATTGGCCAAAGGTGCCCCGTTTATTTTTACTGCTGAGTGCCATAAAGCTTTTTGCAGGATTAAATAGGCACTGACTTCTGCCCCCATCATACAGCCACCTGATTGGGATCTTCCCTTCGAGATCATGTGTGATGCCAGTGATCATGTAGTGGGGGTAATCTTAGGGAAGCATAGGGATAAGAAACCTGTAGTGATCCACCATGCTAGTAGAACACTGGATGAGGCTTAGCAGAATTACACTACAATAGAGAAAGAGTTACTAGCGATCGTGTATGCAATAGAGAAGTTCCGTCCTTATCTCCTATGCTCCAAAGTCATTGTATAGACCGACTATTCAACTCTTAAGCGCCTTCTCGAGAAGAAGGACACAAAGTCTCGCCTTATCCGATGGATATTGCTCCTTCAGGAGTTCGATATGGAGATCAAGGGCAAGGCAGGCGTAGAGAACGTCACTGTTGATCATCTCTCCAGGCTCATTGTTGAGAGCCATGATGCCGCCCTTGATGGTGCTTTTCTTACTGAGCATCTCTTGGCCATCTCCACAAGATAAGCCCCATGGCTTATCGACTTTGGGAACTATTTAGCCTCGGGGATTTTCCACCATGATCTCTCTTCCCATCAGAAAAAGAAGTTCCTCTATGATATGAACATGTATTTTTGGGAGGAGCCATTTCTGTATCAGCTCTGCAAGGACGGCTTCTGCCGGCGTTGCCTCCATGAGGAGGAGATTCAAAGTGTGATTTCTCTTTGTCACGACTCCCTATATGGAGGACACGTTAGCACCTCCAAGACTGCTGTGAAGGTCCTCTAAGATAGGTTTTGTTGGCCATCCTTATTCAAACATGTTTACACTTATGTTCGCTCCTGTGATCATTGCTAGCGGATAGGCAATATATGTAGGAAGAATGAGATGCCCCTCAACTTCATCCTTGAAGTTGAGATCTTTGATATTTGGGGCATTAACTTCATAGGGCCTTTCCCATCCTCTACAGACAACAAGTATATCTTAATTGCTATGGACTACATCTCCAAGTGGGTGGAAGTCGTGGCTAGCCCTGCTAATGACTCCAGAGTAGTGGCAAAGCTATTCAAGATGATTATTTTTCCTCGTTTTGGAGTCCTAAGGGTACTTATCAGTGACAATGGGACGCATTTCATAGAAAAGAAATTGGAGGCTTTATTGAAGAAATATGCAGTGTGTCACAAGTATGGAGTAAGCTACCACCCTCAGACAAGTGGCCAAATTGAGATCTCCAATCAGGAAATCAAGTCAATTTTAGAGAAGACGGTTATACGATCTCGCAAAGATTAGACGGATAAATTTTATGATGCCCTTTGGGCTTACCGAACCGCATTCAAGACACCAATCGAGAGCACTCTGTTCTGGTTAGTTTATGGTATGCCATACCACCTCCCCGTGGATTTAGAGCACAAGGCCTACTGGGCAATCAAGCATTTGAACTTTGATTTGAAATCCGTAGGAGAGAGAAAATTGCTCCAGTTGAACGAACTTAAGCATTTGGATGCCTGTGAACGTTCAAGAATTTACAAGGAGAAAACAAAGCAGTGGCATGACAAGTTCATTAACTATCGTGAGTTTCGGGAACGTGGCTTAGTCCTCCTTTTCAACTGTCATTTGAAGCTCTTCTCGGGCAAGCTTCGCTCTAGATGGTCAGGCCCTTTTAAGGTGTTGAAGGTCTATCCATATGGGGCCATCGTGATTGGCACGGAGGCCACCGACTCGTTCAAGGTGAACGATTCTCGGTTGAAGCACTATATAGCAAGTGAGTCGCTTGAAGGGAAGGTCACTTGTGCCCTCCTTAACGTTTCCTCTTCTTAAAGGTACTTCATGGTCAAGCTCGGGAGCTAAAACAAGTGCTTCTTGCGAGGTGAACCAAGCTTCACCGCTTTTGGAAAAAAAGGGCAAAAAGAAGACCCAAAAAAAAAGAGAGAAGAGAATGGTGAGAATGGTGAGAATGGGTTGGTCTGAACTATTTCAGCATCTGGTTGATTTTAAATGGGAGGTTTGCTACCTGCAACTACCTGTTTCCACCCTTTTCCCTCCTGAATATTGTTCACCTCTTCAACTAGTGGTGGTTGAATAGGTTTAGGTCTCCATTGTTAGTTACCTACTGCCTTTTTACGATTATTAGATTCACGACCATAGTTTTTACATTTATCACATAACGCAAGCTTCTATTCAAATCTCACTGCTTGCTGCATCATTAATCCTTTCTCATTTTCGTAGAAAATGTATTTACGCACATGCTATTGAATTGCTACTTCAACTAAAACACAAGCATATCTTACCTAGTTCTTCTCTTTGTGTTCTTATTTGCCATTATAGGAATACCTAATAGGCTCATTAGCTAGCTTAATGCAGTTATGCTACAATATTTCAAGTCCAATTCAGGGAATTGGGCCCAAATGGAGGCCTTGTGAATTTTGTCCTTCTCAAAATATTAACGCATGACTTAATAACGAATGGCTTTTTATCAAAGTGATAAAAACCATGTTGCAAAACTGAATCTCTAGTGTCAGTTGAATCAAATCTTTCCAATATTAGGCCATTTTTTTTTTTATCACAACAATCTTAACAGTCACATAATCAACATAGATTCTATGGATGACTCCCACTAGTACTGGGAAAGGTGAAGAGGCACCCAGAACATAAGAAACCATAGCCGATTCCGAAAACTTTATATCAAATTCACCATCCTCAATAACAATTTTTGTATATTTCACTTCGTTTTGGATTTTGGGTTGAGTGGATTCTAGTTTATGGCCAACATTCCTAAGCTTAGAAACATCAAAATTAGCCCAGAAAGGATTAGGCTTACCTATAGCTCATTTAGGTGAGTTTTCCAGGATTTGCTCTGTAATAATGACTGGAGTCAAGTCCTTATCAAGGTTCGTTTAAGAATGTAGCATCTTGGGTGCGATAGCTACCCGGGTTTTATTGCAAGGTGTCGATCTGGTATGACTAGATGGAGTTTTCGAAGAGATAAGAATTTGATTTATTACAGTCGATTATAGGGAGTTTACCTTGTTCGAAGCTACAGCTTTCTTTGCCATGGCATATCGTTAATGAGGAACGACACCATTAACTGAGGAGGTGCACCATTAGTATTACTAGATAATTTGTGGTATTTTGTTGTAGAAGACATTCTTGTATTTGTGTATGCAAATACTTGTGTTAATTTTGTTCTTTTTTAGTCAAGTTAAATTAATTATGTTTAGATTAAGATTAGCAAGTAATTAGTTTAATCAATCATGTTTAGTCCCTTTCATTGCTTTCCATGGGTCAAAATTGGGTAAATAACTAGTGACTTGCTTTTCAACACTATCCTAGAGGATAAAAGTTTTTCTATCCTTAGTCCCTGAAAACTATTGTCCCATTTTAGCTCATTGCTAGTGGAGTTTACTTTATTGTTTCTTTTTTTTGGGTGAGTTATAGAGTTGTTACTTATTTTGGTGGCATTGAAAAATACAAAGAAATTAGAAAAGTTAAAAGACCCAAAAGTTGTGACACATTAGATGTTAATAATGGGCTTGCAAATTTTGGCAAAACAATTATTGTTAATGTTGAGTCCAAGCCTAGTACTGTTGATGAGTCCAAGCCTATTAATGTTTATTGAGCAATCACTTCTATCCTCAATGAGCTTCTCGACAATCATGTTTTGGCCTTCGTTATGTCCCTAAGGATGGGATATGACATTTGAGTTTAACCCAGATTATGTGAACATGCTTCCTAAATTTATTGGCTTTGAGGATCCTTATTTGCTTATTCATGAGTTTGAGGAAGTGTGTCATTGATTCACATGCCTAGAGCATCAAACAATGTTGTGAGAATGAAATTCATTCCCTTTGCTCTCAAACATGATTTTAAGAGGTGGATGTATGTTCTTAAAGTTGTTTACATTAATTTTTGGGATTTCTTGGTTGTATCCTCCTTAAGAGATACTTCGCTACTAACAAGACCATTAGGCTTCAAATGAAATCTTCTCTTTCATCCAACTTGAACAAGAGCCTTTTTGGGGATACATAACTAGGTTCAAAGAGTTGCTTGCCCAATATCGTCACCATGGTCTAGAGAGATCAAATTTGCGCCAAATAGCCTATGAGGGTTTGGATGTGAATACAATTTATGTGTGGGGGAGAGTCTCTTTGCAGAAATGCTAATGACAACTAGGGAAGCTCCTAGTATTGCGCCCAAGATTTTTATGGATAATGAGGGCAAGTTACCTAATGACTTTGTTGCTGTGGCGAATACTACACTTTGTTATGAGCCTCATCTAGAAGTTCCTCCTTTTTAACTGCGTTAGACTCATGGCTTTATTCGTCCCTCCTATTCGTATGATTTTCTCTTGGACTATGGTATTAGGTCATACTCTTACCCTTTTAGTCAAATGTCTTTTGAGGGTGTCAATGATTCTTCCCTGCATCCCCCAATGATCAACCCTCATTTTTAGATTAGGGATGCTCTTGGCAGCAAAATGGTTCCTAGTGATGCACCTTTTCTTTTATCCCCTTTCAGAGAGAATGATATGAGTGAGAAACTAGTTGCTAAGGCTAATTGTGATCTTAAGCATGACATAATTATGGTTCCAATGATATTTTTGTTCAAGAGGAGTACTCACTTGAGGAGACTCCTTTAGAGGAGTCTTGTGATGAGCAGGTTATTAAGGTCATGCCTTGTGCTTTGGAACTCATTGATCTAATCATTATTAAATGTCCTCCTAAGTCTATTCCCACTTCCATCGTCTTGCCCTCTTTATCATTGTTTCACTCTTGCATGGGTGCCTCAATGTTTGCCTCCCCCAAAGTCCAAGATATGCTTAATTTATGCCCTATATTTAGTCCAGACTCGAGGTTGATGTAACTATAGGACTGGTCGATTGGGTAGAGGATTTAGAATTCATACCTAGTTTGTGCTTCTTGTGAAACTTCTAGGCTTTTGTCCTCCACATTTATTGATGTTGGGCATTTATGCAACCCTTATGATTGGTTGTAGAGCTTTAATAAGCATAACAGAGCACTCGCTTCTACTCTGGTAATGTGCTTTCTTTGAAACATCCTTCTCATTACTAACTAATTTCATTTTTTTGGGGATTGTTCCCATTTATTTGGTAAGTTCCTACTAGCTTTGGCAAGGATTGATACAAGTGGTAACTTGGTGATTTGATGGAGTGGATGATGTTCCTTAAACCTCTTTGACACTATCTGAGTAAAGGAATTAGTTTGGGCACACTTAGTACGCAACCTAGATTGCCCACCCCTTCTATACCCTCCTTTTTATTTTTTTCTTTCATTTTGTATGTACTTGTGGATGTTTAGGATTGTGATTGTGTGCATAATAGATGTTGAGGTGAAATTTGGGATTTGCTAAGTCAAACTGGCTGTAATCACCCTTATTTATTTTGCATGTTTATAATCACCCTTGTTTATTTTGCATGTTTTGTTTTATGTGTGGTTATTGGTTGTGCATTTTCTTTCGTAAATATTTGCTAGTAGGAATGGTAGTAGATCCTAGATCGGATCCAGATCCCTCAGACCCAATCCATTTTTAAGGATCTAGATTCCAAAATTTTGGACCCGTTGGATTTTTAGAGGATCTGTGTCCTATTGGATCAGGAGTAGAGACTTGGAGGCTCAGACCCGACCCTCGACCCTTATACAGACCTGTTTGTATTTTTTTTAACTGTTCATAATGCATAGGGACAGTTAGGGAGGCAAGTGGCTTAGGGAATTAGGGTTCAGATGGCTTCTTGACCAAAAGTATGCCCTTGTAATTGAAAGCCCTTGCAACTGAAAGCCCTAACTCAGCCCACGACTTGATGGCTTGATGTCATTCAGGTTGTCAACAAAAGTTTAGAAGATGTTCATGGCTTCATACAGTTACAATCCACAAAATTTGAAAACAAATTTGAGCAACACATTAGGGCAACTTAATTCTATTTATGTTCTGAATATTGTGTTCATTTTTTTCTGTTCAAATTAGAATTCATGTTCAAATTGTGTCCATTTTGGTGGAATTACATTTCAATTCGTTCCGTGCCAAAGTAGGGAAGAATCAATTATGCAATATATTGTATTAATTAGCATGTTCTTAAAATCATTACAAGAAGTTATAGGATGAGTGTTTATTAGAATTCATTTGAAGGATGTATGGTTAAGCTAAATTATACACACAATTGCATTTCAGTTCATGTTTAAGCTAAATTAGAATTCATTCCATGTCTTCATGATTTCAGACTACAATGACACTTGAATAAGATTCTAATCGTGCTGAGTCTAGGGCCAAGTGTGCCTAATTGAAAGATACATGTGTTGGTGGTTCATCTAGTTTGCTATGAACAATGGGACATAGAGATCAAATGCCAGAGCCAAAGGGAGTGTACATTGACCTAGAGGATGATAAAGATGATGTCCAGGCCCAAGAACCTGAATCAAGCACTTATACACAAAAAAGTAGGAAGTTGACTTCAAAGGTATGACACACTTTTAAAAGGATTATAGTCAATGAACAACAAAAGGCAAAATGTCGTTATTGTAAGAAAGTGATGTCTGCTAATTCTAGAAGTGGAACTTCCCATCTAAAACAACATACGGAGAATGTTTGCTCGGGTAGGCATTTAAGACTTGGGGTTAGTCAAAGGAAATTAAAAGTAATAAAAGAAGATGATAGTACAAATAACATAGAACTAAAGGCATCGCATGAGGATACTTTCGATCAAGAATTATCTAGGAAAGAGTTGTGGAGTATCGTAGCGATGCATGAGTATCCATTGTCAATGGTGGATCATTGGCCACTGCCACAAGCGCACGGGTAGTCATAGTATAGATAAAAAAGATCATCCTCAGAGACCAAAGTAATCTATTAAGCTTTACCTATCAGAATATTCTAAGCAAATACTAAATCAAGGGTTTTGATTCAACAACTTCAAATCTACTAATTCTAAATTCAATCTAGAAGAAAACATATAAGGATTTATGCAGTTAAGAAAGGTGACTAGATCAAAATGATTAACATGCACTTTTCTCCAATTGGATAATTTTGAGGAATTTTAATCTATCCAAAAATATTCAGTCTATCCTTTCGAAATCAACCAAATTTGCCTAAACTAAACAAAAGTAATTCTTTCAAACTAATTTGCCTAAATCCAGGTTAAATATTTTGATTACTCTCTAGTCCTCCTAACATGCAAATCTCTCTTTCGAGTCGACGCTTTGTTAGGTTTCATCAAGCAGTCTAACAATCGAATGTCACATTTTAGTTTTTCACTCAATTGTTTCAAGTGTGCAAGTAAACTTTGGCCAAAAATTTGCTCACGACATAAAAATCACTTGATAAAATGAAATCAAACCAATCATGAAGCACAATTCTAATGATAAACTTGATCTAATTACACCTTTGTTAACAAATAAATCCTTAGACAAAAGATAAATAACTCACACATGATTAAAGATTCGACAACTAACCAATAATTCTGTGAAAATCTGAGAGGGAAGGGCTTGATGCCTTTAACCAAGGGCTTCAAACTGCTTCGAAACCGAGCTCACACTCAAGATTTCTCACTAAAACAACAATTAAACTCAAAAAACTAACTAAAGAATAAAATTTTGAGAAAGAAACTAAACTAAGCTATGCTTTCTTTTTCTCTTCTCCTCCTCTTCCCTCTACTGATAAACGAGGTTTTTATAGGAGAACATGGATGTTTTTAGCTACACAGCTGAAGGAAGACGAAGAGGCCACAGTTACATAGCTCACCACAGTCTATGGTAGGCACCACGGTCTGACCATGGTCTTGGGTCGAACTGAATTTCTGATCTTCTCTTGCTTCACGGGCATAGCATCATATGGGTGTCCATGGAGGAGGTCAAAATGCATCCAATGAGGGTCAAATGCTGGGTCGAAATGGCCTAAAATCCTGCAAAAAACATCAAACAACCATACCCAATCATAAATCGAGAATAGGAATATAAATAGTAACTTAAACCATATAATTCTCCTAAAAATGTGGTAAAATGGCCCTAATGCTGTATACATTAAGCACTAATCAATCATGTAGGATTTACGAGATTTGACAATAAATTTAGATGATTTGTAGGAATGCCTTAAGATATGATATCATGAAAATGTTCCAAAGCGAGAAAAAGGCCCTTCAAGAGCTACCGGTTGAAAATTCAAGTAGCATTGTAGCTATTATTGATATATGGGCAGCATCAAATAAAAAAAAAGGCTATATGGTTGTTACTTCGCACTTTATTGATGAACAATGGGTTTTGCATAGTAGGACTTTGAGGTAATATTTTTTATTACACATTGATTATGCTTGTCTCTTTTTTCTTGTTGATTTTTTTATCACATATATATATATATATATATATATATATATATCTATATAATATCTATATCTATATATATATATATAGTATATATATATATAAAATTGGTTATCTATTTTATTTTTCTGGGTTTTCGTATGTGCCTTGTCCACATACCAAAACTGTTCTTGCTAAGATTTTGATGGATTGCCTATCTTAATAGCATTGCAAGCAAAATATCATTTGTTGTTATTGATAATTGTAGTATAAATGATGCAATGATGGGTATTTTAGGAGATGAATTTGAGCCTAAGTCTCTTATATTAGGTGGAGCTTTTTTACACATGAAGTGTGTCGCCCATATTCTTAATTTGATTGTCAAAGATGGATTGGATGTGATTGATTCTGGAATTGAAAAGATTTAAGATTGCATTGCTTTTTTGATGTTAACCCCGAAAAGGATTGAAAAGTTTTCTAAAGCTTGTCGATCTTTGCAGTTGAGCATGTTTAAAATGTTAGCTCTTGATTGTAAAACTAGATGGAACTCTACTTTATTAATGCTTCAAACAACTATGCCTTACAAGGAGGTGTTTGATAGATTGAACGGTTTAAATAAGAGACCTAAGTTCGTCGTTCTAGACGAAAATGATTTGGAGATGGCTGAAAATATTTATGACAGGTCGGAGATTTTCTATAGAACCACCAAGGCCTTCTCTGGTAGAAAATAGTAAACTGCGAATTTGTTTTTTCGGCAGATTTGTGCAATTAGACTTGCTTGGAGAAGTTGTTTAGCAAATGAGTCAGAAGTCATATGAAAAATTTTAGCAAATATGATTGAAAAATTTGACAAATATTGGAGTTAAATAAATGGAATTTTGGCCATTGCTACAATTTTAGATCCAAGGAATAAGATAGATTATGTTGATTACTATTGTAGGAGGCTATACAATGAAGGTGCTCAGTTGGAATTGGAAAGAATTAGGGGCATACTTGGAGATCTCTTAGCTGAATATCAAAAAACTGGGTTTGAAAGTAATGAGGAAGAACTTGTTGGTTCTTCTAAGCTACCACCGAAAGGTTCTATGAAGCAGAAACCTTCAGATAGCTTTGATGTTGATGATGAGGATGAGTTCGCTCAGGCAAAGAAGATAAAGCAGTGAAGGGTAAATGTGATGTGTGAATTGGACCATTATTTGGGTGATGATACGTTTCCTGATGATTCAGAATTTGATGTCCTTGATTATTGGAAAAAAGATCGCAAGTACCCAACGTTATAGAAGATTGCTAGGGACATCCTTACAATTCCTATTTCTACCGTAGCTTCGGAAAGCGCTTTTAGTATGAGTGGAAGAGTCATTGGCCCTCATCAATGTAGGCTACATGCAAAGACCGTGGGGTCATTGATGTGCTCACAAAGCTGGATGACCGAAGATGTCAAAGGTAATGAGAATTTCCTTTATTATCAATTGATAATTTTTTAAAAATATTTTCTCTTACATCTATGTTTGATTTTCTATGAAGCTATTATGAAAAATCCTTATGCTTATAGTACAATTGTTAATGATTCTGATAATGAAGAACCAACCTCTGATGTCATTGATATGGCAATGGTACTCTTTATTTGACATACTTTGGTCTAAATATATTTTCAATTAATTTTTAATGAAACTAATTTTTATTGCTCATCATTGTCTATCTTAAGATCTTGATGTGTACACCGAAAATGAAAGAAGTGTGAATTTCTAGATGATGCCTCAACGTGAAGGTGGATTCGCAATGGACAAGAGTCACAAGACTTATCTTGAGCATATTAAAAGTTTATGTACTTTTAGGACTTTGAGTTTGGCCTTATGGACTATTGGCGTACTTTTAGGCCTTTGGTGTTATGGACTTTGTAATTTGTTTTCAGCTTGCATATCAAAGTTTGGTAATTGGTAGGGTATGTATGGATATTAGACAACTTGGTTTATGTGCACTGACTTAATGGAGAATAGTGCACCATTTTAAGTAATTTCTACTTATAATTCAGCACTCTACCATGTATTATGGCAGAAAAGTCAATTATATGACAAAAGTTTATGTTTAAACTTTTGTTTTATTGAGAAAAATATGAAAGTGAAAAAAAAAAGTGACTCAAAGTAGTAGGACATGTTAAGGACCCACTAGATTCTTTAGATCTAAATGATCTGGGTCTGGATCTAAATTTTATTGTCCCTGTAAATTTGGAATGAATCTAGATCTAGGTCCAAAAAATGGATCTAGATTTGGATCTAGATCGACCTGGTCCATTGCCATCCTTATTTGCTACTGTTTTTGGTTTTGTGTTTTGTTTGGTGGTATCATATTTGTGGATTTGTGTTAGTGTTACAGTTGGATTGGTTATGAGATTGCTTTTTGGCACCTTAGTTCCCACAAAAAAGACATTGTGGCATTTAGCTGTAGGGGTGAGGTGCCCACCTGTATATATTTTTCAAAAAGTTTTCATTTTTATATTTAGGTTTTGCTTTGTTTTGGGAATTTTGTTCCTTCTTAATTGGCTTTGGATCTTAATAGCTTGATTACTGACTAGTATGTGGGTAGAATATACAAGATAGAACATTTATCTATGATATATGTTTTGGTTTTAGATAATGACTCCATCGACATGTACAATATTGTTCCCACCTTGTGCACTTGAACATTGACTCTTGGTATTACTTGTTAAAACATGAGCTGAGGACATTCTACTTGATTCGTTAACTACAGGCTTTTCCTTTGAAAAAGAAAAAAATGCGAAAACAACAATGTGAGAGAGAGCCTGACTCAATACCTCTATTTGGACTGGAACAAGTGTTTTGGACATCCAAATAAAACCCTAAATTAGGGAAGAAATCAAATATGTGCTAAGTTGTTTCTCAGAGAATTCAAGGCCCAATAATCCAAGAAATACGAACTTGGCCGAAGGCGCATCAGGGGACAAGTGAGAAAAAAAAGAAAGGATATGATGGAGAGGAGAGCTTGATCACCCAATAAAGGGAAGTCCATTAGCCATGTGCCCTTTTGGCCTGGTTTGAGCTGAACATTACGAGTCAACACACTTTTCACAAAGCACCAAGATGTATATGTTGTATCATTGTGCTGTGTGAGGTTAAAATGAGATTTAGGGTGCATTCATAGCCTAAATGTCTATTAATTATATGTTTTGCTTGTATATGACTTAGTAGCTAGGTTGTCAGGGTAATGGAATCAATTTAGATTTGTAAATAATTTCCTTTTCCTTGTATATATATCTTATGCTTTTGAAATCCAAAAATATTTTAAAGATTTCATAGGTATATCTTCTGCAAACCCTCATAAGACCTCACTCATGTATTTGGGGAAACCAAGGGGTTTAAAGTGTCTGTTACATATGCTAAATGTAACCATCATTCTAACGAAAGTGAGTTAGGTTTTTTTTGTTTTGTTTTGTTTTGCTCGACAACGAGCAGAGTCATTGTGAGGGTATCTTTTCAGGCTCAATATATATGGATTTTATACCCTATTTTACATAGATGTTGGCCATAATAATTGGTAAATTAGGTTGCCTATTAGTGTTTTGTTGGTTTATAGGTAGTGATGATCATTACTCAAACAGCGGATAGATGGGTACAAATATGCTGAAAGTTTAACCCTAGACAGCCATAAAGTAAGGTCGGGTTAGAAGCGCAAAAATTGCCAAAGACATAAGGAATAAGAACAACGTAGGAACTCCACACAGGTTACCCGTGCCCACCGCAACAGCCATGCCAAAACCTTATTTTACTCTATTCTTGTCCCATAATCTAGAAACTTGGCATGGTATGCCCATGCAAGGTTCGCTATTCTGGGGTCTATATAAAGGCCCCTTCCCCCCATTTATCGAAGGGGTTAGGTTTTAAGTAGGGTTTTAAAGTAGGTTTTCTAACAGCATTTTTAGGTTTAACATATGGTTTTAGCATAGATTAGTGTAAATTTAGTTTTGTTTGATTCAATATTTCAAGATGAATGTAGTTTTGATTCAATTAGCTTGGTTTCTCTCTCTTTGACCTTCATTTTTATTCAAGTTCTTACTTTGTTGAGTTTGATTCTCTATTTTAGTGTCCAGACTTACATGTTTTTGATTGTTAACTGATTTAAATTAGTGCTTCCCTTTGCTAGTAGTCCTACTCTCTTATCAACTCTTAATCTCCCAATCTCTTCTTTTAAGAATGCAAATTTTATGTACTTATTCCCTGCTCCATCGTAGGGCTTCAAGACCCACTTTCAAATTTTGAGTTTTGATTCGATTATGGTTTAGATTAGAATTAGATAGGTGAGATTGGTGAGAATAAGTAAAAGCCAACCCACAGATTTCATCTCTCACTCCTTCAATGGAGGTCTAACCTTCATTATTAGATGTTTGAGCATTTAACGTACTCCACTTTCTCTCTATTCCCTTAGGTAGTAAATTTAATGTTTTAAGGTTAAATTAGATGCTTTGCTAGTCTATTGTTAGTTCATGATATTTTATGTTGATTGTTCTAATTGGAATTTAGTTCAATTAATTATGTTTATATTAGGTTTAGTAAATAATTAGTGTAATTAATCATATTTTGTCACTTTTATTGCTTTTTTTTAAGGTTATAATTGAGCTAAATAACTCCTGACTTGATTTGAACACCGTCCCAGAGGAAGACAAATTTTCTACCTTACTCCATAAAAACTTTTTAACAAATTATTGTCCTTGCTGGGGATGGTGGCGTGAAATAACTTCACTTCTTATAAGTGTGCCTTATTTTAGTTGATTGTGTGCTAGAGGAGTCTTTGTTATTGTTTCTTTATTTTTTCTTTCGAGTCATTAAGTAGCTACTTATTTACATCACATTAAAATTTTAAAAAATTATAAAAAGTGAAAACGCCAAAAAGAGGGGGAAAATTGAGAAACCAAAAAGTTGTGACTTATTGGATGTTAATGATGGACTTGTGAATTTTGAGAAAACAAACGTGGTTAATGCTGACCCCGAACCTACTAAAGTTGTTGAGTCAATTGTCGAAAGATTGGAACACAACCCTCCTTGTTCATGTGGGGATCACTTAAGCTTAACCCGGATTGTAATTGCATGCTTCCTAAATTTACCGACTTTGAGGATCCTTATTTATTTATCTGTGAGTTTGAGGATGTGTGTGAGTTTATTCACATGCGTGCTATATTAAACAATACTGTTAGAATGAAATTCATTCCCTTCACTCTCAAAGTGGATTATAAGAGGTGGATATATGGTCTTAAGGTTGGTCCTATTCATTCTTAGGATTCCCTTGTTGATATCTTCCTCAACAATTACTTCCCTACTAACGAGATCATTAGGCTTAGAAATGAAATTCTATCTTTTGTCCAACTTGAACAAGACCTTTTTTGGGGATACATGACTAGGGTGGAGGAGTTGCTTGCCCAATACCCTTGCCATGGTTTAGAGAGATCGAATTTATGCTAAATAGCATATGAGGGTTTGGATGTGAGTACTATTGTATCAAAGGAGCTGTAAAAATAAGCCGTTAGTGTACAATCATAATTACAGCACTATATGGGTCATCCACAAAGATGGATTGAATTTAATTACTAGTATTAACCACTAAATTAATCTAAAGATAATCTAACTAAAATTAATTTCCAATAATAACAAGTCACCTCAAAAGGAATCTAATTTAAATCCTAAAATTGATAAAAGCTATAAGGGAGAAAAAAGAAATTAGATTAATTACTTAGAATTAATAAACATAGAAAATTCGAAACTTGAATGAGAGACCACCTCAAGACTTCAATATCCACAATCGACCCGAAATAGTAATAAAAATTGAAAGTAATAAACATGGATTGAAACTAACAGTAGAAAACTTGAAATAAAATAAGAACAAGAAAAATTAAAACTCGAGAAATTAAATTCAACTTGAAAGAATTTGAAAATCACAATGATCTCTCAAACTCTAAAACTAGTGCTATAAGAGAGAGAGGAAATTTGACAATTTACAAGCACCTCCAAGGATCCCTATTTATTCTAGTGCCAACTTTTCTAGTTATACTAGATTTTCTAATGCTCAAGGAGTAAATCCACTTTCCTAATTACAATGATTCCTCAAGCCACCGTCTATTTCCAAATTTTACTCAAATTGTGTCGGGGTTCAAGTCAATCCACCACTAAGTTGGTTCCTTGTAAACTTCCTAATTATATTCCCTTGGTTAATTTTTTGCACAGCTAACCATGACTTATCCAATTAAAGGGCAATATCATCGACCAAGACATGTTATGTACATGGCTAAGCAATTCATGCCCAGCTAAACAAAAATAATTTTGCTGCTGAGTTAATTATGTGACCTATGCAACAACATCAAATATGGAGAGAAGTGTGGCCTTGTGGGAAATATTGAATTGGATTGGCCTGCTTCTTTGTTTGCTAAGCTTCTTTATAGGGCTGAAACAAACCACACATGGAAGAGCACTTAATCTTGCTATTAGTCTGGCCCACGAGGAACAATCACTGGAGTTAACCTTGTTGAGGAGCACATGTTGGGTCGTTGGCTAAGAAAACATGACAAGTCCATGCATCTGGGTTGGTTCCCATGCAACTGTGCTGCATGTAACGGACTTAACATGCTGCGCTGGGCATGGAGCATTGACTTAGGCTGAATTTTTCTTGATTTTCATCTCTTTATTTGACTCTTTTTACACCCATTTCATTCAATCTTTATTTACTACAAAAATCACAAAACCAAATAAAATCTAAAAACTGAACTCATTTACGAGCGAAAACTAAGCAATTAGGAGTACTTAATTGGACACTTTTGGTGCTCAAACAAATACCCTTACACAAAGATTTTGCTCATCCTCGAGTTAAATAAAAGAAAAGAAAGACCTAAGCTAAGTTACCTAACTCATTTTTGTAGAAATCACAGTTGCACTTAGCATATCTAACAATCTCTTTAAACCCCTAGGTTCCCCCTAGTGGACGAGTGTGGCCTCGTAAGAGTTTGCATAAGATATAACCACAAAATCTTTGAAGGCAAAAAAGAAAAGTAAAAGAAAAATAGAAAATCTTTTTAAATTTTTCAAATGTACTTAAATATACACAAAAGGAAACCTGTACACACTTGATCAACAAATAGCCCTTACAACATAAATATGAGATCATATATCATACACAAGCACAATGTATATATCAAGACTGTTAATCCCTAAGAATGGCACTATACACCAATTTTTCATCCCATAGACTATCAAAACAGTGAATCTGTCCTAGTGCATGGTGTGAAAGCGTACCATCATCCTACGAGTTAAGCTTGTAACGATTTGACTCAATCCCACTCGCCTATTTTTTTTTTTTTTTTTTTTTTTTTTTACTTATTGACTTAGGAAGCAAGCTTTCTTTGTAGCAATATTACATCAAAAGGTGCCACCCAGTAGTGTATGCATCAAAGGGGTGTTTGTCATTCTCAACTCTTTGGCTTTTTAACTTAATTTTCTCTTTTTTTCTTTTTTTTGTGGCTACATGAGAAAGACAAGTGGCAAATCAAACCATGAAAGCCTAAAACCCTAAGATAATGGTGATATACAAATGAGGATTAGACTCGACATTATAATTGGATGACAATGTTAGAATTAGGATATAAGGTGACACAATTTGAACTAAGGTCTATCATGCATACTTTACTTATATACATCCAATAATAAGTTATAAGGGGTCAGAATTGATCAAGATAGTACAACTCCCCAAAATTGAACAAAAATTAGAGAACCTTTTTAGTTCTTTTTAAAAAAATCTTCTCATTTAAGTTGTTTTTTCCTTTTTCAAAAATTCTAAAGCATGGCTTCCCCTCTGCCACATCAAGATCACACGATGTCTATATTGTGGTAAAAATGAGTATGTAGGACATAAAATTAAAGAAAAGACAAAAGTAAAAGACACAATATATACGGTATACAAGGGATAGAACGATAACACCAAGTTCGATACTAAATATACTCGAGCTACCTCAACACCCATCAGAAATCATTGGGTGGCTTGTAGAGCATCAGACACCCTACATCCTTCTCGAAGAAGCTCTAGGAATTGCTTCAACCTCTGGCTATGAACCTTTTGGTTGGCTCCAGCAGTAAGATTTTGTATCTTGATTACACCATAAGGAAATAAGTGAGCAACAATAAAGGAACCCGCCTAGTGGGACCTAAGCTTACCTGGGAATAGATGTTGTCTTAAATCATATAGAAGCACTTTCATGCTTGGGATAAACTCCTTCATAAAAATCATCCTATTGTGAACCAGCTTTGTCATCTCCTTGGACAATCTAGCACTCTCATATGCCTCAGTTTGAATCTCCTCTAACTTTGAACTGCAATCTCTCTTCTCACCTGCTACAGTAAGATCATAGTTGAGGGTCCTAAGAGCCCATCAAGCTTGATGCTCAAGCTCAACTGGGAGATGACAAAAGTTCCCATAGACTACCCTATAGGGTGACATACCCATGGGTGTCTTCTAGGGCCATAAAGCATCAATAAGCTTGTCAGCCCATTCCTTCGTATTCTTGTAGTTTTCCGTAAAAATCCACTTAATCTACTTGTTAAAAACCTCAACATATCCACTGCTCTGGGGATGATATGGAATGGCTAACTTATGAATATTGGAGTACCATCTCATCAATGAGTCCAATGATCAATTGTTGAAATAGGTATCGTAGTCAGTAATACTAGCACAAGACGTGCCATACCTAGAAAAGATGTTTTCTCTCAAAAATTTCACCACAACTCTAGCCTCATTATTCTTAGTGGGGATAGCCTTAACCCACTTAGACACGTAATCAATAGCTAACAAAATATACTCATTCCCAAAAAAAATTAGGAACTGTCCTATAAAATCTATACCCCATACATTAAAGATCTCTACTATAACAATGTGGTTAAGGGGCATCATATCCCTCCTACTGGTACGATCTAACTGCTGACATCTAGGTTATCTTTTACATTGGCATCTTTAAATAGAGTAGGCCAATAAAATCCACATTGCAGAACCTTAGCCACTATCGTTTTCCCACTAAAGTGTCCTCCACAGGCTTTGTCATGACAGAAAGACAAGATAGTCCTAACCTCATAATCTGGGACTTATCTCCTAACAATCTGATCAGAACTGTATTTGCACAAGTAAAGATCATCCTAAATATAGAATTTCATTAAGTGTAAAATCTATCCCTATCATGCTTATTCAAACCCTAAGGAATCATACAAGTAGAAAGATAGGCCATAATATTAGCATACAAAGGATCAAAATGAACAAAAAATAACTGCTCATTAGGGAAGCACTCAAAAATAGGGGGCCTCAGTACCCCTAGCACACACTATCCTGTAGATGTAGTTAGCAACAGGGTTTTTAAAACCCTTCGTGTCTCTAGTCTTATAATCAAACTCTTATAAAAGGAGTATCCACCTCCAAATCCTCGGCTTAGCATCCCTCTTTGAAAGAATGCTCTTAAGTCTTAAGTGCAGTATGATCAGTAAAAATAATGACATGAGAACCAATCAAGTAAGGCCCAGACTTTTCAAATGCAAAGACCATAAGTAAGAACTCTTTATCAATCACAGTATAGTTCATATAAGCATCATTTAATATGTGGCTAGCATAATAGATCACGTGTTGTCCTAAAACAACCCCAACAGTATAGCGAGAAACATTACACATTAACTCAAAAAGCTCACCAAAATGAGAGGATGCATAATAGGATCAGTGGTTAGGCTTGCTTCAGCTTATAAATACCTGATAGGCCTGTAAGCGCACGGTGGCATTGTAGCAAATCAAGGTCTATCCCACAGAGACTAGGTTGATCCATTGGGCTATATTCCCTCAAGATATGCTAAGTGAATCCAACCTTTAGATTAATAAAATTATGAAGATAAGGAAACAACTATAACTAATTCAAGGGGTTTCAATTTAACAACTTATAGTTCACTAATTTTAAATCAATTAAGGAAAAAATGCCTAGGAATTTATATAGTTATGAAAGCTAATTGGATCAAAATGATGAACATGTACTTTTCTCTAATCGAGTAATTTTGAGGAATTATAATATCTCTAAAAATTTAGTATATTCTTTCAAACTCAAACAAATTTGCCTAAACTAAGCAAAAGTCACACTTTCGAACTAATTTGTCTTAATCCAAGTTAAATATCTTCAACTACTTTCTAGTCCTCCTAACATGCAAATCTCTCTGTCGAGATGAAGTTATGCTAGATCTAATCAAGCAGTCTAACAACCAAATGTCACCTTTCAGTTTTTCACCTGATTGTTTCAAGTAAGCAAGTAAATTTTGGCCAAAAATCCACTAACAACACAAATAACACTTGACAGAATGAAATCAAACCAATTATAAAGATAAGCACAATTTTTTAAATTAAAACATTATCCAACTATACTTTCAGAAACTACTAAATCCCTAGATAAAAAGTCAACTAATCACGTATGATTAAATCAAACATCTAACTGCTCTAAAATGATAAATATAAAGAGAACAGAGAAGAGAAGAGAGAAGAGTTTGCTTAGCCAAAATGCATGCTCGAATCTTTCGATTGCAGAACTCGATCCCGCTTCCTCACAAATCTTTTTCTTCTACTTGCTCTCACTGACTCTAAGAATGAAATCTACATCTAACTAGATGGTGGAAAGAATGATGGATTAGGATAAGGTGTCGCCCTATTTATAGAAAAACACAATCAATCTCAGCCACACGATGAAGGAAAATGAAGAGATTAGCAGTTATGCCTGCACCATGGGCCGTGGCATCCATCATAGGTAGATTGTGATCTTGGCTGGAACTCAATTCTTCTATTCTTCTTCTCTTCCATGGGCATAGCAACTTAGGGGCATGCGTAGTGAGTCAAAATACATCTAAATGAGGGCCAAATGCTGGGTCAAAATGGCCTAAAATCCTATAAATATCATCAAATAATCATACCCAAGCATAAATCGAGAATAGGAGTATAGATGGTAACATAAAGCATATAATTCTCTTAAAAATGTGGCAAAATAGCCCTAAAATGATGTATATAATAGGCACTTATCAATACCTCTAAACACTCTTCAGTTAAGTAGTGAAAGGGCACATCCTTGGATAGAAGAATGGATAAGGGCTTGGCAATTTGGCTTAAGTCCTTAATAAATCTAAAATCAAATCTAGCATGCCAAAAAAAGACCTAACATCTTTCATATGAGTGTGAAGGAAAAGATTAGCAATCAAATCCATCTTTGCCCTATCAACCTCAATACCATCATTGGAAATAACATGGCCTAAGACAACCTCCTTTTCACTATAAAGTGACACTGCTCCTTATTCAAGGTCAAATGCTTTTCCCTCCACCTTTTTAGAAGCTTTCCTCAATCAATTAAACAATTATCAAAAGAAAATCTAAATATAGGAAAATCATCCATGAAAATCTCCATTCAATGTTCAACCAAATTAGAGAATATAGAAATCATGCATCTCTGGAAAGTAGCAGGGGCATTATATAAACTGAATGGCATTCTCCTAAGGGTATAAGTGCCCCATGGACAGGTAAAGCTAGTTTTCTCCTGATGCCCATTAGCTATGGAGACCTGGGTATGGTTGGTGTACCCTTTAAGAAAATAGTAGTATGAATGTCCAACTAACATCTCTAACATATGGTTCAACAAAGGAAGGGCAAAATGGTCTGTTGTAGGTGGTAGCATTCAATTTTCTATAATCAATGAAAACCCTCCATCTAGACTGGAGTTGAGTTGGGATTAGCTCAATCTTATCATTCTTACACACGGAAATATGGGTCTTCTTAGAAATGACCTAAATAGGACTAAACCACTCACTATCACAAATAGTGTATATGATCCCATTGTCTAACTAATTTAATACTTCATTCCTAACTACCTCTTACAGAGTCGAATTTAGCCTTTCCTGACGGTCCCGGTAAGGTTTAGCAAAGTCTTCTAATGGATCATGTGCTGCACAACTGTAAGGCTAATACCCTTCATGTCTTCTGCGGTCCATCCTAAGGCTTTTTTATTCTCCCTAAGTAACTTAAGCAATTTTTCCTCTTGGTCCTAGTCCAAATTAGGTGTAATAATCACAGGTATAGGCTCAGCAGGACCTAAAAAGCTTACTTAAGGGAGTTAGGTTGGTGTTTCAAATGAAGTGAAATAGCAAAAGTATCATAAGCTGAAACAACATCAGCAATAAACTCTATAGAGCAAATGTCAAACTCAAATGCATTATACTCAGGCTCATTATCCATAAAAAAAGACTCATACTCAACGGCAAACTCATCCACATGCTCAAATTCTAACTCATTGTAAAAAAAATCACCTATCCAGTTAAGGGCAGAATGATCCATATAACTAAAACTATCAGGCTATCATTGCAAATTAAAGATATTCAGGTCAAGAGTCATGTTGCCAAAAGACAACTTCATCATACCATTCCCACAGTTAATTGAGCATTAGATGTGGCTAAGTAAGGGTACCTCAAAATCATAAAGATATGGGGCTCAGCGTTAGACCCCCTTCAGTATTAAGTACCATAAAGTCAATAGGGAATATGAATTCCCCCACCTTAATAAGCAAGTCCTCTATATGACCCTGGGAAGTATAGTAGACCTGTCTGCAAACTGGAGGACAATCTTGATAGGTCTTAAATTAACTTATCCAAGTCTCTTACATAAAAGTGAATGAAAGCTCACACTAGCCAAATCTAGTAAATCGCCATGAATGGTCTAGTCAGCTATCACTATAGAAGCGGTAAGGCAACCTCGGTCCTTATACTTAACAGGAATCTAAAGAGAGATGATGGAGCTCACATTAGAGGCTAAAGAAGCTCTCTTGGGCACAATAGTTGCCCATTTAGTTGTGCAAAACTCTTCTAAAAACCTGACATATGGGGACATCTGTAGGTATCTTAATGTTAACCTGGGAGAAGGTCTCCCTGATCTATTCAATATGGTTCTGGTTCTTCCACCCCTTCAGCATGTTAGGGAAGAGAACTGTAGATTTCTAGAACTACAGAGGTGGAGTGAAAGTAGTCTTATGAAGAAGTGTAATCACTATATCAACAGGCTCATCCTCTTTAGACTTTCCAGAATTATCATCAGCACTAAAAGGAATAGTACAAGATAAGAAATTAGGTAATTTAGGTGTTTCATTCAAGTTATCAACAACATAATTGTCAACTTCTCGTCTTGATCTTAAAGGTATTACAACTTTAACCTTTCTCAAGTTATCAGGAACTGAGCCAAAGGAGGTCTTAACCTTAGGGCTAGTCTCAGGCTAGCTAGGAAAGGTGTCTTTCTCCTATTCGCTATAGGAAATTGGTAAAATCGTTCTATCATTGCTCTCAACATCCTTTCATTATTCTCTCTTGTAATTCTTTCCATGTCACTTTGAATTCTCTTCTTATATTTATAAAGTTTACTATAACCAGAAGAAGGCTAAGACTAGACAATAGGTGCAATAGGAGGAGGAGGCATTAGCTGCATAGGTGCATTAGGAATACCCTGGTAGCCTGGCCTCAGCATGGTTTAGTAGGAGTTTCCAAAAATCCTCCATACTAATTATGCACTACCGAATTAGGTCCAGAACCTCATTTAAAATTAGGGTGATTGCACAACACTGGATTAACACTAAGAGTATATGGGTCATTCTTTGGTCTTTGGTAGGCTAAGTTCACCTGTTCTTATCCTAAAATAAAATAGGGGCAGGTGCTCAAGGTATAACCTAATGCATGACATTGGGAGCACACATAAGGAGTTTGGGAAGTTTGGGATTGTTGTAGAACCAAGCCCTTCATCATGTTTTCAAGGGCAGTGAATCTAGATGCAAGTCTCTTAAGTCAGATAAATATGCATACCACCCCTGGCCCCACTATACCTAGAGTTCAAGCTATCATCTCTAATGGTTTGCCGCTGGATGGTTTTCTTAGCTAGATCCTCTAGGAATTTCCAAGCATCATTAGGGCACTTGGAGAGAAATCCCCCTTAACACATTGACTCCACCATTGTCTCGTTCCATTGGTCAAGACCTTCATAAATGATTTGACATAATTAGATGCGCTTGGTCTAAACCATGGTGAGAACATTAGGGTAAGAGGTTCTTAAACCTATCAAGATACTTCCAAAATGCCTCACTATTAGCTTTCTCAAATTTATTAATTTTATTCCTTAGCTAAATATTTTTACTATTAGGGAAATATTTTCGCAGAAAGACTTCCACAAACCATCCTAGTTGGTAATAGAATTTGTGGGTAGACTATACATTTAGTTTTTAGCATCATCTTTTAGAATAAAGGGGAATCACATGGTATCAACAGGCACATTAGGGTAGCATATCATGGAATAAACCTCTTCGAACTCTTGTAAAAATAGGTGAGCATCCTCTACACCTGTAAACATAGTAAGCACATGGGCATATGGGGGGTTGAGTTTGAGAGTAACGTTTTCTAGGGCCAGCATATTAAAACACGGTGGTTCAGTGGCCCTAGGTGGATAAAAGATGTCACTAAGCATCCTTGGTCAAGGCTGTGCTTCACCCTTCGTTTTGTCCTTAGATTCATGTTCTAATTCACTACTATTATCTAGGGTGGTTTTCAATCTGTTTAAATACCTTGTTTAGGATCCCTAATCTAACCAGTCATGCAACCAAAACCCCTTTCATTTTTATGGATTTTTTTTCAATTTTTAACTTTTTTTAAAGAAAAGTAATAAAGATTAATTTTTTAGAAGGATGGATGAACTAAATTAAACTACTGAACTAAAATAATTACTAAATTGAACAAAAAGAACTAAGCTAAAATACTTAAAGCAAATAAAGCAAGCAAAACAACTAATAAGAAATTAAATTCCTATTACTACTATTCAAATCAATTAAACAACTAAACTAGTAATCAATTTCAAAACCATCCCTAACAATAGCCCCAAAAACTTGTTATATGTCAAGAACTGTAAAAATAAGCTACAAGTGTACAACCACTGTTGTAGCACTATAGGGGTCGTCCACAAAGATGAGTTGAATTTAATTACTAGTATTAAACCACTAAACTAATCCAAAGATAATCTAACTAAATTGATTTCATATAACAGCAGGTAATCTAGCAGAGAATCTAACCTAAATCATGAAATTGAAATTAAAACTTTAAGAGAGAAAAAAGAAACTACCTTGACTATATAGAAAATCTGAACCTCGAATGAGAGACCATGTCAAGACTTTAATATCCACCATTGACCTGAAGTAATAAAAATTGAGACTTTGAATGATAGAATTTTTCAGAAGACTAAAAGTGAAACTAATAAACCTGAATCAAAACAAAAAGTAAAACACTTGAATTGAAACTAGAACTAGAAACATTAAAACATGAGAAATTAAATTCAACTTGAAAGAATTTTCAAAATCACAATAATCTCTCAAACTTTAAAAGTAATGCTAATAAGAGAGACACAGATAATTTGATGATTTATAAACACCTCTAAGGACTGCTATTCGTACTACTGCAAACCCCCCAAATGTTCCTAGTTATACTAGATTTCCTAATGCTCAAGGAGCAAAGCCACTTCCTTAATTACATTAATTCCTTAAGACACCATCCATATCATATCAAATTCTAAATCAATTCGCCGCTTAGTTGGTTCCTTGATAACTTCCTAATTTTGTTCCCTCGTCTAATTTTTTGCATAGCTAACCATGAATTTTCTAATTAGAGGGCAGTATCATCAATCAAGGGTTGTTATGTGTATAGGCTAGCAATTCTCACCAAGCTGCACATAAATAATTTTGCTGCTGATTTAATTATGTGACCTATGCAACAACATCAAATATAGAGAGAAATATGGCTTCTGGGAAATTTTGAACAGGATTGGCTTGCTTGTTCTTTTGCTAAGCTCTTTTTTGTAATGCTGAAAAAACTGCACATGGAAGAGCACTTAATCTTGCTATTGGGCTACCCCTTAGAAACAATCACTAGAGTTGACATTGCCTTGGTGTTAAGGCGCACATGCTGGGCTGCTAATCGAGAAAACACAATAAGCCCATGCATATGGGCTGGCTCATATGTGACTGTTTGCATAGAACGAAGTTGACACGCTAAGCCAGGCATGGAGCATTAACCCCACCTTTTTCTTGATTTTCTTCTGTTTATTTTACTCTTTTACACCTACTATTTCATTAAATCTTTATTTCCTGCAAAATCATAAAACCAAATAAAATATAAAAAATAAACCCAATTACGAGTAAAAACTAAGTAATTAGGCATAAGTACTAAGGCAATGGATGAGTCTATTTATCAAGAAGAGCATCTTTGTAAGAATCTTAATGAGGCTTAAGACTTTCTTGAGGATATAGGTAATAAGACATATGAATGGGAGATAATTACGGAAGTCCTCAGTATTGCATCTAAGATTTTTATGGATGATGAGGGCAAGCTACCTAAGGACTTTTTGGCTTTTGAGGGTGCTATGCTTTATTGTGAACATCAAATGGATGTTCCTCTTTTTCAACCACCTCAACCTCATGATTACATTTCTCCCTCCTGTTCATATCATTTTCTCTTGGATTATGGTGTTAGCTCATACTCTGGGCCCTTAATCAAATATTTTTTGAGTGTGTGAGTGATCCTTCGTTACATCCCCTAATGATAAGCCCTCAGCTTTAGACTAGGGATGCTCTTGGGGGAGAAATGGTTCCAGATGATGCAGCTTTTCTCTTATCCCCCTTGAGAAGGAATGATCAGAGTGAGGAACTAGTTGTTAAGGCTACTTATAATCTTTTGTATGACATAATTGTGGTTTCCAAGGATATTTTTGTTCAAAAGGAGTATTCACCTGAGGAGACTCCTCTAGAGGAGCCTTGTGATGAGGAGATGGTTGAGATCATGCCTCGTGATTTGAAACTCAATGATGTGATCTCCATTAAATGTTCTCCTAAGTCCATTTCCACTTATATCATCTTGCTTCCTTCACCATTGTCTCACTCTTCCATGGATCCCTCAATGTCCACCATTCTCAAGTCTGAGACTTACATGATCTATGCCCTAAATTTAGACTAGACTCGTATAGTTGATTGGACTATCGGACTTGAAGATTAGGTAGAGGATCTAGGAACCATACCCAGTTTGTGCATTCATACTTCTTATAAAAATTTTAGTCCTAAACATCCTCTTATAATTAGTGATGTTTGACATTTGTGTAACTCTTATGATTATGACCAGAGAGGTGATAAGCTCAAGAGAGCATTCACTTCTCCTCCAGTAATTTGCTTTATAACATCCTTCTTTTTATTGACTATTTTTATTTTTATGAGGATTGTTCCCATTCATTTGATAATTTATTATGAGCTTCAGTAAAGATTGATACAAGTGGCACCTTGGTCATTTGATAGAGTCGTTGATGCTCCATAGACCTCCTTGACCCTGTCTGAGTGAAGCATTGGTTTAGGTACACTCAGTACCCAACATGGTGTGATCATTCCACTCCTTCCCTACTCTCCTTTTTCTTTTCTTTATTTATTTTTGTACATATTTATAGATATTGGGGATTCTGATTATGTGAGAAATCAATTTTAAGGAGAAATTCGGGATTTATTGGGTCAATTGGCTATGATCACCGTTGTTTGTTTTGTATATTTTGTTTTATCCATGGTTGTGAGTGGTGCATTTTGTTTTGCAAACCCTTGATTGTGTTTTGAGTTTTGTGTTTAGTTTGGTTGTGCCATGAGTATGTATACACTTGTGGATTTATGTTGGTTTTATGGCAGGATTGCTTATGCGGTTACTTTTTGGCACCTTAGTTCCCACAATAAGGACATTGTTGAGTTTAAGTGTCAGGGTGAAATGCCCACTTTTATATGTTTTTCAAAAAACTTCTTAATTTTTGTATGGTTTTTGCTTTTTTTGGGACTTTTGTGCCTTCTTAACTAGTTTTGGACCTTTAATGGCTTGGTTACTAGCTTATATATAGGTAGAATATGAATGATAGAACAATTATCGATGGTGTGATTTTGGGTTGTACATAATAACGCCAGCTCACAAGTCCAACATTGTGCCTACCTTATATACTTAAACATTGACTCTTGGTGTTAGTTTGTTAAAATTTGGGTTGAGGACATTCTACTTTGAAAGATTAAAAAAAGGAAGAAAACAAAGAGTGAGAGAGAGCTTAACTCTAGTACCTCTAGTTTGACTGGACTAAGCGCTTTGGACATCCAAATAAGACCCCTAATTAGGGAAGAAGTTCAAATTAGTGCTGAGTTGTTCATTCGAGAGTACAAGACCAACTAAGCTAAGAACTACCCACCCGAGTGAATGAGCATCAGGAGACAAGTTGAAAAAAAAATAGCCGAGAAAAAAAAAACAAGAGGAAGCAAAAAGACAGGAAAGAAAAGAGAGGTGAGGTTGATCACCTAATAAACCGAAGTGCATTAGCCAAGTAAAGATAACCTTTTGGCCTGATCTTAGCATAAGACTAATAGTCAATACACTCTACACAAAGTACCAAGGCGTATATATTGTTAGGGGATAGATTGTCCTATTTTACGTGCCTCTTTCACCCACTTTTAGCTCTTATAATAACTTAATCTCTAGGATTTTTACTTGTTTTATTTATGTTTTGCAGGAAATAAGTTCAAACAGAGTAATTACTGTGAAAAGGAGTGAAAATGGGACAAAGTGAAGAAAAACAGCAAAAACAGGCAAGAAGGAATAGCAGGGGGGCCGAGCCATCCTGCCTGAAAAGTGGCACGGTCGTGCCACCCTAGCACGGTGTGGTCATGCCATGTGGCACGGTCGTGCCTCCCCCTGTTCGCCCGTTCACTCATTTTTTTAATTTAACCCTCCTTCGGCGTTATCGCTCGGGGTCGCTCGGGCTTCTTCTGGGGCAATTTTTAGAGTAGTTTAGGTTAGGTTTTAGCCAATAAAAACCTCAATAGGAGGATTGTTGTTTGTATTTTAGGATTCAAGCTTGTGGATTTCCAATTCTTCAATCAATTCAAGCATAAGTTTCTCTCTCTCTCTCTCTCTCTCTCTCTCTCTCTCTCTCTCTCTCTATTTCACGTTTTTGTTCTTGTTTTGATTTTGTTAGTTTAATTCTTGTATTTGATTTGCTTAGTTTAAATGTTTAGTTTTTATTATGATTTTATGTTTCTTTTAGTTTTCATTCGTGCTAGTTTAGATTAATTCCTCTTTTGTTCATGTTTATATTCTCATTTGCTAGTTTATGTTTAGTTTAGGTTCTCATATTGTCATATTTAATTAATCGTTAATCTTGGTTGATTGGATTGTGGCTAGCCCTTGATGGCTAATTAACCTTCTTCAGCCCTCAACCCTCCCTTGTTTATGCCTAGAACTTAGAGTTTTCTTTCATGCCCCCCAAGTGTTTGATGAAATGCTTGAGAGAACTTTCACCCGTGTTTTGGGACAATCGACTTATGCTGGGAGGTGAGGTCGATTGTCTAGTGTGGGTGGAGAGAATAGTTGGGATTAGAACATAAAAATAGTTTCGTCACTAGCAAGGTCAAGGGTTGTCAATCTTGTAGCTTAATTGAACTAATCCCATAAAAATAAGAAGTTAAAACAATTAGACTAGTTCATAACCCTTGAGAAAGGGCTTGGGTTGTTTTAATGATGCAACCGACCATCTCTGAATACTAGCGTAACTTGGGAAGGTGAGGGCTTAACTTGATTACTTGGTTCATCCTAGGTCTAATCACAGTCCTTTTGTTTTTGCTTTAGTAGTTTAGTTCTATTTTATATCCCTTTCAATTTTGCCTAGCTCTAGACGCTTTAGTTAGCCCTGGTAGTTGGAAACACAACTCCCTGCGGACAACACCCCAAGTACTCAACGATACACTTTGCACTTACGGTTTATAAATATTAAAACTTTTTTCCTAACAAGTTTCTAGCGCCGTTGCCGTGAAGTTGGCATTTTTCAATATTAGAGTTTACTTGAGCATTCGAGACTAGGCCTTTCAGAAAATCCAAAAAAAAAGAAAAAAAATTAAAAAATCAAAAATTTCAAAAAATTCAAGATGGCTATTTTCCATTTACCTCAGTTTAAGCATGAACATTTTTGGCATTACTTGTCGAGGTTGAATGATTATCGTGCTTAATATGTGCTTTTTGAGTATGAAAAATGGGAAATATGCGATGCTGTGCTTGAGGGGATAACACCTGAGACTCGAGCGATCCTTGAGTCCATGTGTTATGATGGTTTGTATTCTTTAGCTGTTGATGACATGTGTGATTTGTTTGAGTCTCTAGCTTGGCATCAATGACAATCTGATGATACTACAAACCCATATCATAACTACTCTCATTACCCTCATATGTTGTGCTCTTTTTGCTAATCTTTTGACCATGATGTAAATTCTTGCCCTTATTATGATGTTTCCGATGAATGTTATGCTAGACTTGATGCCATGATGGTGACAATGAATAAGCAACATGAGTGTTTTGTTAGTGGGATGAGGGAGTGTGGTTTATTGCGTGAGACCGACCCTAGTCTACCTTGCCCTAGACTTGAGGCTTGTCTCTATGATGATTGTGAGTCTTTCTTTCCCCTAGAGTCTAATGTTGTTGATGATGCACCTTTGACCAACCTAGGGGAAGCGCTTGAACCTCCCTTGACCCTATTGGCATTTGTCGCTCCATCCTTTTTAGCACACCTATGGACACTAGTATTAGTGACTCGATCTCACTTGCTTCTCCCCTTCCTTTAGGTCAGTGCACGGTGTTAGAGATGGGTGAGACTTCTCAGGGTGATGCTAGTTCTACAGAGGATGTTTTACTTTCTTAGTCAGGAGGACTTACATTGGTTGAGCCATATCCTGAGGAGGCTCCTTTGGAGGAGTTATGTGATGATAGTTTGGTGGTTGGTGCTGTGCCTAGTATTGACCATATTGACCCACTTTGCACCGAACCCCTTGACTTGACCCCCATTTCATCCCCCTACCTTCCCACCGCCCCCTCTCACTTGCATGCATTTCACGAGTTCCTAGGCGATATTAGAGGGTATAACCCCTCCTTGGATCCTTATTGTGTATACCTAGAGGATTTGCTTAGGAAAGTCATATGGAACACTTCCTTTGGTCATGCTTTTGACTTTTCTATGGCATTTGATAAGTATAAGAGGGCACTGATTTTCTTTGCTATGATCTTCTCTGTGTTCTCTTACTTACATCATTCTGAGATGCATACACAGGCACATGATAAGCTCTTGTGAGCTTTAACTACATTCGAGTTGACAGCTCCAGTCATGAAAGACAAGGAGTGGCTGATGCTCCTTAAACCGCTATGGCTTAGTTTGGGTACAATTAGTACCCAACCTGGTACAATCGTTCTCACTCTTCCCCCCTTCTTTTTATTTTTTATTTTCTCTCTTTTTGTTTTCGTTTAGTTATGGATATTAGGATTGTACTTTTGTGGTGATCATTTTGAGGAGAAGTTTGGGATGTTGCTGAGCCATTGATAGCTATGATCACCGTTTATGTGTTTTTGTGGATATTCGTGTGTTGTGATTGAAGGTATTGATGGATTGGTATACCTTTATTTTTGTGGTTAGTTTTGTATATATGTGTGGTCTTGTTTTTGATTTGGTGAGTGTTTTTGAGGGAGTGCGCTAGCTTGTATATATGTGCAGGTTTAGTGTTCTTGTGTGTGTTTGTTTTGTTTTGTGTGTCTTATGTGTGATTTTGTTTTCTTTGTTTTTGTGTGTTTTGTGGTTGGTGATGACTCTCACCACCTAGTGAGGACATTGTGAGATTTAGGGGTGGGGGTAGGGTTATCCACCCTTTTATTCTTTTTTTTGTGAAACTTTTTCATTTTTGTGTAAATTTTTCAATTTTACTCTTTTTTGTATAATTTTTCCTCGTTTTTGGATTTAGGAAAGTTTTGTACTATTTTGATCAGCTTTGATCTCCGATACCTTGGCTATTAGTTCGTATATAAATATAATGTGCATGATAGATATTAGTCCCAAGTCTGTCATTTTAGGCCTCAGTTCTAACCCGAACAATCCATTGTAATTTTGTAATCCAGTCCTGATTTATGTATTATCATTATCTTACATTCTTAATCTTCCATGATCGGCTCTCTCACTTGTCTACTGCACAGTTATCTTTGTATGTGCTTGCACCCCTTTTCCAAAAACAAAAACCAAAAACAAAAACAAATAAACTCATGCGCTACTGGGTGTATCCCTTTGCGGCGTGACAAGCGTTTGGAATGACAAAGAAGAAAACCTGAAAATATCCCTTTGAGGCATGCGCTACTAGGTGCTACCCTTTGGGGCAATACTGCTATTGGGAATGCTTACTTCCTATGTCAATAAGTTAATAATGTAGTTGATCCCAGATAAGTGGATTGGGTCGATTCTAGTAAGCCAAAGTTCTACGATGATGATACACTTGCACATCATACACTAGGATGGATTCAATGCTCTCATATGTCGTGGGGTGAAAAGCTAATGTCTGGATGCCATTCTTTGGGATGAAAAGTCCTGAAATGCATACGATGCGTGTGTACAGACTGATACTTGAGTTACTAGGATGTCTTGGTTGATCCGATTGTGTACAATTTACCCCAATGTATTTTATTTTTTCAATATTTGTTTCTCTTTTCTTTGTTTTCCTTTTTGAGATTTTGTGGGTATATCTTCTGCAAACCCTCACGAAACCTCACTCGTCTACTTGGGGGAACCAAGGGGTTCAAAGGGCTTGTTGCATACGCTAAATGCAACCGTGATTTCTGCGAAAGTGACTTAGGTTCGTAAGTTAGTTTTTCTTTTATTTTGCTCGAGGATGACCAAAGGATAGGTGTGGGGGTATTTGTTAGGCGATAAATTATCCTATTTTGTGTGCCTCTTTCACCCACTTATAGCTCATATAATAACTTAATCTTTAGGATTTTTACTTGTTTTATTTACGTTTTGTAGGAAATAAGTTCAAATAGAGCAACTACCGTGAAAAGGAGCGAAGACAGGACAAAGCGAAGAAAAACAACAAAAACAGGCAAGAAGGAACAGCAGGGGGGCCGAGCCACCGTGCCAAAAAAGTGGCATAGTGGGGTCGTGCCACGTGGCACAGTCGGGCGCTCCCCCTGTTTGCCCGTTCGCTCGATTTTTCTATTTAACCCTCCTTCGGCGTTATCGCTCGTGGTCGCTCAGGGTCGTTCAGGCTTCTCTTGAGGTGATTTTTAGAGTAGTTTAGGTTAGGTTTTAGCCAATAAAAACCTCAATAGGAGATTGTAGTTTGTATTTCGGGATTCAAGCTTGTGGATTTCCAATTCTTCAATCAATTCAAGCATAAGTTTCTCTCTTTCTCTTTCTCTCTCTCTCTCTCTCTTTATTTCACGTTTTTGTTCTTGTTTTGATTTTGTTAGTTTAATTCTTGTATTTGATTTGCTTAGTTTAAATGTTTAGTTTTTATTATGATTTTGTGTTTCTTTTAGTTTTCATTCATGCTAGTTCAGATTAATTCCTCTTTTGTTCATGTTTATGTTCTCATTTGCTAGTTTATATTTAGTTTAGGTTCTCATGCTTTCGTGTTTAATTAGTTGTTAATCTTGGTTGATTGGATTGTGGCTAGCCCTTGATGTCTAATTAACCTTGTTTAGGCCTCAACCCTCTCTTGTTTATGCCTAGAACTTAGAGTTTTCTTTCATGCCCGTCAAGTGTTCGATGAAATGCTTGAGAGAACTTTTATCTGTTCTTTGGGGCAATCGACTTATGCTGAGAGGTGAGGTCGATTATCTGGTGTGGGTAGAGACAATAGTTGGGATTGGGACATGAAAATAGTCTTATCGCTAGCTAGGTCAAGGGTTGTCAATCTTACAGTTTAATTGAACTAATCCCATAAAAATAGGAGGTTAGGACAATTAGGTTAGTTCATGACCCCTGAGAAAGGGCTTGGGCGGTTTGAATGATGCAATCGACCATCTCTGAATACTAGCGTAACTTGGGAAGGTGAGGGCTTAACTTGATTAGTTAGTTCATCTTAGGTCTAATCATAGTCCTTTTGTTTTTGCTTCAGTAGTTTAGTTCTATTTTCGATCCCCTTCAATTTTGCCTAACGCTAGACGCTTTAGTTAGCTCTGGTGGTTGGAAACACAACTCCCAGTGGGCGACACCCCAAGTACTCAGCGATACACCTTGCACTAGAGGTTTATAAATATTAAAACCTTTTCCCTAGCAAGTTTTTGGTGCCGTTGCCGGGGAGCTGGCGTTTTTCAATATTGGGGTTTGCTTCAGCATTCGAGACTAGGCCTTTTAGAAAATCCAAAAAAAAAAAGAAAAAAATTAAAAGATCAAAAATTTCAAAAAATTCAAGATGGCTATTTTCCATTTGCCTCAGCTTAAGCTTGAACCTTTTTGGCGCTACTTGTCTTGGTTGAATGATTATCATGCTCAATATGTACTTTTTGAGTATGAGAAATGGGAAATATGCGATGCTGTCCTTGAGCGTATAGCACCTGAGACTCGAGTGATCCTTGAGTCCATGTTTTATGGTGGTTTGCATTCTTTAGCTGTTGATGACATGTGAGATTTGTTTGAGTCTCTAGCTTAGCATCAATGGCAATCTGATGATGCTAAGGACTGATATCATAAATACTCTTCTTACCCTCATGTGTTGTGCTCTTTTTGTCAATCTTTTGACCATGATATGAATTCTTGCCCTTATTATGATGTTTCTGATGAATGTTATGCTAGACTTGATGCCATGATAGGGATAATGAATAAGCAACATGAGTGTTTTGTTAGTAGGATAAGGGAGTGTGGTTCATCGCATGAGATTGACACTAGTCTACCTTGCCCTAGACTTGAGGCTCGTCTCTGTGATGATTGTGAGTCATTCTTTCCCCTAGAGTCTAATGATGTTGGTGATGCACCTTTCACCAACGTAGGGGAAGCGCTTGACCCTCCCTTGACTCCATTACATTTATTGCTCCATCCTTTTCTAGCACACTTATCGACACTAGTGTTAGTGACTCGATCTTACTTGCTTATCCCCTTCCTTTAGTTCGGTGCACGGGTTTAGAGATGAGTGAGATTTCTCGGGCTGATGCTAGCTCTGTAGAGGATGTTTTACTTTCTTGGTCAGGAGGACTGGTTGAGCCATATCCTGAGGAGGCTCCTTTTGAGGAGTTGTGTGCTGATAGTTTGGTGGTTAGTGTCGCACCTAATATTGACCATATTGACCCAATTTGCACTAAACCACTTGACCCCTATTTCATCCCCCCTTCCCACCACCCCTTCCCACTTGCATGCATTTTATGAGTCCCTAGGTGATATTAAGGGGTATAACCCCTCCTTCAATCCTTATTGTGTATACCTAGAGAATTTGCCTAGGAAAGTCATATGGAACACTTCCTTTGATCATGCTTTTGACTTTTCTATGGCATTTGATAAGTATAAGAGGGCACCGATTTTCTTTGCTATGATCTTCTCTATGTTCTCTTACTTACATCATTCTGCAATGCATGCACAGGCACATGATAAGCTCTTGCGAGCTTTAACTGCATCTGAGTTGACAGCTCGAGTCTTGAGAGACAAGGAGTGGCTGATGCTCCTTAAGCCGCTGTGGCTTAGTTTGGGAACAATCAGTACCCAACCTGGTATAATCGCTCTCACTCTTACCCCCTTCTTTTTATTTTTTATTTTCTCTCTTTTTGTTTTTGTTTAGTTGTGGATATTAGGATTGTACTTTTGTGGTGATCATTTTGGGGAGAAATTTGGGATGTTGTTGAGCCATTGATGGCTATGATCACCGTTTTTGTATTTTCGTGGATATTTGTGTGTTGTGATTGGTGGCATTGATGGATCGGTATGTCTTTATTTTCTATGGTTAGTTTTGTATATATGTGCAGTCTTGTTTTTGATTTGGTGAGTGTGTTTGAGAGAGCGCGCTAGCTTGTATATGTGTGCAGATTTAGTGTTCTTGTGTGTTTGTTTTATTTTATGTGTCTTGTGCGTGATTTTGTTTTCTTTATTTTTGTGTGTTTTGTGGTTGGTGATGACTCTTAACTCCTAATGAAGACATTGTGAGATTTAGGTATGGGGGTGGGATCATCTACCCTTTTATTCTTATTTTTGTGAAAATTTTTCATTTTTGTGTAAATTTTTTAATTTTTCTCTTTTTTGCATAATTTTTCCTTTTTTTGGGATTTATGGGAGTTTTGTACTATTTTGATAAGCCTTGATCTCTGGTGCCTTGGCTATTAGCTCGTATATAAATATAATGTGCATGATAGATATTAGTCCCAAGTCTGTCATTTTGGGCCTCAGTTGTAACCCCAGCAGTCCATTGTAACTCTGCAATCCAGCCCTGAATTATGTACTATTGTTATCTTACATTCTTAGTCTTCCATGATCGGCTGACCCACTTATCTACTGCACAGTTACCTTTATATGTGCTTGCACCCCTTTTCCAAAAACAAAAACCAAAAACAAAAACAAACAAACTCATACGCTACTAGGGTATTTTTTTGAGGCGTGACAAGAGTTTGGAATGACAAAGAAGAAAGCTTGACCTTATCGCTTTAGGGCATGCGCTACTGGATGCTACCCTTTGAGGTAATACTGCTACTGGGAATGCTTACTTCCGATGTCAATAAGTTAATAATGTAGTTGATGCTAGTCTAGTGGATTGAGTCGATTCTGGTAAGCCAAAGTCCTAGGATGATGATACTCTTGCACACCATGTACTAGGATGGATTCAATATTCTCATGCGTCGTGAGGTGAAAAGTTGATGTTTGGATGCCATTCTTTGGGATAAAAAGTCCTGAAATGCATATGATGCGTGTGTACAAACTGATACTTGAGTTACTAGAGGGTCTTGGTTGATCCGATTGTGTACAGTTTACCCCGATGTATATTTTGTGTTTGAACATTTTTATTTTTTCAATTTTTGTTTCTCTTTTCTTCGTTTTTCTTTTTGAAATTTTGTGGGTATATCTTCTGCAAACACTCACAAGACCTCACTCATCTACTTGGAGGAACCAAGGGGTTCAAAGAGCTTGTTGCATATGCTAAATGTAACCGCGATTCCTGAGAAAGTGATTTAGGTTCCTAAGTTAGTTTTGCTTTTACTTTGCTCAAGGACGAGCAAAAGATAGGTGTGGGGGTATTTGTGAGGCGATAAATTATCCTATTTTACATGCCTCTTTCACCCACTTTTACCTCGTATAATAACTTAATCTTTAGGATTTTTACTTGTTTTATTTACATTTTGTAGGAAATAAGTTCAAACGGAGCAAGTACCGCGAAAAGGAGCGAAGACAGGACAAAGAGAAGAAAAACAGCAAAAACAGGCAAGAGGGAACAGTGGGTAGACCGAGCCACCGTGGTAGAAAAGTGGCGCGGTCAGGCCTCCCCCTTTTCGCCCATGCGCTCGATTTTTCTATTTAACCCTCCTTCGGTGTTGTCGCTCGGGGTCGCTTGGGATCGTTCGGGCTTCTCTTGGGGCGATTTTTAGAGTAGTTTAGCTTAGATTTTAGCCAATAAAAACCTTAATAGGAGGATTATAGTTTGTATTTCAGGATTCAAGCTTGTGGATTTCCAATTCTTCAATCAATTCAAGCATAAATTTCTCTCTTTCTCTCCCTCTCTTTATTTAATGTTTTTGTTCTTGTTTTGATTTTGTTAGTTTAATTCTTGTATTTGATTTGCTTAGTTTAAATGTTTAGTTTTTATTATGATTTTGTGTTTCTTTTAGTTTTCATTCGTGCTAGTTTAGATTAATTCCTCTTTTGTTCATGTTTATGTTCTTATTTGCTAGTTTATGTTTAGCTTAGGTTCTCATGTTTTAGTATTTAATTAGTCGTTCTTCTTGGTTGATTGGATTATGGCTAGCCCTTGATGGCTAATTAACCATCTTTAGGCCTCAACCCTCCCTTGTTTATGCCTAGCCTTAGAGTTTTCTTTCATACCCGCCAAGTGTTCGATGAAATACTTGAGAGAGCTTTCATCCGTATTTTGGGGCAATGGACTTATGTCGGGAGGTGAGGTCGATTGTCTAGTGTGGGTAGAGAGAATAGTTGGGATTGGGACATGAAAATAGTCTCATCTATAGCTAGGTCAAGGGGTCTCAATCTTATAGTTTAATTGAACTAATCCCATGAAAATAGGAGGTTATAACAATTAGACTAGCTCATGACCCTTGAGAGAGGGCTTGATTGGATTTAATGGTGCAATCGACCATCTCTGAATACTAGCATAACTTGGGAAGGTGAGGGCTTAACTTGATTACTTAGTTCGTCTTAGGTCTAATCATAGTCCTTTTATTTTCACTTTAGTAGTTTAGTTCTATTTTCTATCCCCTTCAATTTTGCCTAGCTCTAGACACTTTAGTTAGCCCTGGTAGTTGGAAACACAACTCTCTACAGACGACACCTCAAGTACTCAATGATACACCTTGCACTTGGAGTTTATAAATATTAAAACGTTTTCCCTAACACATGTCATATCATGGTGTTGTGTGTGGTGAGAAATGAGAATTAGGGTGCATTCGTAGCCTACATGTCTCTTGATTGTGCGTTGTGCTTATATATGAGCTAGTAGCAAGGTTACTAAAGTGATTGAATCAATTTAGACTTGTATACAATCTCCCCTTTGCCTTGTATATATGTTATGCTTTTGAACAATCTGTAAAATGTTTCAAAGATCTTGTGGGTATATTTTTTGCAAACCCTCACGAGACCTCACTCATCTACTTGGGGGAACCAAGGAGTTTAAAAGGCTTGTTGCATACGCTAAATTACAACGGTGATTCTTCTGAAAGTGAGTTAGGTTTTAGTTCTTTTGTTTTCTTTTGCTCAAGGACGAGTGAAGTCTTAGCATGGCGGTATTTATTCAGGCTCAATATACATGAATTCCATACCTTATTCTAACTAGATTTTATCGATAATAATTGGTAAATTAGGTTTTTTATTACCGTTTTGTTGGTTTTATAGGTAATAAAGATAATTGCTTCAATGAAGGATGATGAGCGCGAATGTGCTGAAAGTTAGGCAAGTTAACTCGAGATAACCATGAAACAAAGCCAGGTTAACGAGCGTAAAAACTGCCTGAGAAACAAGGAAGAAGAACAATACAGAAATTTGGCACCAGATGCTGGTGCCAAATCCGTATTTTGCTCTGTCCTTGTCCCATAATCCAAAAACTTGGCATGGTCTGCTCATGCCACATGACACAACCATGCTAAGTTCTCTATTTTGGCGTCTATGTAAATTCCCTTCCTCTATTTATGTAAGGGGTTAGGTTTCTAAGTAGGGTATTAAAATAGGTTGCTTGGCATCATTTTTAGGTTTAGCCTATGGTTCTAACAGAGATTAGTATAGATTTAGTTTAATTTTTAGCCACATTTCAAGATGAATGAAGTATTAATGCAATTTGCTTGGTTTCTCTCTCGTTATCCTTCATTTTTATTTAAGTTCTTACTTTATTGAGTTTGATTCACTATTTTAATGCCCAAATTTATATGCGTTGCTTGTTGATTAATTGAAATTAGTACAACCCTCTGCTGATCATCCTTCTTCTCTTTTACCTACTCTTAATCTCCCAATCTCTTCTTTTACGAATGTAAATTTCAAGGTCTTTCTCTCTCTTTCATCTTAGGAGTTGAAATCCACTTTCAAAGTTTGAGTTTTGGATTCTATTATAGGTTAGATTAGAATTGCATAGGTTAGAATAGTGGGAATAAGTGGAACTCAACCCATAAATTTCATCCAATAGCTCCTTCAATATAGGTATAACCTTCATTATTGGATGTTTGAACTTTTGAGGTACCCTCCTTTCTCTCTCTTCTCTTATCTAGTAAATTTAATGCTTTCATGGTTAAATTAGATGTTTTGCTAGTCGATTATTAGTTATAATGATGTTTTATGTTGATTGTGTTAATTGCCTTTTGTTTTAGTTTAGTTTAATTAGTATGCTTAGATTAGAGCTACTAAATAATTAGTTTAATTAATCATATTTAGTCGCTTTCATTGCTTTTCCTAGGTTAGAATTACGCTTAATAACTAGAGCCTTGATTTTAAAATAGTTCGAGAGGATGACAAATTCTCCACACTTACTCCCCGAAAAATATTCAATGAAGTATGAGCATAGCATAGAAGTCTTACACAGAGTTAAGTATGCTTTTAGAGGCAGAATCCCATAATTTCAAGCATGCTAGTGGCTTACAAATAGAGATTCTTCCAATAAAATGTTTGATTTTCAATGGAACATAGTTTTGAAAATTCCATTCCAATGTATGAAAGATAGGGGGAAAAGGTATAACTTACTTTATGAACTCAACAAGCTCGTCACATTTATAAAGGATGTACAGATGGATTTAATGAAACCCTTATAAACTAAGCTCAATAGGGGTAGATTTTCCTAAATTTTGCCTAACTGGTCTAAATATATTTGCTTATCACTTGAAGATAACTCATTATCAAAATCATTTCTTTCCCTTCGGTTGAACTTGCTGGCAATGTCATTCATGTACCTTAAATAGAATGTAAGACATCTATCTGCTAAACACCCTATCGTAATTGAACCTTCAGGATGTGCTCCATTATGTATATATATAAGCTTTCAAGGTCCTTGTACACCTTAGAAAAATTAACAAACACACATCAATATTATTAGCTTTCATGAAGTACTAAAATGTGGTGTCAAAAATAATAATCTTGCGGATTGCCAATATACATTTCAATTGAGTACGCCCAACGATATTAGACTGACCCTGCAATTTTTGCTTCTTCTGCCACATGTATCACTAAGTGCACCATCACATTGAAAAATGCCAAAGGAAAATCCATCTCTAGTTTGCATAATATGTAAGGGATTTGTCTTTCAAGAAAATCAATCTCATTTCAAGTTAAGCTTTTTGAGCAGATATTGCGGAACATGGAACTTAGCTCAATGAATGGATAACAAACTTTTTTTTGACAATAACCCACTGATAGAAAGAAGAAGGAACTGCTTAATAAACACATGACGGTCACGACTTTTCATGCAAAAAAGCTTTGTCATCTTGCACTAAAGCATATGATGCTATTGGGATATGTACCTTATCTTTGTCTAAAATAGGATGTAGCTCACTTCTTATCTTCAAGTTAACCCAATCAAAGTGTGCCTTTATAGTATCTTTCAATAGAGCCAAAATTGCATCTGTAACAGTCTTTTCAATATGCATTACATCTAAATTCTGTCGTAGCGTCAACTTGCTCCAATAACCAATTTTTAAAAAATGATTTTTTTTCTTCCAACCATGTAAACTAACTGAGTGAACCTTTTTTCCCTTAATACCCTAGCCAAAACAACATTGATCAAATCATTTGAAATGTTCAGGAACTTCATCCCCTAGTAAGAGGGTAGGTGCTTGGCTTCTTTCTATTGGCTATCAAAGGCATCAACAGCCTTTCTCCATCCATGATTTTTTGGTAACCATCAGTGATAACACATGATATTTCCCTTATGCATGGTAGAGCAACACTATGTTTCCCTATGGCAACATAGAGATGCAACATTTCAATTAGCCATCCAACCAATAAGTCAGCATATGGCAGGAAATCACTAATAGCCCACAACAATGGCTTCTTTCTATTGTGCTATCAAAGCCAGCAACAGCCTTTCTCCATCCATGATTTTTTGGTAACCATCAGTGATAACACATGATATTTCCCTTATGCATGGTAGAGCAACACTATGTTTCCCTATGGCAACATAGAGATGCAACATTTCAATTAGCCATCCAACCAATAAGTCAGCATATGGCAGGAAATCACTAATAGCCCACAACAATGGCTTCTTTCTATTGTGCTATCAAAGCCAGCAACAGCCTTTCTCCATCCATGATTTTTTGGTAACCATCAGTGATAACACATGATATTTCCCTTATGCATGGTAGAGCAACACTATGTTTCCCTATGGCAACATAGAGATGCAACATTTCAATTAGCCATCCAACCAAATAAGTCAGCATATGGCAGGAAATCACTAATAGCCCACAACAATGTTGTATGTGGTATAAAGTTCTCCTTTAAATTAGCATCATACATTTTAACACCTACCTCCCAAATTTCTTTCAGTTCTTTAACTAAAGGTTGTAAATAAACACGTATGTTCGTTCCTGCATAACTAGGTCCCAAAATCAATAGATTATCAAGCGCCAAAACAGTAGGCTAAATGCTATGTTGTGAATCTTCAAACCCATCACAAGCTAATCCTAACCTTACATTATAAGAGTCAGCTAAAAATGGCTCGTGATCCTCATCAAAGGTATTCCATGCAATGGAGTTGGCAGGATGATTCATTACTAGATCATTCATGTGTTCTTCATTTTGAAAGCACATGTCCTTCACTGTCTTGATAGACATGTGAAATCTTTTAAGTCTGGGCTTCAATATCTGCTAACATAAGCCCTTATGATGCACACTTTTTCCATCATTTTTCCATCTAGACAATTCACAAGTGGGGCACTTTATGGCATTTCCATATTAACCCGAATATATAATGTAATCATTCGTACAAGTATGAACTTCTACACAATCAAGGCCTAAATCAATTGGTAATTTTTTAAGCCTCATAATAAAAAGATGGCAAGTTATGGCTCAAAACTTCATTTTGTAATCACAGCATATAGTTAAATGACTTGTCCTTCTAATGATTAAGGCATTTTAAGTGTAGTAGCTTCATCCATTTAGAAATCTTTGAGGTACCAAATAGTAGTGGTTTTTCATAGTCCTTTAGAAGACTATAAAACATTTTTACTTCAACACAATGTTGCTCATAAAAACTGTCCATCATCATATTTTTCATTAGCCTGATGCATTAAACCCATTTCGATAGCACCACATGCATATCTCAATATATTAATTATGTCATCATCATTGTCTTCAATTGAACTATCGTGAACTTCATGCCGACTATTTTCACCTCCTGCATCATCTATTCCCTCCACATCTAAGTGCCATGTTAAACAATCCCCTTTTACTCCATATTTCAATAGATCAAGCCTCACAGCTACTAGTTTTAAAAAACTATGTTACAACATTTGTGACATGAACACTGAATAGTATCCCCTGAGATTTATCTAGCATAGGCAAATTGTAGGAAACCATTTATACCCTCTAAATATAGTACAATCATTGCTTTTCATCATTGTTTATCTATAGCCATTTCCTATTTTAATGGTAAAAACATCATCAACAATTTCCCATGCATCCCATACTAACAATAACCAAGAATAATGATGTACACCATATTTCTTTCTTTAATCAAGTTGAAGTTAAATTAGATGCAAGCTAATATTTCTAAAAGTTAAGATCTGATATTATAATAGTTAACAGAAAAGCAGCATGGAAAGAATTTAGAGCATATAATTACAATATTAAAATGGGAAATGATCTAATTCAACCTTGCATAAGAAGAGTAAATATTTAAATAACAAATGGCATATATGGAGGACATTAAAGAATATCTCAAGCCTTGTAGTATCAAGACAAGAACCTATTGTACCTCTTTTAAGCTAAAGTGCAACACTTAGCTAGAAACGGCCTACACCATCTAGAGAAAAAAGTATTTCACATCATTAGCACACATAAAGGAAGGATAAAACAAACATATAAGTTCAATTTTCACAATAAAAACTAAAGCGGCGTATACATACAATAAAGGGGTGACAGATTATGTTGTTCTTCGGTATTTGTAAATCTTTCCCTAGCTCTAAGGTGAAGAAAAATTGGAAGAGGGACCTATTATCTTGAATAAGACTAGGTATGATACTAGATAAGAAAAAAAAAAAGTCTAAACAATGTAGCAAACCTAGATGAGGACAATATTATATAATATCTTGTAATCTGCTTAAATTTAAAAAAATCCAATTTTGATTAAAAATGTTACCAGTTTTATTATTACATTTTTATGTCGTGGTCAAAGGCCAATCCTACTCTGTAACATATTAATATACCTAGAAATATCCACATATATCCTAACCTTCTTAAATATATGAAAGTCCCAAAAGTCCATGTTAAATCACCCTAAAGGGTGGTGAATAAGGTTATATCTTAAACTTTAAGACTTTATAAAAACTTCAATGTACTTTGAACATGTGCTTTTAATGTCAAAGAAGACAGCCTCGAAGGGTAGTCACCAATGTAAGAAATAAACAAAATTAAAATTGGACAAAACATAGGATATGTTCACAATGCTCACCCTTCCAAATATAATTAGTCATCGCCTAAGGCATTTCTTCCCTTAAGATTTAATCACCTCCACTTCTTGTTCACTTAAGTAGTATACACCAATGACCTTGGCTTTACACACTGTCTAGCATTCCAAGCTTATTTGACTAAGGAACCTCAGCTAGCACACTCAATAAGTATTGACCTCTCAATATCTAACTACCCAAGTAAGTTCCCCAACTTACTTGCTATAATCCTCCCTGACAAATATTCAAATCAATAACAAGTACACAATAGATTATTAAAGATGATTACACTTGAGCTCTTATCACAATGTAATTCTTTCTTGCATCTTGCCACATGCTTCCGCATTTTATAGATTTTAAAACCTTCTTAACCCTTGGAGCAATATTTGCCAAATCTTTAATGTATTCTGTCTAGAATCCAATGCCTATAATTTGAACCTTGTTTTTTTCAAAAACTGGCTCTTGATTTACAACAATGATCTTTATTGCTGAAAGAAGAGCTTGATTTGATCTCCAAAGATCTCATTGAAATTAATCAAAATCATTTGCAAAGGAACTCAAGATTGATTTAATGTAACCTTCCTAAACTGGATCAAATAAAATTTTTCCAAGATCTTGTTTGATAAGCAAGGATATATTGCATTACAAAAATATAATCCATTTAGAGTGAATAATGGATTCATTCCAAACATAGCAATATATCTCAAGAATAAAATAAGATAACCTATAAAACATTTTTTCCAAAAATGATTCTGCTAATACCAAAGCATAGTTCTAACTTTGACGTTGGATTCCTACAGAGACAAGATAGGTTATTATAATAAAACTTAGTGCACTTAAATTGAGTTTTTGTCTTTTACGTAAAGCACCCAATGTCTTTGGGCTATGACATTAAAACAGTGAGTGATACTGCTATTGACTTTAAGGGAGTCTTTAATCTCCCCTTTTTCAATGAAAGACAAAACTTTAATTTTGAAAATCTTATAGGCATATCAAGCATGTGAGCATATTGAAAAATTAGAGCCAAATATAGCAAAATATAGCAGAGCCAATCATAGCAAGGCAAAAGGCGCCCCTAGTCTCCTAGCTGTGAATGCTAGAAGTTTTCAAAGCCTTTCAGATAAACTTTGATCATTCATCATCAATGTCCAAGAGTCCACACCATTTCTCCCCTTTTTTGACTTTCATCGAAAGAGGCAGACTCACAAACAATTTTTGGTAAATATTATTAAAAACAACTAAATCATTTAAAGAGAATAAAAACAAAATTCTTTCTAAGAAGTATAATTAAAAGAGGGAGAGCATCATGCTTAGTCAATAGAGGATGCATCTAGATAGGGGACTAGAACGTTCGACCTTGATTCCTCTACAGCTTCTGGCACACTAATCTCTTCCTTAATGTTTTCCCCACTTTAGGTTAGGTTGTCTTCAATGCTATTTCTAATCTCACCATATTGGCCCCAAATTCATCTTTAATCACCTTTAAAGCCCATTTCTTAGCTTTCAAATATGAGATAACACTGTTAAGCTCAGAAGCACAGTGAGTCAAATCCTCACAAATCCCTTTGACATCAACTAATATTTTCTTGATCTTAGCTTGAGAAGCCTTTACATTGGTAAGTTTCCCTTAATCTCCTTAACATCCTCTTTGACCAATCTGAATTGGGAGAAGGAATGATTTTGAGATAGGATTGATGCTTGGGGGTTTCAATGTCATTGACAGAGATCTCCTCCTTATATTTCCAATGTCTAGAGGGAAGCGGTTTGAATTTAAGGTTTCTGAGGTGTTCTTATTATGGTAGGAATCTAAGTACCTAGGTGATCTTCTACCTCAAGTGAGACTTAGAAGGCCTTGATATTAGTTAGGAGATTGGAGTAGGGCAATGGAAAATTTTGTGATAAGTTACAGACCTTGGTCATAAACTCAAGAATAAGTTCTACAAAACTAATAAAATATCGCTTCATAATGTAGTAGAGGGTTTTAAGGATGGTGTCATTGGTGCTATCTCTGGATAACCCTCTAGGGTGTATGGTCCTAACTAAATGTACTATAGGATCTGTGGCTCTAAGTATAAGTTCGTGTAAGAATCGTTAGATTTCTTGATCTTGGATTGGTTAAATTTCTTGATCTTGGCAAGAGTGGCATACCTTTGAAGACAAAGTTGCCAGCTTTGGTTATTGATATTGAAGGAGGAAATTTGGAGGGGTCAGGGTTTAGATTAAAGATCCTCTCAATGAAGGAAGTTGTGAGGTGATGGTGATACCCTTAACCTTAGCAGTGTAATAGGTTCTCCCATAGAAAAGTCGAACTAACTAATTTATCATCAACATCAAATAGACCCACGCAATCCAGATTATCTAATTTTTCAACAAAGGAAAACTTAGCTTTCTTAGAAAATCGAGATCTATAAACTCACATAACAACAATTCCCTCTCAACCACGTGATTGTATCTCTTTACCCTCGAATTAGTAAACCACTCAATCAGGAGCTCAGGTAGTCCTAAATCCTTTGAAGATTCAAATTTAGAGATCAATTACCAGAATTGGTAGACATTTCAATGTTAGAGTTAGAGATTATATTTATCTCACCTGTATTTGTTAGACGACGCCTAGTGGCACCGTGGGTTCTTTTTGCTAGGGTGATGAAGGCTTGAATGGGGGCTCCTCCTTTCCATGTAGAAGAAATGGGGTAGTTGATTCTTCAACAGGAAATAGAGATAGATATGAAATTTAAGGGTTCGGAGGAAAGAGAAATTTAAAAGTTTGGATGAGAGAGAGAGATCACAATAGATTAACTGTAGTCCAAGGCACAATCTCTTTATGGGAGAAGAGGAGAGAGAAAGAGTAAATGGGAGGTGGTAGTTTATGGAAGATATAGGTAATCTTAGGGACATGATCGAATACTATTTTTGATAAAGTGCATAATTACCTTTAATAAATAAGAGAGAGAGAGAGAGAGAGAGAGAGAGAGAGAGAGAGAGAGAGAGAGAGAGAGAGAGAATTGGTTTTGAAAAGATTTGAAAATCAATAGTTTTTAAAACATTGTAGTTATTGAGGCATTTAATTAATTTAAGTCCCCTTCTTGTAGCTACTCTCCAAAATTAATCTGTGGGATGGAAATCCAAAGTCCAACATAGATTTGACCAAGACTTTAAGATGTTGTCCAAATGTCTATTCCAATGTCATTGGAGATAACCTGCAACACTTTATTGCATTGGACTTTTAGTTGGAGGATCCTCCCCCTCAACTCATGCATCCATTTTCAACATGCCAAGTTCACTTCGACTAAAATTGAACTGATATTCAACAAGTGGTTTCATAAAAATGTTAGCCAATTGCAAATGTAAAGGAATAAATTCAAGAATATATTACCTTTCTCAATATGATCTTATATAATGTGATATCTAACTTCAATGTGTTTAGTTCTTGAGTACTAGACTAGAATTTTTGTGAAAGGTGTTGCACTCACATCATCACACTGAATAGGAACCTTTTGAAAGTCAGAACCAAGGTCCCATAACTGTTGTGTGATCTAGAGTATTTAAGCACAATATTCTCCTACTACTATGCATTTAGCTTTAACAGTTGATAGAGCTACAGAGCTTTGTTTATTTGAATTTCATGACATTAAGTAGTGTCTAAGGAATTGGCGGTACCCAAAGGTGTCTTTTTGTCTACCTTATAGCTAGCATAATCTGCATCAGAGTATTCAATGAGATTGAAATCTGCATCTCTCGGATACCATAGACTAATGTCATTGGTTCTTGCAAGATATGTAAAAATCCTTTTGATAGATGTTAGATGTGATTCTTTCAGGGAACTTTAGAATCGAGCACATAAGCATACACTGAACATAATATCTAGTCCACTTGCTATTAGATAAAGTAATGAGCTAATCATAACTCTTAGACCTTTTCTGGCACTAGCTTACTACTTTGATCAATGTCCAACTTTGTATTCAATGCCATTCGGGCACTAGCATGCTTGACTTTATCAAGCCTATATTTCTTCAAAAGCTCTTTCACATACTTACCTTGGTTGATAAATATGCCATCTTGTCATTGCTTGATCTGAAGCCTTAAGAAGAAGCTGAGTTCTCATGCCATACTCATCTCAAATTCCTTCCTTGTCAAATTGAAGAACTCATCACATAGATCATGATTAGTAGCACAAATATGATATCTGCATGAACCTGAATAATGAGGAAGCCTTCCCCCTTCATTCTAATGAAAAAGGTTTTGTTAATATTTCCTCGTGTAAAATCATTTTCTAAGGGAAATTTACTAAGTACACCAAGCTCTTGGGCTTTATTTTATACCATAAAGAACCTTATGAAGCTTGAAAATATGATTTGAAAATTCAAGATTTTCAAATCCATGGGGTTGCTCAACATAGACTTGTTCATTTAGAAAACCATTTAAGAAAGCACATTTGACATCCATCTAAAATATTTTAATGCTTGTGTGAGATGCAAATACAAGCGTTATACAGATGACTTCTAATTGGGCTATAGGTGTAAAGGTTTCATTAAAGTCTATCCCTTCCTCTTGATTGTACCCTTTTACAACCAATTTGGCTTTGCTTCTAACCCCTACCCCAGATTCATCTAACTTGTTTCTAAAAACTCATTTAGTGCCAGTCATTTGATAGTCCTTTGGTCTAGACGTGAGGGACCAAACTTGGTTCCTCACAAACTGGTTGAGTTCGTCCTTGTGTGACCAATATCCAGTTTGAGTCAATGCCTCAGCATAGTGCTTTGTTTCTGTGTGAGAAACAAATGAAAAGAATGCACAGAAATTTCTCAAGGACGAATGTGTCCTCATACCTGTATTGACGTCCATAAGTAAATTATCCTAGGAGGGGCAGATTTGTACTTGAATCCATTCCTTGGCACATTAAAGTGCTTCTGAACCTATTCAGGGATACTTGAGGATGACCCATTATTTATTTCATCAACTCGCGGTCTCTCACAACTATCTTGTGAGGTTCCTAAAGAAGCTTCGATGTCATCAGACTGTCTTTGGTAATCCTGATTTGGACTTTGGCCACATTGCTAGGAGCCCTTTGGTGACTGCATTTCTCAAGGGCCCCTTCATCTTCATCATATATATATTTGTTTAGCTTAAGCTCATCAAATGAAGATAAGCTAGCAAGAACTTTCTTAGCTTCATTAAAGATAACATGAATAGATTCCCCAATGACCTTGGTACATTTGTTATGGGCACGATAAGCTTTACTAACTGAGGAATAGCCAACAAATATACCCTCATCACTCCTTGGATCAAATTTATGAAGGTTCTCCTTACCGTTGTTGTAGATGAAGCACTGATTTGTAAAGGTTTTGAAATATGAAACATTTGGTTAGTTTCCTTTGAATAATTTATATGGTGTCCTTTTGGGAATTGGTCACATGAGGCATCTATTGAGTACATAATTTGCAGTATTAATAACCTTAGCTCATAAGGACTTTAGAAGATCATTTTCGCATGTAATTGTTCTGGCCATGTCTTCCAATGGCCTATTCTCCCTCCTGGCAGCTCCATTTTGTTGTGGTGTTCATAGTGCTAAAAATTTGTGAGAAATGTCACCCTCGTCACAGTAATCAATAAACTTGTCTTAATCAACTTCTCTTCCATGGTCATCCTTGATAGCAACTGCTGGCTAGTTCCTTAATATATGTAATTTCCTGCACAACTTTGTGAACTTCTTGAGAGCTTTCATTTTGTCTTTCAAAAAGATCACCATTGTGAATTTAGACTAATCATCTACTATAAAAAATATATAAGAACTACCGCCTGGACTTCAAGTGCACATTGGTCCACATGTGTCCATATGCAACAATTCCAAGCATTTTGAAGTGGACGCACTCTTCAAGGGTTTAAAAGAAGCACATATTTACTTGCCTCTAACATATGCATTGCACACACGATCCTTCTTATATTTGTATGGAGATAACCCTTTCAATAATTCATGCTTGACTAGTTTATGAAAGATGTGCACGCTAGCATATCCTAATCGATGGTGCCAGAGTCATGCATCATCAAGGGAGGCTTTTGGATCGGAAAGCTACATGGTGATCAAGAGTTATGGCATAAACATTGTCCAGTTTAGAGCCATGCAACACAATGTCATTGAATTTGAAATTTTCAACAGCACATTCGGACTCATCAAACCAAACGCGATTACCTTTATCAAAAGGTTGTGAAATACTCAACAAGTTATATTTCAAGCCAGCAAACAAATAGACATTGACAATAGCATTTATAGAATCCTTACTAATCTTACCAATGTCAAGGATGTTACCTCGACCATTATCTCCAAAGGTCAATTTACCTGATGTTTGCTTTCGAAACTCAGTAAACATAGAGGTATCTTCAGTCATATGTCCTAAACACCCCCTGTCCAAGCACCAATGATTTCTCTTTACTGTTAGACACACTTGCAAGAACAAAACTCAAACCTTCCTACACTCTTTGATTGTAGGGTTTGCAAGTTTCTCCGGCAGCGTGTAGGCGAGGACGAAGCACGCTGAAAAGGCTTATGGTGATTTATGAGGTCGGTCGACGATCTTGAAGTCGTCCATGGTAACTATCTATGATGCAAGTGGGGTCGGGGTGTTACAGATAGTATCAGAGTCGACCCACGACCGTTAGTTGCGCTAGTGGGCAAAAGAGTCATTGACCGTCACCTAGCGAGGCAAAGATATTAGGTATTAGTCAGTCAAGGGGACATATAAGTTGGTCAGTTAACGAGGCACAATGAGGATGTTGTGCTCTTTAAGCGGGGGTGATTCTAATACCCCGAGTGTGACTTCAAAGGATCAATGCAACTACCTATATCACCAAAGGTATACCTTTCTTTTCGGGAAGCTCACTCTTATGAACTTCACAGTTAAGCATGCTTGCTGTGGAGAAATCTTATAATGGGTGACCCCTAGGAAGTTTCCCAGGCAGCTTGTGAGTCAGGACGAAGCACGCCGGAAAGGCTTGTGTTTGTGAGGCTAGTTGATAATCCTTGAAGTGGTTCCTAGTAACTGTCTATGAACCAAGAAGCGTCGGGGTGTTACAGTCCAGCTTTGAAGACATTCACCCTCTAGGCACCTATATTTGTATAATTCTTGGGTAAGAGATATTCTTTTCCATTGAGTTTGATATAGTGCTTGTGACCTTTACCATGATTAGAATGAATTACATGCCTATGACCAAAATGGCTATGGTTTTTTGGATAAATAGTATGACTTTGGTAATTGTGACCAAAGTCACTGTTTTCAGAACTAGATCTACTTTGGGATTCCTTATATGATGCCTCTTTATGAAGAAGTGCTTGTATGACTTTTTCTTATTATTTGAGTTAAATTTAAGGCCTTCTTTATTATAGGACATACATTGGGATCTAAATAATTTGTCCAAATTCTCTTAATCCTAAGTAAGTTTCTAGAAGAACTTGTGAGAATCGATACACTTATTATGCAAAATGGTTTTCTCATTCTCAAGGTCATTGATTTTGGGGTGTAGACTTTCATAAGATCTTTACAAGTTCTCATTTTCCTTGTTCAGGAATTTATTTTCCTTTCGAAGGGCCTTGATGTTAGATGTATGATGTTGCTCATATTTAACACACTTTAATAGGCTTCAGCTAGATACTCTTTTGTGAAAGTAAGGAGATATTCCAATGTCACCTATTTAGAATCATTACTTTCTCCATGTCCTCTCTAGCCATAAGATAGAGGTTGGCTATTTCTCTATCCTCACTTTCACTTTCAGAACTATTATTGTCACTCTACACTACAACCATAGATCTTTTGAATAATTTCTTGGATTTGAATCTGGTTCTCTAATTTGTCTTTTTTATCTTCTGACCATCCTCGATCATATAACCTGGAAGTCCACAACCATAACAACTGGTTTGGTTATTATCAACTTTTGCGGTAAATTTACCTTTGGAGTTTCATTCATTCCTCTTTAAGGTTGATCACTTCCAAATTTCTTTCAATTCTGGATGCTTTTGAAATATCTTTTTGAATCCTTTGGCTATCATAGCCAATGATTCATCTTCATCATTTTTAGACTCCTCAGGTTGCATCTCAATGTTATTGGACTTCAGTGTAAGTCCTTATTGTAGTGGCTCTTTAGTATCTTCCTGCAAGTGAATTTCATAGGTTATAAGCTTTTCAACAAGATCATCCAATGCAAGAGTTTTCAAATCTTGTACTTCTTCAATGGTTGTGACTTTAGGTCCCCACTTACTTCTTGGAAGACATTGCAACACTTTTCTCACCACCTTCTTATTGGTGCATGTTTTCCCTAAGGACTAGAAGTTATTTATTATCTCAATAAAGTGCATATATATGCCCTTGATGGATTCTCTGGGTAGCACCTTAAAGAGCTTATATTGATGGAAGTAGAGATTGACCTTGGCTTCTCGAACTTGACTAGTCCTTTAATAGGTAGTCCCCAATGTGCCCCTAACTTATTTGGTTATATCACATGTAAACACATAGTTAAATTTGTTAGAATCCAAACCATGTAATAAAATATTCAAGGCTCTATAATTTTTTGCCACTTTCTTAGTTTCTTCATAAGTAAATTTCGATCTGGGCTTCTGAACAATTTTATGTCCTTCTTTCACAGTAGACATAAAGCCTCCCTTGGAGACAATCTCCCAAAGCTTATAGTCATTGTCCTCAATGAAGATCTGCATAAGCTTTTTTCAATGAGTAAAGTTAGAATCATGAAACAAAGGACGTCTAGTAAAAGAACATCCTCAATCAATTTCATCATTTCTAGAGGAAGCCATGATTTTTTCCGAAAGACAGTTAAATCAATGTGAGTCAGATACCAATTAAAGGCCCCAAAAGTCCATGTTTAAGCCTTTATGAAAATTTCAATGTACTTTGAACCTGTGTTTCCATTATCAAGGAAGACAACCATGAAGGTTAGTCACCAATGTCAGAAATAAACAAAACCAAAATGCAGAAAACAATGGATATGCTTACGATGTTCACCTTTCCAAGCAAGGCTAGTTACCACCTAAGGCAGTTCTTCCCTTAGGATTTAATCATGTCCACTTCTTCCTCACCTAAGAAGTACACACCAATGACATTGGCTTTGTATATTGTCTAGCCTTCTAAGCTTCCCCAAGTAAGGAACCTTTGCTAGTACACTCACCAAGTATTGGCCTTTTAATACCTAGCTGCCGAAGTGAATTCCCTATCTCACTTGTTACGATCCTCCCTTACACATTGAAATCAATAACAAGTACACAAGAAACTATTAAAGATGATTGCAGTTGAGCTCTTATCAAGATGCAATTCTTTCTTGTCTCTCGCCATATCCACCTTTCGTAAATTTTAAAACCTTCTTGACTGTTGGAGCAATACTTATCAAATCTTTAATGTATTCTATCTAGAATCCAATATCTCTGATTCACCTTGGTGTTTTCGAAACTGGCTCTTGATTGAGGAAAACGATGGATCTTGATTGCTAATAGAAGAGCTTGATTTGATTTCCAAAGATCTGATAAAAATCAATCAAGATAATTTACAAATCAACTCAAGATTGATTTAATACAACTTTCCTAAACTTGATCAAATAAAACCTTTACAAGATCTTGGTTGATAAGCAAGGATACATCGCATCAGAAAAATGTATTCCATTCAAACGTGAACAAGGGATTCCTTCCAAAGATAGCAATCTATGTCATGAATAAAATAAGATAACATATATAACACATTTTCTAAAAACGATTCTTCTTATTCCAAATTCAGAGATTTTGATTTTGACATTAGATTCTTGTAGAGAAAAGATAGGTTACTATAATATAACTCAACGTACTTAAATTGAGCTTTTGCCTTTCACTCAAAACACTCAATGTCCTTGAGTTTTGACATTGAAACAGACAATCATATTGCTACCAGCATTAACGGAGTCTTCAGCATAAATAAATATAGAACCAACAATCTAGAATGTGAAATAAATATGAGCTTAGCATTAAAAAAATTACAATAAGCCAGTGCCATTTATACTATTGTTTTCAATCTTTGGTAGACTTGGCAAAAACAGACCCTACTCGAAAATCCAATTCGAACCCACCCAAAAAATTTTGGATTTTGAACATGATTTTCTCGACTTGAAGCCGAGAATAACCAAACATGAAAAAACCGTAAGTTAACAGGTCAAACCTGACCCGAACTCAAACTCGCCTGTTCGACCCAAATATTATACGTTTATTTTATTTTTTAAAAAATTTATCCTTCTTAACAAAATTTAACATTCTTAACAATAATAGTTATTCATTACATTAGTTTGTTTAGAAAAACATTATATAATTATCGCATCCCTTTATAATTTAAGCAATAGTATCCTTTCTTTTCCAACTCCTTTCTCACACGATAATGTCATATATAACCTATAAATCAAAAATACTAAAAAATGGGGTATGAAATGATGACGTGAAATAGCTATCTAGTCTTAAGAAAATCAACATAGAATAAAACAAATATTAAAAACATGCAAATCGTGCCGTTTTATTTTTAGTAAAATATACATGTTTCATCATATTATAAATAATCTAGAATTTTAATGTTATAAAAACATAATTGTAATATCTTGTGCTTATCCAATGTCCTTTCATTTGCTTTCTATTCTAATTGGCCTCAAATTATGACGCTAGTATTGGGTAATGGGCCGACTCTTGTTCGAGTGTACTTGGTTAGATCATGGTAAGTTAGTTAGCAAAAATATCCAAAAAATTAAATGTGTTACTAGTGTGTCAAACTACTCTGATACATTAACATGCTTTAGATGGACTAACTCATACATGACTCAATTTATTACTAACCATATTTTAGTCCAGGGGCCAACTCACAGGTTCTTTGTGGCCGCTTACACATGACGTACATGAATTCTAATGAAAAGTTTGAATATCTTTAATGTTCTTTTAGAAAATTACAATTCCAATGGTTTTTCATTAAATACAAAGAATTTTAAATTTTGAATATGCTGAGTCTTTAATTTTGACAAAAAGAAGTAACTCAGAAAAAAGACGCTCCAAACCCATTGAGTCGACCCGAAACCTATATAATTGAAATAAGTTCTCCTATTTTTTACCCGAATCCGAAATAGACCCGACCCTTATTTTATCCAAACCTGAATACACCCGACCCGTATTCAAACTGCCCATCCAAATTGACAGGCCTAATCTGGTGTAGTCTTGTTCTAACAATATATTAGTTAAGGTGCTCGCATTTTACTCATACCAATAGCATAAATAAATACAGCTCTATTTTTCTAGATGCGTTTGTCTTAATACTGTGAGACTGAAGCCTTGATAATCAGCACCAAATCATACGCCACGAACTAACGACCACAAGCACAAAGGAGGAATTTTCCACTTTTAAAGACTTGTATAATAATATGTCTTGTTTGGCATTTGAATAAGATTGAATAACACGGCCTGCTCTAATGGATTTTTTTAATCAGCAAAAGACAATTAAGATGCCCTTAATTTCCCAAAAAAGGTCAAAAGCGCATTACCATTGCAATGTAATAATGCCATATCACCACAAAGTAATCTCACTCCAGGACGATCACAAAATTCAGCAAGAATTCTCTGAGGCTTCTATATTTTATCCTCTGTTTGGCATAAAGCAATTTATCATGACAAAATTGTGATAATGCTACCCATGCAAAGACCCAGATTATGCTGGAATAGTTTAATATATAACAAGGAAACTAAACCGTAGTTTTTATAAACAGTAATTACTAATCTACAGACTATACACAACAAAAGCTGTCAAAATATATGCAAATCATATGGGTTGACAATAGATATTTCAACATAAAAAGATAAAGGAACAGGTTTCCCTTCCCTGAGCAAACAAGTTTCATGTATGTGGGCTCTAAAAAGAATCCAAAATTATCAATTAATTAAATATATAGAATCCAAGATTATCAATTAATTAAATATATAGTTGTAGATGTAGAATATATTTGGAGCGGGATGGGTAAATGAATCCAATAATGACTAATGACAAACCTTAGACTTGAAATTAAAAGAGAAACTGAGAATATTTGGGGAGATTTTCACAACAGTGAAAAAGGGACCAAAAGGGTTGACAATTTGATGTAGATAACTACGATAGAAGGGATGGAGAAGATACCATGGGTGACCACATTCTCAAGCTTCCATGATTGAACAGGCTAAAGAGGATGCCATGGAGGAGAATGCTAAGGTTGTGCTGCAAACAGATGACAATGGATTTGTCTGAATGTTTTCTTATCAAGGGTTTCCAAACCCTCAAATACGAATCTTTCTACCTTTGTTATATTTAAATTAAAAAGGGGCTCTATAGCAAGAGGCAATATGTTACACATTAAAAAAAAAAAAAAAAGGTCAATGACAATTTTTATTGCTAATTACCCAAAATTTTACGTCAAAAATGCATCTCGTCGTGTTATAGAATTTTTTTTATGAAGTGCATGATCTGAATTTTTGGGGAAGGGAAACCCAACATGGATATTTTGCAACAAGTCTATGCAACGACCAAAAAATAATGTAACATAGCCATTTTTGGCAACGACAATTTGTAGTTGTTGTGAAAGGTCATTGCAAAAACTCATTTTTCTTATAGTGGGCCGAGTGAACAGTAGGCAAGATACTAGAGTGAGCTAGGTGAGAGTGAGATGCTTTGTATTGTGAATATACCATTGTAGGGTCTGTTCTTTTCGTTGGAAAATTGAGAATTTTTAATCCAACTCATTCATTGCCGTTTCTTTACATTCCTTCCAATCCTTCTCGGTCATTCCCAAAAAGGAACTTCTGAATTTTTCTCATTCCTTCGTATTCCTTCTAACTATCGTCTATTATATCTCATGTTCTTCCCATTCTCCTCAACAAATCTCATTCCTTATCAATCTTTCTCATTCCTTCCCAACGGAAAGGACATGTTCATACTTTGTGTTTCCCAATATAGTTTCTTTGTCATTTTTTTATAGCACTGTAGTTTTTCCTCTTGCTGAGAATAGATTTTCCACATTAAATTTATCTGTTGTTTCTGTTATGCGTGCATCCATATTCTTGTAAATGTCGGATCATGATCACCAAACGTTTGGGCTACCTACAAGTTGAATTTTCGAGCACTCCTCACCTAAATCCCACCTAATTTAATAAATGTAAATGCACTTGTCATTTTCCAACGCATGGTCCAACATAAACTTGTTTTAACACTTTGTCCAATTATAACTACAATTACAAATGCCTAATGAAGTCCAAAACTTTGATTTACAACTTGATTGGGAATTATTATCATTTACTCCGTAGAGAGTTTGTTGAATATTTTTTACATCCAACTTTTTAAAATCATTATTTACCTTCTTTTACCTTTGCGTCAAATAATTTTGTTATTTGAAATGCATCTTGATAAAATTTACAGTTTTATTTGACCCAAAAATGAAAGGGGTTAAATAATAATTCAAAAAGGTTAAAGGTATAACAAAAATATTTTCCAAAATCTCGAGGGATAAATGACGATATTTGTGTAATTTGTAGATACAAAATTATGGTAGTAGGTAGTCAATTTTTGCTTTCAATAGATGAGTGTAAATGCTAGTACATGTCAAATTCAAGTAGCTTTCAACAAAAATCGAAACTGTGCTTAATTGGTTACAAGAACAAAAAGGCAATTTATGTTGTGCCAACGTCATTCAAGATTTATCTAGAGGGAGAATTCCAATTCCATTTGTTGGAATGCCACTTATTAACATGCTCATTGGAGATGGTGGGCAGCCAGCCCCTACGTGTAGTTATGCATCCCATTATCGCATGAGCCACTTCCAATTTCTAGATAAAGAGCTAACTAAAGAAGGGGTGACCTCAGGGATGTAGCTACTAGTCCCATCATCCCATCTCTTTGGATTAGTGATAGATGTTAATCTAGCAAGTCCTCTTACCTTGCATTATGGACAATTGTTAATGTAGATCTTATCCTTAGGAATATCAAGATTTTTAAGAGGATTCAAATCTAAAGGAACTTGAATTTAGCGTGACTTTTGGTGTAAGTCATATATAGTACTAATACTTCGCTAGACTCATTCATGAACACAACAACTTTAGTAATTTATTCAAAATATATATTTCTTAATTGCTAGGCTTCTGTGTATGAAGGAGAGCCTTAGAGCAATGATAAGGTCGTCTCCCTGTGACCAAAAGGTCAAGGGTTTGAGCCGTGGAATCAGTCACTAATAAAGTCAGGTTAGGCTGCTTATAATTCACCCCTTGGGGTGCGGCCCTTCCCCAGACCCTGTATGAACGTGGGATGCTTGTGCACCGGGCTGCCCTAGGCTTCTGTGTATTATATTCATTTAGGACTTTTCTAGAATAAATAATGCTTATTATCATTTTTTCTCATAATCGAAGTATTTATCTTAATTGAACTTCAAATATGTGGGCATTTGCTTTCTTATTTTTATCTTTCTTGAATGGTGTATAAGCCTCCATGTAAATTTGAATATTTTATGCTTTTATAATAGTAACTCAAATATAGTGGGCACTCTAGTTTTAATTTTAAATCTAAGGGCTTGAAGGATTTTCTAGAGCACCAACTAACCACAATAAATTTGAACCATATTTAAACATACTAGATCAAAGGATATGAGCTTATATTCTATTTTTGTAAAATCGATCTATAAATACAGACAGAATCTAATCCTTAAACTAAAAAAATTAAATCTAAAGAATCTAAATCCAAATTCAACCCCGAATTAGAGTGCACCTTGGGCATCCCATCCTCGAAGCAGAGGAAGAGTGTGCCCTAGGTAAGATATTCAGGGAACATAATTAATTTCTATTGAATTAGAGCAGTGTACTGTTTTAAGAATTCCATAGCTTTTATTGTAATTTAAACTTTGTGATCTTATTTCTATTCAAATTTCAGATTCCTAATCAATCGTATATTATTTTATATTTTTCTGGGAAAAGTTTGATCTATACATTTGTCTTTTGTGTGTTTTTTAATTGTTTTCTTGTATTACTAATCTTTAATACTACAAAGATTACTACTCTATGAATAGTGAAATCAAGGAAAAATAAATCATATTGGACATCGGAATAGAAATATTATCAAATTTTGAATAATTTATTATTCTATCATGATTTGATGGAGTTAAGTGTTTTTAAATATGAAGATTTTTGAAACGATTTCTCCATACCTAAGGGTGAGAGATGTCTATGCATCGTTGCTTTAGGCTAAGTGCTAGTTCCCAACAAAATCTCTCATTATAATCATATGTATATAATATAAAAGTGCATGGCATGCATGAGTTGATAGTAGATTGACGAATGTCACATTATTATTAGCTATCTTCTTTTTTTCTTTCATTTTTCCTCTGTTGCCAATTGTGATAATAGTAAGAATTTAATGTAATTTTTACTCTTTAAATTTAAAAGTCAAAAATAGTTTTACAACTAGATTTAGTTTACAATAAATAGTTTTAAGGGGTGAAAATGGCTTTACTATAAAATGACATAAAACAATGAAAGTATTATTGTTATAATAAATGTTTCATGTACTCTTTTACTTGTGCATTTTGATAATTCAAAAATGATTTTATAATTAAATTTAGTTTGTAAATAGTAATCACTGTAGATTAATGCAGTTTTTTTTTCTTATAGTGTTTTAGAAGTAAAAAATGGGTTTACTATATATATAATGAAATAAAACAATAAAATTAATAATCTTTTATGCAATTATTTTGGCAATTATAAGCATTAGTCGACAAAAAATGAAACAAAATTTATAGTAATTTAATTTACCCGTTAAAAATTGTCTTCAAATTAATAGACTCACTTTAATGCTAATTAACTCAAATAACTCTCAAGAACAAAATGCTTGTACTTAAATATTTTATATTTATAATTACCACAATTAAGAGTAAAATTTAGATATATGAGAAAATAACATTTACTAAAAAAATATAAGTGAGTGTAATGATAATACTAAATTTGATCAACAAACATTTTTACTATATATTATGATTATATAAATTATTTATGCATATTTTTTGGGTAATACACGTACATGAGTTACATGGCCAACATGAAAGCCATAAATTTATTCTTCTATCTAAAACAATTACTTATAGATTATAGGTTCATTTTTATGTTATCATCTTCGTAGAATTTATGCGGAATCCAATATTTAAATCATAAACCAACAATATTGAAAATAATATCTGAAAAATTAAAAATTAAAAATAATTAATTATCATAATTTCATTAATATTTATTTAAATTTTTATTTGTTGTAATAATTTTTACGTATTATTGTATATTTTAGATGTTAGTAATGATAAATTATTTTTATTTCATTATTATTAAATAAACATTAATAAAAAATCATGCAAAACATGGGATTCACCCTAGTTAACTTTAAACCTTGTGAACACATGTTGTCATTGTGTTCTCCTTCATTATTTAACCTTTGGTCTGTCGATGCGATTTTCTACGGCAAATACTATTACCGTAAAACGATTCACTAATCTACTTAGTAGTGTGTAATGAGTGCGACGCCTACAATTCGAAAAAGCTTAACAACAACAATAATAACAACAACAACTCCCAGTGTGGGTCCCGCTTTCGTGGGGTCTGGGGAGATCCAGATGTAGGCAATTTTACCTCTACCGGAAATCTTGCCCGTAAAGAGGCTGATTCCAAGAGACCCACAAAAACAAGATTTTGTGAAAACATTTTATGAAGAAAAACTAAGGATAAGCCGCAGAAAATGAACTAAGAAATACGAAAAAAATTAGGTGACATTAACTATGGAAAACTAAATGCAACAACGTAGAGGAAGATACCATACCTTAACAAACAGATGTAGGTAAGCAATGTCTCTTCCTAGATGCATGAACTACCTACATGCAAACATAACATATGGAAAAAAACCCACAACCAAACCCACTCTACTGCGACCGAGTGATAATTGCGAGGCTAACTCTCTGCGATCTAAGATCTTAATCCTATCCCACTATAGTCTCATATCCTGAGCCATGTCCTCCATTAACCCTACAACTTTTAAGTCCTCTCTAATCATCTCGTCGAAACTCTTCTTTGGTCGTCCCTTCCCTCTTTTACCTATGGGAATGTTAATTCTCTCACATCTCCTCACACTCCTTCTTTTCACATAGCCAAACCATCTGAGTCTTATTTTTCTCATCTTATCTTCGATGGGAACCACTTTAACTAAGTCTCTAATCACTCCATTACTACTTCTATCTCTTCATGTATAACCACACATCCATCTAATTATCCTCATCTCTGCCACCATTAATCTTTGAACCTAAGTCTTCTTTATATGCCAACACTTCGATCCATATAACACAGTAGGTCTAACTACCATATGATAAACTTTACCTTTTAATCCTATAGGCATTCTCTTATCACACAGCATACCTGAAGCATACTTACATTTTTGCCAGCCCACTTTTATGCGATGGCTAATATCTTTGCCAATGTCGCCTTCGTGATGAATGATCGAGTCTAGATATTTAAACTTCTCGACCTTTGGTATCTGCAACTTCTCAATGGTGACTTCTCCTCTCACATCTTCCCTTCCACTGAAATAGCAATGAAGATATTCAGTCTTCGATCTACTTATTCTAAAGCCTCTAGACTCCAGTGTATGTCTCCACGGCTCCAGTTTTCCATTAACTCCCTCCCTGGTCTCATCAACAAGAACAATGTCATTTGTGAATAGCATACACCAAGATAACTCATCTTGAATTCTTTTTGTAAGTTCATCCATAACTAGAGTGAAAAGAAAAGAGTTTAAAGCGGAATCCTGATGCAGACCCATACCAACATAGAAGTCGTCGGTAACCCCTCCGGGCATCCTAACACACATCCTACCTCCCTTATACATATCCTTAATAAGTCGAATATACACTGTTGACACTCCTTTGAAAAAGCTTAACACATTTATCGAATTACTGATGCTAGTGTGTAACAAATGATTGTAGATCATCCCGGACACAAGAGATAGTCATTTTCCAAGACATAGTCCAACATAAACTTATTTTAACATTTTGTCCAATTATAACTGCAATTATAACTACATTTACAACCTGATTTGGAATTATTATCATTTACCCCCTAGAGGGCTTGCTGAATATTTTTTACATCCAACTTTTTAAAATTATTATTTACCTTCTTTTATCTTTGCGTCAAATAATTTTTAACCCCAAATTTTACCAAAATTTCCTTCATAATTGTTATTTGCTATTTGTTATTGGAAATGCATCTTGATAAAATTTATAGTTTTATTGACCCAAAAATGAAAGGGGTTAAATAATAATTCAAAAAGGTCGGAGGTATAAAAAAATATTTACCAAAATCTCGAGGGATAAATGACGATATTTTGTGTAATTTGTAAATATAAAATTGTGGTAGTAGGTAGTCAATTTTTGTTTTCAATAGATGAGTGTAAACGCTAGTACATGTCAAATTCAAGCAGCTTTCAACAAAAGTCAAAACTATGCTTAATTGGCTACAAGAACAAAAGGGAAATTTATTTTGTGCCAACGTCATTCAAGATTTACCTAGAGGGAGAATCCCAGTTCCATTTGTTGGAATGCCACTTATTAGCATGCTCATTGGAGACGGTGGGCAGCTAGCCCCTGCATGTAGTTATGCATCCCATTATCGTATGAGTCACCTCCAATTTCTAGATAAAGAACTAAAGAAGAGTGACCTTAGGGAGGTAGCTAGTAGTGCCATCATCCCGTCTCTTCGGATCAGTGATAGATTTTCTATATTCCAACTAATGACTCCAATGATATTAATCTAACAACACCTCTTACCTTGCATTATGGACAAGTGTTAATGTAGATCTTATCCTCAGGAATATCAAGGTTTTAAGAGGATTCAAATTTGAAAGGACTTGAATTCAGCGTGACTTTTGGTGTAAGTCATATATAGTACTAATACTTCGCTGGACTTATTCATGAACACAACAACTTTAGTAATTTATTCAAAATATATATTTTTTAATTGCCAGGCTTCTGTGTACTATATTCATTTAGGAACTTTCTCGAATATATAATGCTTATTATCATTTTTTCTCATAATCGAAGTACTTATCTTAATTGAACTTCAAATATGTGGGCATTTGCTTTCTTATTTGTATCTTTCTTGAATTGTGTATAGGCCTCTATGTAAATTTGAATATTTTGTTCTTTTATAATAGTAACTCTCAAATATCGTGGGCACTCTAGTTTTAATTTGAAATCTAAGGGTTTGAACGATTTTCTAGAGATCCAACTAACCACAATAAATTTGAACCATATTTAAACAGACTAGATGAAAGGATATGAGCTTATATTCCATTTTTTTAAAATCGATCTATAAATACAGACAGAATCTGATCCTTAAACTAACAAAATTAAATCAAAAGAATCTAAACCCAAATTCAACCCCGAATTAGAGTGCGCCTTGGGCATCCCAATCTTGAAGCAGAGGAAGGGTGTGCCGTAGGCAACATACTAGAGCTAGCGATATAGGGACACAAACATTAACTAAAGGAGTGTGAGATGCTTTGTATTGTGAATGTACCAATACAGGGTTTGTTCTTTTCATTGGAAAATTGAGGTTTTTTTTTTTAAATTTTCGACACATTCGTTATTATTTGCTCACATTCCCTCCTATTCCTTATTGTTATTGCCAAAAAAGAATTTCCCACCTCTTTCCGTTCCTTCCCACTTTGTTCATTATCCATCATTTTGTCCACTCCTCCCAAAAAAAACTCATTCCTTACCAAGCTTTCCCATTTCTTTTGAACGAAAAGTGAATGCCCGTGCTCTATCTTTTCCAATTTAATTTCTTTGTCACTTTTTATTGCATTGTAATTTTTCCTCTTGTTGAAAACAGAATTTTCACGTAAGATTGACATGTTGCTTCTCTTATATCTGCGTTCATATTCTTGTAAACGTGGGAGCGTGACCACCAAAAATTAGGACTCCCTACGAGTTTAATTTTCGAGGACTCCTCGCCTAAACCTACCTATTTCAATCAATGTAAATGTATATGTCCTTTTCCAAGACCTAGTCCAAGGTAAACTTGTTTTAACACTTCGTCAAATTATGACTACAATTACAAATGCCTAATGAATCTCTCTATTCCATATCTATGCTTTCAACACCAAGAATGAATTCCTCACTCCTTATCCTGCTTTTATCACTGCTATGGGATCACTTCCTCCATCCTCAGCCCAACATTTTTGGGGGTACAACTGTAGCAACAACCTCAACTACACAAGCAGTAGCTCTTTCGCATCCAACCTCAACACTCTCCTTTCGTCCATTGGCTCCGGCGCCCCACTTGCGGGCAGCCGCGGCCATTTCCACAGTCTGAGTATCGGCGTCAAACCGGGTGGCGATTTCCTGAGCGGATCGTGCCTATGCCGGGGCGACTTGTCTTCAACAGACTGTAGTTCCAGCTGCATAGATGCGGCTAGGTCCATCCGGCAAGTATGCCCGACCCAAAAGCAGGCAATTGGGTTGTATCCAGACTGTGTGTTTAGGTACTCTGACCAGCCCATTTCAGGCATCATGGCATCATCTCCATGGTTTTGCTTCGCCAATACCGCCAACGCCTCTGACCCCAAGGCTTTCAACCGGGAGCTCACCGCTCTGCTTTGGAGCTTACGAGCTAAGGCCTTATATGGCGCGAAGTATGCGACACGGTTCAGGAGGGTAAGCGGGTGTCAGAGGGTCTTTGCCGATCTGGGTTGTAACCCGAATTTGAATGTTTCGGAGTGCTCCAGGTGTTATCAAGATATAACCAATTATATCCCCAGTTGCTGTTATGGGAGGACAGGGGGAGCCATTCTCACCCCCAGCTGTGATTGTAGGTTTGAGATCTACCAGTTCTACCATTTGAGTGCTGATTCTCTTTCTCCTCTGCCCACTTCACTCAGTTCACTGACTGCAAAAAGTGAGTATTGAATTATTTTGTTAGAGTGATTATATATGTTCTATGGCAAGACACTTTGAAATTAATATATTTTATCATTTAAAATCACCAATTTTTAATAATTGTAGTTAATTATGAATTTCTTAAGGTTAAATACTTGTCGCCTATGCCGATAAAATATGAAATAAAACAATAATCAGATTAACCCTATCTGCGACGGCATCTGATACATGTATTTTAGAAAGCTAGTACATTATGAATAAAAAAATAATTTTAAACATTTTTATCAATTTAAACATATAATATTATGATATTTAAACAGAAACAGGACACTTAAAAAGTGTCTTATAACAAGATATTTATCATTTTGCTATTTTTTTATATTTCTCATGAAAATTTGTTTAATATTAAGAACTAACAACTCCAAAACTTTGATTTACAATTTGATGTGGAATTATTATCATTGCTTCTTTCTTCGAGATTTTGGTGAATATATTTTTCATCTGACTTTCTGAAATTATTATTACCTTCTTCTATCTTTGCATTAAATATTTTTTAATTCCTAATTTTATCAAAATGTTCTTCATATTTATTATTTGCTATTTGTTATTTGAATTGCATTTTAATAAAATTTAGGGTTAAAATTCATTTGATGCAAAAATAAAAAGGGCTAAATGATACTTCAAAAAGGTCAGACGTATTAAAAAATATTTACCAAAATTTTGAGAAATAAATGGAAACATTTCTTTTAATTGCGAATACTCAATTGTGGCAGTACGTAGTCAGTTTTTTTTTAATAGAGGAGCATAAATGGTAATGCATGTGAAAGTCACGCCGCTTTCAAAGACTTGATACTGGCAATAACAAAATAAATAAAATCAAAGACTTCATCCCCCTTCGTTCCTCCGTAGTCTTCAGAATAGGTGTGCGGCTAGCTTAATTGGGTCATTTTATCCAGATGGCCAAACAAGATATATACACTTTGATAAAAGAGGTATACAAAAGTATGCTCCTATAGTTTCCTACAATATTTAAAAGTATCTTATTTTTTGATATAATTTTCTCAAACTAAAATTACATTGTAATGATATGTCGGTGTCATTTAGGAGATATCAAGCCCTCTTCCTTTACTCTACCTGCTCACTTGTTGGCCTTCGCCATGGGATATTCAGGGAACATAATTAATTTCTATTGAATGAGAGTAGCGTATTGTTTTAAGAATTTCTTAGCTTTTATTTTAATTTAAACTTTGTGATCTTATTTCTATTCAAATTTCAAATTCCAAATCAATCGTATATTATTTTACATTTTCATAGAAGTTTTTTTTTCTATACATTTGTCTTTTGTGTGTTTTTTTTTAATTGTTTTCTTGTATTACTAATCTTTAAAACTACAAAGATTACTACACTATGGATAGAGAAATCAAGAAAAAATAAATCATATTGGACACCTGAATAGAAATATCATCAAATTTTGAATAATTTATTATTCTATCACGATTTGAAGGGGTTAAACGTTTTTAAATATGAAGATTTTTAAAATGATTTCTCCATAGCTAAGGGTGAGAGATGTCTATACATCATTACTTTAGGCCAGCCGCTAGTGATGTCCCAACTAAATCTCTCATTATGATCAGATATATAAATACATAATATAAAAGTGAATGGCATGCATGAGTTGATGGTAGACTGACGAATATCACGTTATTATTAGCTATCTTCTTTTTTTTCTTTCATTTTTTCTCTGTTTTCAAATGTCATAATAATAAGAATTTAATGTACTCTTTTGCTCTTTAAATTTGAAAGTCAAAAATAGTTTTATAACTATATTTAGTTTTCAATAATAGCTTTAAGGGGTGAGAATGGCTTTACTATAAAATGACATAAAGCAATAAAAGTATTTATAGTAAAAGTTTAATGTACTCTTTTTCCTGTGCATTTTGATAATTTTCAAAAATGATTTTATAATTAAATTTAGTTTGTAAATAGTAATCACTATAGATTAATATAATTGTTTTTCTTATAGTGTTTTAGAAGTAAAAAATGGGTTTACTATATATATAATAAAATAAAAACATAAAATTATTAACCTTTTATGCAATTATTTCAGCAATTATAAGCATTAGTCGACAAACAATAAAACAAACTTAATAATAATTTAATGTATCCTTTAAAAATTATCTCCAAATTAATATGCTCACTTTAATGTTAATGAACTCAAATAACTCTCAAGAACAAAATGCTTGTGCTTAATTATTTTATATTTATAATTACCCCAACAAAGGGTAAAATTTAGATAAATGAAAAAATAATATTTATTAAAAAATATGAGTGAGTAATGATAATTCTAAAATTTGATCAAGAAACTTTTTTATGATATATTATAATTTGTAAAATTATTTATGCATATTTTTGGGTAATACACGTATATGAGATACTTGACCAAAATGAAAGCCATAAATTCATTCTGCTATCTAAAACAATAAAATATAGCTTACAGGTTCATTCTTATGGTAGCATTTTCTTAGAATTTGTCCAGAATTCAATATTTGAATCATAAACCAGCAATATTGAAAATAATATCTAAAAAATTAATATTTAAAATTAATGAATCACCATAATTTCATTAACATTTATTTTAAAATTTTATTTGTTTGATAATTGTTGTTTATTATCATATATTTTAGATGTTAGTAATGATAAATTATTTTTAATTCATTGTTATTAAATAAACATTAATAAAAAATCATGCATAGCAAGGTATTCATCGTAGTTAACTTTAAACCTTGTGAACACATGTTGTCATTGTGTTCTCCTTCATTATTGAACCTTTGGTCTGTTGACGCAATTTTCTACGGCAAATACTATGACTTTAAAATCATTCACTAATCTACTTATTAGCGTGTAACGAGTGTGAAGCATACAATTCAAGAAAGCTCAACACATTTATCAAAGTACTGACGCTAGTGTGTAACAAACGATTGCAGATCATCTTGGGCACAAGAGAAAGTCTTTGCGAAGTACTAGTATTGTTGTTCCCACACTGCTAGCAATCTTTACAGTTGTTGGCATTTGGATAAGTTGCCGCCTGGAAAGGAAGGCCATGCCAGCCACCAACAGTAAGTTATATTTTGACTAAACAAAGCAGTACTTGTGATTTGATGTTTGCAAGTCACTTGAACTACTCGAAGTATCCTATCTATGCAACATGAAAGTTTACATTTAACATTTTCATATTTTGACTTGTTGGACTATTTTAATAGATGATATAGAAGACATTATAGCCATGGAATCTTTGCAATTTGACTTGGCCACCATCAAGGCAGCAACATCTAATTTCTCTTGCGACAATAAGCTTGGAGAAGGTGGTTTCGGGGAAGTCCATAAGGTAAGTTGTTTGAACTAAAATTCGAGGAAGAGTGAATGTAATGTTTGTGAGAAATGTACATTATTTGACTTCGTCAATTAATCCTATGTTTGATACTTCTAGGGCAAACTTGGAAATGGACAGGAAGTAGCTATTAAAAGGTTGTCCAAGAATTCAATTCAAGGCATTGTAGAGTTTAAAACAGAAGTTATGTTAGTGGCTAGACTTCAACACAATGGTCAAACTTTTGGGATTCTGTGTGGCATTAGAAGAAAAGATACGTGTGTATGAGTTCCTTTCTAATTCAAGCCTCGATCGATTTCTTTTTGGTAATCCGAAGGAACATTTCGCTTAGTCACTTAAGGCAAAAGTGCTTCATTTGAATTGAAACATAACTGATAGTTGACATTGTCTCATATGCGACTAAAAGCAAATCATTGGATTGGAAAACTCGATTTAAGATTATACTTGGAATCGCTGAGGGACTTCTGCATCTCCATGAAGATTCTCGACTAACGATTATCCACCGAGATCTTAAATCAAGCAATATATTACTAGACGAATTGATGAACCTGAAGATATCTGACTTTGGTCTTGCAAAGCTTTTTGGCATGGATCAAACTCAAGGCGATACAAAGAGAATAGTAGGAACATAGTAAGATTTTTAAGAAATTTTTGCTAGTTTGACTTCGCTTACTATTGAAAAGTCGTGATTTCTATTGCATTAGCTAACACAATTGTGAAAATGTAAATATTAATATGGGCTAACTGAGTTCTTTAATTGGATACAATCTAGTGGCTACATGGCCTCGGAATATGCTATGACTGGACATTTTTCTGTGAAGCCAGATGTGTTTAGCTTTGGAGTGTTAGTTCTTGAGATAGTCACTGGCCAAAAGAGTACGCTTTTTGCAGGATCACAATTTCAAGAGGCACTACTACATCGTGTAAGTTCCATTAAGTTAAAATAGTAGTTTTCACCAGCAAGCGTGCAACTTTCTTACATAAAGGCAAGTGTTGTTTAGTGATCTGAACAGTTAATTGTAATTATAGGCATGTAGGCTTTGGAGTGAGGAGAAAGTATCAGATTTAATGGGTTTGGGCTTGGCATCCAGATACGAAGAGGAAGAAGCAACAAACTGCATACACATTGCTCTTTTAAGTATCTAAGAAGATCCAGGTAGAAGACCAAAAATGTCTACAGTTGTTCGTGCCCTTAATGGGGATTCAATTAGCCTACCAATGCCAAAGGCTCCTCAGTTTCTCTTCAATTCTACGGACCCAGGAGATGAAAAAGCTTCAAGCTCATACTCTTTACCACTAAGTATTAGTAGCTTACATCCTCGTTGATAAACTTTGATCTTCATTTGGCATTCAAAAAGGGTTTGGTTCTCCGCAGTGGGGGATCTAGACGTTTAGAACAGAAGTGTCCATTTATTAATGCATCACTAATGTACAATATCAATAGAAAAAAGACATTATTTGATACATACTATGACAGTTTATTTTGTATAAACATTCCATCTTTTTTTTAAAAACAAACATTCTGTCTGTATTTCTGCATCAGTGGAAGTTGACAAGCAATAATAATATATCTCACTTTTTAATTCTAAGGTAAAAAACTATAATACCTCTACTACTACGCTTGTTCTTTGTAGTTTTTTATATTTTGAATTTAATACATAGATTATACCAAAATTACAGAATGTTAAGATTATCTAGCATTTACTAAAGTCGTTTGTTACAAAAGACAAATAATCAGCACAAAAGAATACAATAAAAAAAAGGAAACAAGAAATTAACATGTCAAACATGAAATACAACTGCAAAAAGTAATATGCATCAATTACTCGCACTAACAGGGAAAAAATAGCATCAAGTTCAAATCAATTATTAGTGCCAAGTTAAAGAGAGGTCTGCACCAAGAACACATTGCAACTAAATCATCGAAAAATGAATAACAAAGCTAAAAGACAATTAAAGAAATTAAAATTAGATTGAGTTAAAAGTCTGAACTGTAGATAAGATGTGGGAGAAGAGAAAAATTTGGGCTTGGATACATTTAATTTTATTTTACTTTTCTATCAAGTTCCA